>RWGZ01001225.1:381560-550916 GCA_009725065.1 Utricularia reniformis | reverse complement strand
TGCCGCGACGAGTCTGCCTTTCTGCACTATTCATTCGCGTCCAGTGCGACGTAACTACACATTCGATCGTTTTTCGATTCGTTTTCACTCGTTTCACCATTATCATCTCATTGTATTTGTATCACTTGATTTTTATAGTGAAAACCAAGGTAGAGCATCGCTCTCCCGAGGACGTAAGCCCACATATTGTGGGCCCAACCTCGTATATCGCTCGTGTCCCCACAACAACATAATTTACGAATTAATCATAAATTGACTGATCTAAGAATAAATATATAAAACATTTTTAGATAAGATCAGAGTCGTAAACCATATATCAAAAGCTCGTCCCGAAAGCCGATAATCGTTCTGGAGCCCCGCCGAAGAAATCCTTAGAATGGTTGAAATTCTCTCGTCAATACGATCGTTTTGACACTAAGTATGTCAGATTCTGAGTTCGGATGAAATCTCCGGATTTTTCGACTCGGGATATCGCCCCTATAAATACACTGTTCGCCCCTCATAACTCTTTTTCTCGCGCAGACACCATAACTCTCGTGACTTATTGCTGTTACTGTGCTATCCGTGGCTTATCGTAGACTGAACTCTCGCGACTTATCGCGCCTTTGTGCTTCTCGTGACATATCGTAACTGTGCTTCTTGCGACGATAACTCACGACTACCTCAACAGACGTACCTCCAACACTCGCGAGTACTGTACTACTCGCGACTAAACTTCAATAAGTCGCGACTCCTGGACGAGACTGATAACTATAACTCGCGAAGACTGTGCTCCTCGCGACGATAACTCGCGACTGTGTTGAATCAGCCATACATCCAACAAGTCGCGAGTACTGTAAAACTCGCGACGAATCTTCCACACGTCGCGACTAAGGACTTAAACAGTAATTCTCGCGACTTTTCGCCAATAACTCGCGAGACACTTAGTAAAATTTGTAAAAATAATTTCAAAAAATAAATTTGAATTAAATTTACCAATGACTTCCGATCGCACCGAACCCTCGGGCTCCACTACTTCATCCTCAAATCATTCGGACTACTCATCCGGTTCGGGGAGTTTCGATTCGATCACAGCCCCTTTTCCTCCATGCCTTTCCACAAAAAACTCTCATTTTTTTGAGAGGATCACTCGTCTTGAAAACACCTTCGGCCCTCAAAGCTCCGCGGTTAAAGCCCTCAAATCCTTTAACCAACCTTATAGCATGCTTGCTCGGAAGTGGACATTGATTCTTGAATAGTATTATCTCCCTTCCGACTATGTCTTATACCAACCTGAGTCTACTGACCGTCTTTTGACACCTCCGATCGCCACCCACATTGTTTCTTTTGAATACTTTGAATGTGGCCTTCGTTTCCCTCTTCAAACTTTCCTTGTAGAATTGCTCTCGCATCAACAAATTCATCTTTTCCAACTCAACCCTAATTCAATTTCTCTTGTCGTCGCCTTCATAATATTCATGGAGGTGAATTCTATTCCTTTGACCATAGACATTTTCTGTCAAATCTTCCACATTAGTACTACCGTCAATTTTGGTGCCCGAGGCACAAGACAAGCCCGTTCCCTTTTTCTACTCCCCACTCCAATCACGACTCGAAGAGACACTTCTTTTTTGTCTGCGGTGTGGGGGATATGAGGCTGTCTCCTCTGAGTCTTCCTTGGTGGTTACCCGTTGAAGGGGAACCATTTTTTCCCGAAGCCTACGGCCCTCTTCCTCGGACGGCCCTTCCGAGACCTCTAAGGAAGGCACTCCTCAATTGCATTAGGTCCGACGGCGCTGACTGGACCGTGAAGACCTTATTCTACGCCCCGATCCTGGTTGCTTTCAACCTCCTTCCGGTCCCTCCCCATTTTAGTAGAGAGCTACTAGGTATCTGAACCGTATATTCATATCGGGGCTAAACTTGATATTCGATAGGAAAGAACCTTAGGAACTTGATTTAACTTGTTTCAAATTTCCACTTCGCGTTTCTCACTTAACTTACTTGTCTTGCAGATAAAATAATGGCTCCAGCTAAGGATCCAGCAAAGAAGGGGGACCGGCAGAATTTCCTCCGTGACCTACTTGCGGAGGATGATGAGATTATCTTCGAGGTGCCACCGGGGACTCGGAACCGAACTATCGCGGTCGAGCTGGCGTCAAGCTTACAAGAAGCGGCATCCCCGACTGGGGAAATAAGATGCGACACTCCTCCACCACTACAACCTGCTGCAACGGTGGCCGATCCCGAGCCGGTAAATGAGGAGCCGGCTGCAGCAATTACTGAGAGTCCCGAAGACCTAATCCCCTTTTCTCGGCAATTAGAGTACGCTATTGAGGAGCCCACCCCCGATGAAGGCATGTACGACTTTGCCGAAACCTTAGTGGATATCATCGGGGACGACGAGGAGGGCGAGATTAGCAAGGACCAACCGACGGACCCGGTGGTGGAGGAAATATGCCAAGAAACCCATCCGGAGGGAGAGACCAGCCAAGGCGCCCGTTCGGAAAAGGGGAAAAGACCGGCGGAGGGTCCCACCGTCTTGGAGATTGCGGAACCCGTCAGAAAAAGTGGGTTAACCGCTGAATTTATCGATGCCTTCCGTATACATGATATCCCAAGACTGACGGTTAAGGAATGGCTCGATATGGGACGCCGGGCCGGTTTCGTGTTGATAAAGGACGGGCTCACCTTTCGAATTATGAGAGGTGACAACGTATCGAGTCGGCCGGCCCTGGCATATTTGGAGCGCAACCCGGAGTTGCCGCCTCGTGGTCGGGATGACCACACGGTGTTTACTGACGTTGGTCGGTTAATGAGTCAGACCGCGACGATGCGTCGCGCTATTTGGGAGGTTTTTTGCGACACTAGCAATTACTCCTGTATAACTTTATCTCTTACGTCGTATGTACTAACCATTCTTGTTTTCATTTCAGATGGAGCGGACGATAATCGAGTTGGGCACCGCAGCTGCAGTAGGGGAATACTGTATGCTTAGACACTCGGAGCTCGACTCTCCGGAAATTATCGGAGAGCAGACGAAAAAAACGGCGGAGAAGCTGATGCAGAATCAGCGAGATAAGCATGCCCAGGAGATGGCAGCACTCCGAGAAGAGCATAGCAAAGCAATTGACTCTTTGCTTTGAGCTCACCGCAGTGAGCTGACGGAGAATTCAGCTTTTCATATTGGGCAAAGGCACGCCCTAAAGCAATCCATAGAAACCCTCAAGGTCAACGAGAAGTACGCACAGGACAAGCTGAAGGAAACCCGAGAGCAAACTGAGGAAGGCCAAAGAGGAAAAAGTGGCCGATAAGAAAGCTCTCGGGAAAGCCACGGAGGAGGTTAAAGAGTTAAAAGCAAGGAATGAAGGCCTCCAATCCGTCTCTGATCGACTCCGGGCACGAATCACCAAGTTGCCGTCACAGATCAACGACTGCTTCCGAAAGTTAATATGGGAGTACACAGTACACTCCCCTACTTTTCGGAATCTGGGGGCGGTAGCCCATGCCAAGTCGAATGTCCTGTACTTCTTACGAGGGAGTGTCCAGACGCAGAGTATCCTGGGCATATCCCTGACCGCTGAGGAGAAAAGAAAACTCGATACCAAGCTCAATGGGAAGTTCGAGCCTATACCCGGTGAGGACATTCTGGATTGCTCATAGGATCCGTTCGGGGCGCTACACTTTAGCTTGGATGAAGATCTTCACCAGCAACTTTACTCGGAGGATATCGAGACGGAAGAGGGCCCATCTCCGGATGCATTTAGGAGGTTGGCAACTTTATTCCCGGAGCCAATGGGCCCCCTCGTGGCGGAGCTCCTGAAAGATGACTATGTAATGGCGGCGTATTATCCTCAAATATATACCCCCGCTAGTGTGACTGGAGCTCGGGAGCGCCACGAAGATGAAATGGCGAGGTTCGCAGCCGCCAACCCTCCATCCTCCCAAAAAATAAACCTCGTGAAAAAGCGCCCCAGCGGGTCTAGTGAAGGCTCAGGCTCTCAGAAGAAGAAGAAATAAACTTCTATATCTCATTTCTTCAATTTTTGTATTCTCTCCTCATTTTGTATTCCCCATGTGTATAAAATTCGTTTTTGTTTTCCTTTCAATTTCTCCACTGTACTTTTAACAAAGAACCATACCCGGAATAATATAACCTCACGCCTTCTCAACTTTCTTTACTCGCCACATTCTTCAAGGAATATATAACACGAATAATTCAATCCAAGAAATATGCTTCCGAGATAATTAGAATCTGCCTGAATCTCAAGTAGGAAGGCTCAATAATAACGCATATAATCAGAATATTGATCCGTAAGAGTCCCCAGTGTAGCGAGGCTTGAATAAGTCGGCGATAACTCCAAGGCGAATGTCTATTTAAAATGAGTAGATACCTAAAATGAATCCACCGCTCTGCCTTTACAAATATATCTTCGCCACCGGTATATGCTTGCGCCCGGGGCCATTACACACTCGCCTCCGGTATATACTTGCACCCGGAGCCATAACACTCTCGCCACCGGTATATACTTGCACCCGGAGCCATCACACTCTCGCCTCCGGTATATATTTGCACCCGGGGCAATAACACTCTCGCCACCGGTTTATACTTGCAGCCGGAGCCATCACACTCTCGACCCGTTCATAAAACGGTGTCATTCGGCCCGTCCATAAGACGGTGCCATCGCACTCTCGACCCGTTCATAAAACGGTGTCATTTGGCACGTCCATAAGACGGTGCCACGCGGAAATGGACCAGCCTCCGGCGAGGGCGCGACCCTCGTCGGCGTGTCATGGAGGAGTCAGTTATATACTTGCACCCTGATTTGCCACGGAAATATACATCACAACAAACAGGCCTCTTAACATATTCCAACAGTCAATATGTACAGACGGTTCTGCCGCGGACAGGAAGACTCACCACGTTCAAAATATTTTGACACAGTATTTAATTTGACGAGTTTGAAAATGATCGACTATAAGACAGGTGGTACATTGCGTTTCTAATCTAACTTATTTAATTTATTCCATCCTCCTTCGTACTAAAAAGCAATGGACCTACTCCTACCTTACCAGTCCCGTAGTCGATTGAATTCATGTCGTCAAAAAAGATACTTAAAAATTAGAATATGACCACAAAAAAGAGGGGAAATTTTTATTTTCGAAAAGATCGATGAGTCATGTCTATACATAATACTTGCGCAAATTGGAAATATGCCAAGTCCGTGGCAGCTCCTCCCCGCTCATATTTGCGAATTTGTACGTTCCTTCCTTCACTATGGCCGTAACTCTGTACAGTCCCTCCCACTTTCGATCCAACTTCCTAACATGCTTCGAGACTTCCACTTTCTTAAGAATCAAGTCTCCAACTTTAAACAACATAGGTCGAACGCCTTTGTCGTGCTTTTTAGCCATCCTCCTTTTACATACCTCCATTCGTATCGCGGCTCTATCACGGATATCATCAATACAGTGAAGGTCCAACTTTCTCATATCCTCGTTCAATACCTCGTCATAAGCGATAACACTTTCTGATAAAATAGTCACTTCTACCGGAGACACGGCCTCAGAGCCATATACTAAAGAGAAGGGGCTGAATCCGGTAGTGGACCTTGGTGATGTCCGATATGCCCACATCACATTATGCAATTCATCCACCCAAGAGCCTCTAGATTCATCTATTCGTGTTTTCAGCTGCTGCAGGATAATACGGTTGATAACCTCTGTGAGCCCGTTTGTTTCTGGGTGTGCCACGGAGGTAAATCGTTGTTCAATTCCATAACTCTCACACCATTCATTAACCCTCTTACCGGCAAATTGCGTTCCGTTATCTGACACCAAAATCCTGGGAATTCCGAATCGGCACACGATATACCTCCAAAGGAAACTGATAACTTCCTGTTCCTGAACGCGTGATACAGCTTCAACCTCTATCCACTTAGAGAAATGCTCCACAGCCACGATGCAGAACTTCTTTTGGCTAGGTGCCTTCGGAAATGGTCCTAAAATATCGATGACCCACATATCGAAAGGGCATGTTGTCGGTAAAGGTTTCCTACTAGCTCTCGGTACATGATGCACGTTTGAGTGGAACTGACAAGCGGAACAAGCCCGAACAAAATTCACACAATCTTTCACCAGTATTGGCCAAAAATAACCGGCCCTCTTAACCTTGTTCGCCAAGGATCGACCTGCTGAATGATCACCACAGTCCCCAGCGTGAACTTCTTCTATAAGGACCTTTGCCTGTACTGGGGACAAACATCGAAGATATGGGCCTCCGAAGTTCTTCATATACAGCTTATCATCCACATAAACAAAATTTGTAGCTCTTTGCATTGTCCTTCGAGCCTCACCTTCGTCGGTGGGTAATTCTCTCTTGATTAGATAATTTACAATAGCATCCTTCCAAGATGGCTCGTTTGTTATGGCATCCAATAAAAACCATGTCTCATTTGAAAGTTCCAAATTAGCCACCTCGGCTGTCTGTCTCTCCACAGGACTAATAGAGGGCTGGTAGTGGATCATTGTTGTTATCTTTGACTCATCGGAGAGTTCTAAAATCGTCGCCGCCTTTGCAAGACAGTCTGCGCGCGTGTTTTCCTCCCTTGGGATATACATAAGCGTAAATATCTTAAGATTCTTAGCCGCCTCTTTGAGCTTTTCTAAATACCTGCACAAATTTTTCCCATTGGTGGCATAAGTATCTGCAAATTGGTTCACCACTAACTGCGAATCAGAATGAGCATGCAAACGAACGATTCCAATTTCCACTGCCAAGTTAATACCAAATATCAAGGCTTCATACTCGGCGACGTTGTTAGTTGCAGGGAAGCGCAGCTTTTCAGCATACTCATGTTCTTCACCAGATTTCCTTTCTTTAAAATAAATACCAATGCCGGCTTGCCCGGCAGACACCGATCCATCGACAAAGGCGTCCCAATACTCCTGAATTCCCAATTCCTCCGACCGAGTCATCTCTACTATGAAATCCACTAACACCTGGGCCTTTAATGCTCACCTGGAGATATACTCTATCTGATACTGGCCCAATTCGATATTCCACTTTGCTAGCCTACCAGAGGCATCAATCTTTGATAACACACTTCGGATAGGCTGATCTGTCAAGACTGCAATATGATGTCCTTGAAAAAATGCCTCAATTTCCGCGAGGCGACTATCAGAGCTAATACGAACTTCTCTAGGTCTGTATATCGGGATTCTGCTCCCTGCAATTTCCTGCTCACATAATATATCGGTCTATGTTCCTTGTCGCTTAGTCTGACCAATGCAGCGCTCACTGCCTATTTTGTCACTGACAAATATAAACCCAACGGTTCCCCCGGTGAAGGAGGTGACATAAACGGTGGTTTACTCAGATAATATTTCAAACTCTCAAAAGCATGCTACATTCGTCATCCCAATATAAAAGATTCGTCTTACGTAAAACCTTAAAAAACGGCAAACTTCTCTGTGCAGATCGCGAAATGAAGCGATTCAAAGAGGCTAATCTCCCAGTTAGCCTTTGAACTTCCCTAACAGTCGTCGGAGGGGTCATTTCTTGGAGAGCCGTTATCTTGTCAGGATTCATCTCAATTCCTCTCTCAAATACCATAAAACCGAGAAATTTGCCTCCTTTCACACAAAACGCATATTTAAGTGGATTCAGTTTCATTCTATACTTCCTCAGTACCCCAAAACAATCATTCAAATACTGGATGTGGTTATCCCCATGTTTACTCTTTATCAATATATCATCGATATAAACCTCCAAAGATTTTCCGATCATATCTTTGAACATCGAATTCATTAAACGTTGATTGGTGGCCCCAGCATTTTTCAACCCAAATGGCATAACTGTATAGCAAAAAATGACTTTTTTGTCATAAATGAAGTAAACAATTTGTCCTCACAATGCATAAAAATTTGATTATATCCCTTAAAGGCATCTAACATACTAAGTAATTCAAAGACACAGGCCGCATCCACCATCATGTCAATGGCCGGCAGCGGATACGGATCCTTCGGGCATGCTTTATTCAAATAAGTAAAATCGATGCAAACTCTCGAGCCACCACTCGTCTTTGGGACCACCACTGGATTCGCGACCCAATCTGTATATCTAACAGGCTCTATGAATCCTGCCTGCAGCAAACTTTCCACCTCCTCATCAATCGCCCTCTCTTTCTCATTGGAAAACTTCCTCTTCTTCTGATGAAGTGGTCGCACATATGGGTTAACATTGAGTCTATGAGAACATACATGGGGATCAACCCCCACATCATCCTGATAAGACCAAGCGAAAACATCTACATTATTTTGCAAAAAAGAAATTACCTCCTTCTCATTCTCTGGTGACAACTCGGAACCGATCGTCACTGTCTTTTCAAGATTACCGGGGAATAAAGGCACTGTCTTGATTCCCAAAGGCTCCATCTTCATATCGTTTTCTTAGAACTTCCTAAGAGACCGTCCGTCATTTGTGTCAATAACTTAATCGGACGAGAATTCCACCATACAAACAGGTAACTTCGCTTTAGATCCATCCATACCACACCTACACATCACAATATAACAAGAGCGCGCCAGCTCTTGATCTCCCTTCATCTCTCCAACCCCTAACTGTGTTGGGAACTTCATCATCAAATGTGGTTGAGACACCACAGCTCCAAATAAGTTTAAGCAACTTCTCCCTAGGATCGCATTATAAGGGAGTATAGGGAGATCCACCACCACAAACTCCACCATCAAAGTTCTTGATATTTCGGGATCGCCCAAAGTCACTGGCAGAAAAAAAGATCCCTCAGCCGCAACAACGCTATTATTAAAACCAACTAACTTTGTGTGCACAGGCTGGAGTTGGGTGGTTCCTTTCAATGCCATCTGCGCAAAGGCCGCAAGAGTCAATATGTTGGTAGCAACCCCCGGTATCGACTAACACTCGAGAAACAGGATGATTCGCAATAATAGGGGAGACAACCAATGCATCATCTTGTGGGGAGAAAACCCTAGATAAATCCTCTGGTCCAAATGTTATTGTCATTTTATCCAAATCCATTAACTGGACAATGCTCACTTCCATAAAGCGCCCCTTCTGATGTAATGCCTGATAAGAACGTTTGCGGACGCGGTTTGAATCGCCGACACTTTTTCCCCCCGCGATAGTCATAATGTTGGGGCCTAGGTTACCCTATCTTGGTTGGGCATTTTCAACATTCAAAATAGGTTGACCCTGGTTGGGGTTAACCGGAGGAGGAGGTAACGCTTGCTGATTCGCGGGGGCTGGTGGGTAAGCTTCATATCCGTACCCCTGCTGATTTCTTTGCGACTGATGCCTGCCGCGACCACGATAGTGGTTTCCTCTTCCTCCACCTCTTTGGTTTTGTCTACCACCATTGAAGAACCCTCTCTGGCCACCCCCTTGACGCTGGCCACGCTGTCCTCCATATCCGCGTCCTCTTACATTTGGCCGTGGCGCATCGGCCCTTGGGGCTTTAGGTGCCGTCCCCTCCGAGACACTTGTATCGATCTTTCCCATCTTAGACTCGGGTAGAGCCTCCACGGTACTGATCAGTTCATCAAGCTGACCCAATTCCAGCAACCTTTCCACTCCAGACAGCAATTCTCGACAATCATTCGTTGCATGTCCAATACTCCGATGAAAACGACAAAATACTTGGGACTCGTAAGTCCCCGGTGTTGGTTCATGCAAAGGAGGAGGATAATGAAGTGAACCTGCCTTCTTTTGCTCGATGATCGCAAAAATCTGCTCATAGTTGTATGTGGGAAACACTCTCAACTTTGATTTTGCGTGCGGGACAACCTTGTCCAGCCCGCGACTTGCAACAATGTTGTGGGAACCATACGCCCGTACTTCGATCACACCATGATCTCGCAAACCTTCGTCTTCTCTGATGTATTGCGTACATCTCAGAGCCAAATCCTCCATACTTTCCGGGGGATCCCTATTCAAAGAATTACATAACGGATGCCCAGCTAGAATAAGCTGCAGCACCCCAACCTTCTCACTAACAGTGATCCGAGGTATCTTCCTACACTCGGCCTCGAAACGGGTAATAAAACCCAACAATCTTTCCGAAGAGTCATACCGCAACGCGGTCAAAGAAGTAATAGATTTTGTCGGCGTATTAAAAGGCGCGAAAGCCGAATAGAATTGATCCTTAAAGTCCTGATATGAGACAATCGAACGCCCCGGTAACCGATTAAACCATCGGAGGGCTGATTCCTTAAGAGAAGCGGCAAAAATGAAGCACATGGCCGCATCACTGAAATTCATCAAACTCACATGAATCTCCAAATTCGACGTATGAGCGTGTGGGTCAGTCGACTCGCGATACTGTAGAAGATCCTTTGGCATTTCAATAAACTCAGAGCGAGTGGCTCCGATAATTGCCGTGGAAAAATGAGATATGGCATTTGAAGTGTTCCACAGACTTTGCAAAACTTCCAAAGATGGTGACGCCTTTCCTCGATTACCGATGGGCTCATTAGCCCTCTCATTCTCAAAATAATCTCCATCGTAAGCTGAGGTCTGATGGGTGTCCCGGGTATGCTCCCCGTACACTCGTCTCCTTTCTTGGCCAATAGTCAGGTTGGCTAGTGATGAGATCATCGGAACCCGATACCCCGAACAGGGTCAGGGCCGGCCTGGGCCATGGCGGCCCAGGCAAGTGAGCCGAACTTGGAGGCCCAGGTCAGCAGAGGGCGTGTTTATATCGCTTGACCCGATCGGTCACAGTTAGCGATCGGTCCAGAGCCGTGGGGCCCAGCTCCCCACATACGCCCAGACCGATCGGTCCATTTTTCGCAGGCGCTACTTCGGGCTATCCTCATGCGTCATACGCGACAAAAACCCGCGACAAACTGGTCAGTAGCATGGCTTGGCAATAGATGTAAGCCGCTAGAAGCCAAAGAGTAGCCGGCTGGCAGCGCCGAAAGGACCGGCGCCATGCAGCTACAGGGCTATTTCCGGCGGCTGTTTCGCCTGACGTTAGCCGACCTAGTAGCAAAGGACAGGCGCAAAAGGACACCTTACTGTACGTGGTACAGTGGCAGTATAAAAAGGACACAGAGGGAAGGAGAAAAGAGGATTCATTCTCGGTTTTCGATCTGGTTTTCTCCTGGAAGCTTAAGCTTGGCATAGAACTCTCGATATATTTTCGATTGTCTTCCCTCTCCTTGTTGTTTATCATAACATGTATTGTACAATGGCTAATTTGATTAGTGAACAGGCTGAGGGCATTTCTTTTAGCCCTTAGCCAAGTGGTTTTTTCCTCGATTCCGAGGTTTTCCACTCTAAAAACCTGTTTGCCTTCTTTGCCTTAGAATCAACAACTTTCTCCACACTTAAATATATAACAACCGAGTTCGTCTTGCGACGAACCGGTCGACTGTTGACACCCCCGGTTTTCAAACCACAACAGTTTGGCGCCGTCCGTGGGGACNACCCCTGGCCCCGTCCGGGACCGAAATAGCCCAAAACATCTCAAAACACTTACAGAAGCTTTAAATGGGGCCCAGCGAGCCAGAATTGTGAGAATACCACCCGAGAATGCCTTGCGATAAAATATAAAAATACTGAAAATACAATATAACCACGTCGGACGAGCCCCCGGGTAAGGATAAATACAAGAGAATATACCCTGGTTATATCACATGGGACATCATATGCAACATATGGAGAAAGATGAGAAAAGCTTTGAAAGTTATTAGCAGAATATATATGGCCTCAATAAATGATGGAGAACGGTTTTATCTTCGTCTACTATTACACCATGTGAGAGGTGTCAAATCCTTCCAAGATCTCCTTACGGTACAAGGAAATATATACACAAATTTTAAGGATGCAGCATCAATACGTGGTTTAGTACATGATGATTATACACTCATAAAATGTTTACAAGAAGTCATCTCATTTAAAATGACATCTAAACTTATAAGACTATTTGCGATAATTCTACTATATTGGAACCCAACAAATATGAGATCTCTTTGAAACAAGTATATCCCCACATGGCCGAGAAATATGGAGGTTCGACAACAACAAACACTTTATACACAGAGAGCAAGTGTTATATGAATTAAATATACTCTTGATTCAGCAAAACAAAAGTCTCTCGGATTATGATTTGCCTGGAGTATCTTCCCAATATGTTGAGTTCCAGAATGAACCAAACATCATACAACAAGAAATGCAAATCGAGATACCCGAAGATGATTTAAATGGATTCTCATTATTGAATAAAAAACAAAGGGAAGCTTTCAACATTATTTCTAACTCAATACAATAGAATATTCTTTATTGATGGCTCAGGTGGCACTGGAAAAACATTTCTCTATCTGGTGCTCTTGGCAACACTAAGAAAAGAAAGACATAATTTTGGCAACAACATCATCAGAAATCGCTGAACCATTATTACCTGGAGGAAAATCTGCTCATTTCAAATTCAAAATATCTATCAATCTAGATTGCAACTCGATATGTGCAATAACCAAACAATCAAACTACGTCAAATTACTAAAAATAACATCGGCAATCACTTGTATGAAGCAACTATGATACATAAACATGTATTCAAATGTTTAAATCGAAGTCTTCAAGACATTATTGGAGAACAAAAGCCATTTGGAGGCAAGACTATGATTCTTGGGGGAGACTTCCTCCAACTTCTACCATTGGTGATATCTGGTACCAAAACACAAATAATTAATTCGAGTATCATTAAATCAATAATATGGAGTACGTTCACAACTCTAAAATTTATCCAAAATATGTGTGCAAATGAAGATAAAGTGTTTTCAAATTTTCTACTTCGAGTTGGTAATGGCCAAGAAACAACTATCGGAGAAGATTTCATAAGAATATTAGATGATATTGTTATACCATGGGAAGGAGAAACAAGTATCGAATGTCTCATTCACTTTGTCTTCAATGACCTCATGTCATATATATATGATTCAGAATACATGAGATAGAGAGTCCTACTAACTATTCTAAATGAAGATGTGGAATTCTTGAATACAAAAGTATTGCAAATTTTCCCGAGTGAAGAAGTTTTATATTATTCATCAGATTTTGTCGAAGATGATTATCAAAACTTATATCTCCCAAAATTTCTAAATTCAGTTTGCTCATGGAACCTACAACTTCATGAACTCAAGCTTAAAGTAGGTGCACCTATCATGTTGCTCCGTATTGTGGATACATCTATTGGTCTCTGCAATGGAACACGTCTGATTTGCAAGCAATTCATGAAAAATACTATTCAAGTCGATATTGTTTATGGTCAATCCAAAGGAAAGACAGTCTTCTTTCCTCGAATACCAATGAAGAATTAAGAAGATAGTAGATTACCATTTGAAATGACTATGAAACAATTTCCAATACATCTCAGCTTTGCATTGACAATCAACAAATCTCAATAACAAACAATTCCAAGAGTTAGTACATATCTCCCTATTAATGTTTTCAGTCATAGACAATTATACATTGCGCTATCGAGAGGAATCTCAAGAAATACTACAAGACTTTTGGCATCCACGAATAATGTACAAGGCTGTAAATACACATTCACAAAAAATGTAGTATACAAAGAAATATTTAGTTATCTTTATTAATGATAACTACAATCATTTCATAACATAAATGTCACTAACGGACAATAATTCTCAACATGCTTTAACTTACCATTGATAATTAACAAATATCAATGATGAACAATTCAAATAATTGATATATATCTACCTAATAATGTTTTCAATGATTGACAATTATACATTTTGTTATCCATAGTAATCTAAATTAATATTACAAATTTTTGGCACACAATAATAATGTACAATATTTTAAATATACATAAATACAACAAATAATATAATATTATATGTTACATTGTCCAAAAGAATCTCAATAAATACTATAGAATTTTCATTAGCTAAAGATAATGTCAACGTTGCAAATACATATATACAAAAATATAATACACAATAAATTATTTAATTATCTATATTTATGAAAAATTGCATTATTTCATAATATAAAATATCATATTAGATATAAATTTTATATATTCAAACAAATACTTACTCTATTGATTTATTTTCAATCAATTAAACTAAATAATTTACATCTGTACAATATCACAGTATATATATATATGTATAATTCAACTAAAACTTTTCTAATGACTAATAATAAAATGAAATGCTCAATAAATTGTTTACACAAATGAACAACATTCAATAAATTATAATGTATAATACACATAAACTCTAATATAAATAACTACATAAAACCATCAATTCAATTAATTGATATATATCTATCTAATAATATTTTAAGAAATTATATGTTGCGATATTCAAATTAATATCAACAAATACGAAAAACTTTTTTACACTCAATAATAATGAACAAAGTTGCAAATGAACATATACAAAAAGACAATATACAATATGTATGTTGTGTTATCCATAATAATCTCAAGAACTACTACAAAATTTTTATCACTTGAGAATAATGTACATGTTGCAAAGTCAACTCTAAAATAAACATAATAAAAATATATAAAAAAATATTTTAAATTTAAATTAATTATCGTACTAACAAAAAGCAATATCGCACAACACGTCCAAAGGACGTGCATGGGGCTAGTTAATACAAGGAGAAAAATGCAAAATTAATCCCTCAATTTACAGCCGGTATAAACACGATACCCCTATACCTTTGAAATTGGATATTTGATACTCTAAGTTACAAAAACCGTTTAATAGTGAGTCATACCTTTTAAAAGTTGTATTCCGTTAACAATTTCTGGTTTTACACTTGACGACATCTGTAATTTAATGGATACGCATCACCCATTAATTGAAGAAGAGCTGCGGCGCCGAAGATTCATCTCCGTAAATAAATACTTCGATTAGGTACTGTTCATCAATATGGGAATTCCCGATTCCTCGAAAACCCTTTCCCCTGCTATGTCAAAGAATCATATAAAACAAAGTGTTTCCCATCATCAGTTGCCAAATTGTGGATCTTGACGTGTACTTGATATTGCAACTTAGGTAGATATTGATTAAGATTTTGGGGATTTTACCCTTGAAAACTGTTATCACTCATGATAATATCTGCTTAACAACCTTATTACGTGCAGGTGAAACAATTAGAAAGCATCCAGTTAGCAGTCATAACTCTTCAACTTGATCGTGGCACCTCTGCAGTGGGCCGTAGTAAGAAGAACTCTTTTGTAGGATTAATTAAGTGTAAGGGCCAGTAACTCAATAAGAAGCCCAATATATGTAACGGTCATATTACCATTGTAGGAGAAGATATCAGTATAAGATATCTGTTTGGTACGATGAATCGACATTCTGAATATTATCCAAATTCTATCACTTTCCCCAATTTCTTCATATCTAACCCTCTGCTTCTCTCCCCTTAATTTCCCTTCACCGTCAAGGTCCTAACAAAAATGTTATAATTTCGCTCAGGTGAAGGCCTTGGAACACTACTGGAGAAGATTAGCTACTAACTTTTCAAAAAGAGATAATTTATTTACGATTGTGAAGGCATTTCATTTTCTTTGATCAATTGTTTTTTTCCAGTGTGCTTTCATTTTGATATGTGAGTGTATTCAGGATGTCAGGCTTGCCATATTACATTGTAGCTTGCATCCAATCAGGGAAGCTTGCAATGCTGGCGATTCTTGTATCAGGAGAAATTGTATTACATATATTGGTAACTCTTATGGCTTAGTGCTTGCTGTTGATTTTATTTACGTTTTTTAACATATTTTACTGATCTTTCAGGCATGTGCTCTGTACAATAACTGGTGGCCTATTTGTTTACAAAAACCATAATTTGGATTTGTTTAGATGATTGAATCTTGGTTTTGAGCAAAATATCGGAATAGTCATAAAACGTTAATTTGATGTAATTGTTGTAATACATTATTTTAGAAATAGATTAAAAATGTATGTTCTCGTACAACTTCATTATTTGTGGCTTTTTACATTGTTGAACTCAATGCATCATAACCGGAAATATGACATTAAATCGATATGCCACTCTATTAATATAAACCATATCATGTTGATTGTAAATACACATGATGGACATCTTCTGAGGACCCGAATACATGAATACATCTTCCTATTCATATTAATTTGTAAATGCTACTTTCCGATCAATAAGTTGGCGATATACTCTTTTTCGTTACTTTAACATCAATAAACACAACAACCAGCTTAACATTATGTGTGGAACTTACTTCTTGATAAAAAAGTTAGTAACATCTTCATTTTAAGATACGTTAACACTATAGAATTCATAAATACATTTCCGCACTTATTAGACAAATAGTTTTTGATCAAATATAATCAAATGACATATGTGATTGAATAAATATACATAAAACACATTTCATGCTCGAATTGCACAACTATAGAACTTTGAGGGTCACAATAATATGTTTTTTCAAACTTCGGGTGTCAAAACTTGCATAATTATACTAACTTCGAGGGTTGTATACGTAGTTTCTTGAAAATTTTAGGGGTTAAATTGTAACAAATTGAAAGATAGAGTGTCAAACTATCATAGTTTTGTAACTTTGAATGTCATATACAAATTTTAACGGCTCCATTACATAGGTCAATCATAAATGTTATCCAAAAATTTGAGTGTTTTTCTATAATTTAAATAAAATTAGAGGGCTATTTATGCACATATTTTTTCAAATAGTAGATCTAATCTGCATTTTCGTAACTTAGGGGTATCGCATTTATACAACATGTAAGTTTGGGGGTCGTCAGCAAACCTCACCCTTAATACAAGTCCAACAATCTCATTATTCACTGTGAAATAGAGGTGAGGTAGTAGCATCCACAAATTGTGCAACACAAAAGCAATTTATAAGTAAATCCTCAAGGACTTAAACATCAGCTGGTTTTCCAAATCATATGTCCGGGCTGTCTGTGCGCATGGCTGAATAAATAAAACCAAATAGGAGCATAAAAAAGAGTGGAGACATAATTACAGGGCGCACAAGTTGGAAATGCACCCAAATAATAAGCACAAGGCAATGCATCATGGCAAAGATATGTGCGTAATCAACACCAGAATAATCTGTATTCTGAAATTCCTTTCATCATATGATAAAACTAAATGTAGCCACAACTGAACTTCATTAAGAAAAACATAACCACAGATTGAGAGATATATAAGTTTCCTAACAAATATGTTCACAATTTGAAGATTTGGGATGTGTTTTGTGGAACGGAAAGTTACAAATTTCCGGAGTTGAGGCATCGATCATGGTTTTTCCCAATATTAAGCCAAAAAACATCTAAAAAGAAATGAAACGATGTCTAATGCAACAAATTGAACTAACGCTAGCTTCAACAACCCCAACTCCGTATGATTTTTGTTACGATCCTATAATTGGGCTTACGAAGTAGATTAGAGATTTGAAGTATAAGCCCATATTTTGGCCCTTATCTTAATTTGGATATAAAACACTTGTGTTGTATTGTTTTTGGATATCAATCAATTATCAGTATTTCTCATCTTCTCTCTTGGCTTCCGCCGTTCTCCTCAACCTCATTTCATCTACACCTCTCCTAACTTCTTTCAGTCTACTTCTCCTCCTTTTCTACCTCACATCTTAGTCTATTCCTCGGTTACGATCCAAGATCGTAACAAGTGGTATCAGAGCTCAATCGATTCTGAAAATGGTTAAGACCAGGTCTGCCACTTTTTCCTTATCAGCAGTGCCAAAACTCCCTTATAGCAAAAAAATGGAAACTTGTCTTGAGTTCAACTTTGATTCGGGACTACGAGTAGAAGAAAATCATCTACACTATCATGCCCCCAAAATATATCCGCCTACGTTTGATGGAACTGATCCCAGGCGTTGGCTCAAATCTCTCGTTCCTTATTTTCGTATGAGAAAACCAGAATCTTCGATGGAATGGCTAGAGTTTGTTACTTCGACGTTCTATGGGAAGGCAAAAAGATGGCTTGAATGCCACAAAGCTAAAATAATCCCTTGGTTATGGAAGGATTTTGTGATTGCTTTATTAGACAGGTTTGATTATCAGAATCGTCGACAGGTATTTCATAATTTCCGCACACTAAAAATGGATGATGATTAGAAGAGTATCTAAATAGATTCGAAGATCTACGAGGTCCAATATCTCGATTTTATCCTTACGTATCTGCTGAAAATTTCATGTGTATTTTGGTTAGTGGAGTTACATATGAAATTCGCTCATCCATTTACGATGCCCATCTAGATAATGAAGAAGAAGTTATCAAATTTTTTAGGGCAGTAGCTACGAAAATGCAGCAGCAAGTGTTTGGGGATTCAACTATAATTGTCCAAGATTCTATGGAAAAGTTTAAGTGCGATTTGGATTTTGAAAACTTGGTTCAGTTTTTTGAAAATGCTGCTGAAGTTTCTCTCATAAGAAAGCTTACCCGAAGCCATCTGTTAAGTGTGACAAAGAAAACAATGAAAAAGAAAAGGAAAAGCATGATCCTTGAAAAGTCTGCTAGATATGAAGATGTGCAATTAAGAGGTTTGGTTCTCTACAATAAAATGCTAAGTATAGGAATACAACTAGATATTGATGCAATGGTTCATTTGGCTATTGAGTGTGCTAGGATGAATCGTATTGATGAAGCATCGGAAATGTTTAGATGTATCCATGATAATGGTGTAAAGTCAAATCTCAATTCATGTATGATGTTTATAAAGGAAATCAGTAAAGTCTCTAGATCACACGATGCCTTAAATGTTTTGAATGAATTGCAAGCAAGCAATATAAAAGCTGGAGACAACTTGTATAGGCTGTTAGAGTCTTATCGGGAAAATAAGATAAGAAAGAATGTGTTGAATACAATGAGACAAGTAGATATCAACTTCAACCCCTATCTTACATATGTGGATGAACCTAGAATCGAACAATGTGATCAATCAGTACCTTTGGAAATTTCAGATTACAATAGAACGGAGATCCAAAAATTATTCATTGGAATAAATAATTGTTTCCTTATAGATAAGAATATGGATGATATTTTGTTCAGGTTGATGTTGGATATTGTAGCAAGAATTAAGATTATCTCTGAAGCCAATCATCGCAATTCGTTTAAATTCTTTCTCTGGAATTGTAATGGACCTGGTTATTGTCGCAATGCAAAGACATTCCACCTAGCTATTAAGTTCGCTGAAAATGGAAAAAACTTCAAAAACATGAGATGCCTCTTTTTAGAGATAATGAGAGGATGTGGTCGGGAAACATATGATGCGTGTAAAATCTTTATAATGCATTATGATCGGACAAGGCTGTTAGATAATTCTTTAAAAAATTCCCAAGAGAAGAAACATAGTCGATATAAGCCATCAAGACAAGTTATTGATTCTTGGTTTCATTTTTACGCATGGTATAAGTCCTCATCACTTCTAATTGATGTTACTTTTCTCGAGACTTATATTCTTATGAGGAGGTTCAAATATTTTGATTGCTTATGTTACCCGGTGATTTATTATATTTGCATTATAGTGATGGTTAGCTTCGGCAAGAGAAATTCAATTGTTAACTCATGTTCTGAAAATCATGATCTTTATCAGTACGTTCTTGCTTATTATGTTAGTACTCATATGTGGCCCTTGTCTGCTAACTCTTGTCGTAATGCTTTATGTGTGTTTATTCCTATCGAACTGGACTTTGCCATTGTGATTAATCTGAATGTTTCTGTTTGGTTGCAAAGAAGATGGAATTGTGATTGCGTATCTAAAATGAATGTGGAATTCTCTATCTACTCTCTTGAAAGCATACTCAAGGTTAATTTATGCTGGAAGGATGCACTCACTACTTTTAAGAATGATATTCATCAAGTATGTGGGATTAGGAAAGGCGGCAGGTTTTTCAATCTCAAACATGGTAACTTCATATACTTTCCACTTATGAGCAACTCTATGGTCTCCCTTGTCACTCCAGCATTTTTAATACTTGTCATCAAAGTCAAATTCATCAATATGGTAATCTTTGACCAAGGATGTGTACAAATTATCTCCCATGGAACCACTCTTCTCACATCAGAACTACATTCTGATCAAATCAGTTGGATTATGAAAATGAGTAAATTGATGGATTTAAGGAGTGCAATCTTCTTTGCGAATGTTGAAGTCAATGGAAAAAATATTGAAGTTGATGATGTTTTCCCCAAGATTTTCAGGAGAGTTAATCAAGATAATCTCATGGACATCAACAACATTACTAACTTATCTTTTGATAAGAGAGCTATTAACAACGTTCAAGATTTGAAAAGATGTTTCAGATGGTTCTTATTGCTTAATGGGCAAAATCTAGTATATTATTATGCAAGTTTGCAACTCCTTAGCATAGTCATCTCGGGACCTATCACCAATATAAATCCATGTCTTTATTTGCTTGGATATTCCGTTTGTTCTCAATTCCAGTCAGAACACAGCTCAACACAAGAAATATTTCAGGATTCGAGAATGATCGTTGGGTCAAGGATCGTTTTGAGAAGGGGATTATGTTACGATCCTATAATTGGGCTTACGAAGTAGATTAGAGATTTGAAGTATAAGCCCATATTTTGGCCCTTATCTTAATTTGGATATAAAACACTTGTGTTGTATTGTTTTTGGATATCAATCAATTATCAGTATTTCTCATCTTCTCTCTTGGCTTCCGCCGTTCTCCTCAACCTCATTTCATCTACACATCTCCTAACTTCTTTCAGTCTACTTCTCCTCCTTTTCTACCTCACATCTTCGTCTATTCCTCGGTTACGATCCAAGATCGTAACAGTAGACGCACTTGAAAGACCAATCGGAATAGACCAAGGAGTAAAGGGATTCGAATCCAAGTAAACTGCATGCAATGAGTTCAAACCGTCGAAGAAATCAGGTGGAATATAGGGGAAATTGTTATTTCTAAGAAGAAGAGATTGAAGAGAGTTCATCCCGGTTCAAATCGGGTTTAAACCGGTTCGAACCGATTTGTCGTTTTTTAATAGGAAAAAAAAATTATCTATTTGACAAAAAATTTCTCTCATTTTCATCGGAATAGAAGCTTTGGCTTCTCTAATCCTCCCGTAGTAGGTTATCCATCGTTGTAAATGAAAGGCGCACAAATGCTTTTAACCTCTCACTCAACCAGCAAATCAGTCCTTTCGAAAGCAAAAGCTTTTGTTCTAAAAATCAGTTCTTCACTTGATATAATTCCATAAATTTGTCATCGGTAAAAGAATAGGAAAAAAATTGCTCACTTCCAACACTGCTTGCCTACGCTTGCTTCATGCTGCTTCCCTCACGCCCAATAGACTAAACAACGTGAAAGTGGCAAAGACACGAGCCCTAGCTAAAATTGGGATATTTGAAAAAACTCAAAAAATAAAAGAGTTAACCTAACTCGGACCGATTTTCATTCCAGGTCCGGTTCGAACCGGACGAACCGGTGAAAACCGGTCCGGTTTTAGAAGATAGGTGTCGAGTTTGAAAGGAAAATGAAGAGCTTTAAGCTTTTTCGGTTTAATTTCCAATATTAAAAACTAATAATAATTTATTTNTGATAATCACTGGAAATAGTTGTGAGGTGGTAAGTGGATTCAAGGAAAAACTTGGTCAAAAGTTTCAAATGAAAGACTTGGGAAAACTCAAATATTTTCTTGGCGTTGAAGTTGCTAGAAATGATACAGGACTTTACTTAAGTCAAAGAAAATATATTCTAGATATTATATCAGAAACAGGTCTCTTGGACGGTAAACCTGCTTCGACTCCGATAGAGCAAAATCACAATCTAGGGAAAGCTTCAGGTAAATTGTTAGATGATCCAGAAAAATATCGACGTCTTGTAGGACGTTTGATATATCTTCTCTTTACACGACCTGAGATCAGTTATGCAGTCCACACATTGGCTCAGTTTATGCAAACTCCACGTATTGAGCATTGGGAAGCTGCATTGCGATTGGTGAAATACCTGAAAGGGTGTCCAGGACAAGGAGTCTTCCTGAGATCACAATCAAATATGAAAATCTATGGCTTTTGTGATTCGGATTGGGCAAGTTGCCCGATTACACGTCAATCTACCACAGGTTATTTTATCTTCCTTGGGTCTTCACCAATATCATGGAAGACCAAGAAACAAAAAACAGTTTCTAGATCTTCGGCTGAAGCGGAATACCGTGCCATGTCTTCTATCGGATGCGAGCTGAGATGGCTTAAAAGCTTATTGGGTGACCTCGGGGTTAACCACACAGAGCCGATGTGGTTGTTTTGTGACAGCAAGTCAGCAATCCATATAGCAACAAATCCTGTTTTTCATGAACGAACCAAACATATTGAGGCTGATTGTCACTTCATACGCAACATGGTGGCCGATAAGGAAATCATATTGAAGCACGTCAACACTACACATCAACTTGCTGATATATTGACTAAAGGATTAGGACATTCTCAATTCAAGTATCTGATAAACAAGTTTGGGATACATGATTTACATGCACCGACTTGAGGGGGAGTGTTGATTTGGAAAGACACAATTACGGAAGGAAATTGACTCAATCAATTTCCCATTCCTTTCCAAAATCAATTATTTCTACAAATCATATTCATTCCTTTTATTTGTATTATTTCCTAGTTTATCTCTTTTGTAATCCTTTTTATACCGCTGTGTGTATGAGGAATAAACAGAAAAATCAAAACAGTGAATACTGTTATTCTTCTCACTTTCGACAGATTCTTTCAAATTAGCAAAAGACCAATCGGAATAGACCAAGGAGTAAAGGGATTCGAATCCAAGTAAACTGCATGCAATGAGTTCAAACCGTCGAAGAAATCAGGTGGAATATAGGTGAAATTGTTATTTCTAAGAAGAAGAGATTGAAGAGAGTTCATCCCATAGAGTTCATCCCAGAGTTCATCCAGGTTCAAATCGGGTTCAAACCGGTTCGAACCGATTTGTCGTTTTTTAATAGGGAAAAAAAATTATCTATTTGACAAAAAATTTCTCTCATCTTCATCGGAATAGAAGCTTTGGCTTCTCTAATCCTCCCGTAGTAGGTTATCTATAGTTGTAAATGAAAAGTGCACAAATGCTTTTAATCTCTCACTCAACCAGCAAATAAGCCCTTTCAAAAGCCAAATCTTTTGTTCTAAATATCAGTTATTCTCTTGATATAATTCCATAAATTTATCCTCGGTAAAAGAATAGGAAATAAATTGCTCACTTCCAACACTACTTGCCTACGCTTGCTTCATGCTGCTTCCCTCACGCCCCAATAGACTAAACAACGTGAAAGTGGCGAAGACGCGAGCCCTAGATAAAATTGGGATATTTGAAAAAACTCAAAAAATAAAAGAGTAAACCTAACTCGGAGAACCGGACGAACCGGTGAAAACCGGTCCGGTTTTAGAAGATAGGTGTCGAGTTTGAAAGGAAAATGAAGAGCTTTAAGCTTTTTCGGTTTAATTTCCAATATTAAAAACTAACAATAATTTATTTAAAATATGGTAGTCATTTAGCATTAATTATTGAACTAATGACATGCAAATGCAATTACATCTAGTTAGTGAATGCTGTTAATCTCACTGTATTTCCCCTAAACATTTCTTATAATTTAACATCTTATTAAAAAATTTATCTTAATTTTTCCACAAATATTTTTAATTCTACACTTACATAAATTTTCATGTCTTTTAGCCTTACATTGGTCAAAACATTAAATGATCAAATAGCCTAATAAAAATATGTACTATCAATAACAAATAATAACTATTGCAAAAAATCAATTTTTATCATTCAAATTTATTTAAAAAATCGACATTATAACAACATATAAGTAATTAATTTCATATATCTAAATAAAAAGACGAAAATTATTTTTTTTAAGAAATTTGAATTGATTTTTCCAATAGTTATTATTTTTTATTGATAGTACATATTTGTTATAATTATTGAGAATAAAGATGATAATTTAACAATTATATGGATTCATTTGAATAAATCGAATTTCAATAGAAAACAAAATAATCAAGTAGATCCAAAAATCCGATGTTCTGTTTCCGAATCAATACTGATGAGACCATCGGAACCCGTTTCTCCCTAAATCAATATTACAATTGAATGCTATGCGGCACCGACTCTTCAATTTTTCACATTTTTCCGTATCGTGTCGAGTCGAGTCGGACTCTCCTACTCGTTCCAACTCTTGACACTTGACACAAAACGACGTCGTTTTAATTTCTTCCTTAATTTGATTTTTTTATTCATCGGAAATGTATCTTATATGATTTAATGACTTTGTAATGTTATCGATTTACTTGTGAATTTTTCGTGCAAGCGATGATGGACCAAAAAGTGATTGTTTTTGCGGAGATGATAGAATCGACGAACGATATCCATTTTTTATAAGTTAAATCTTCTTATATAATGAATTGATAAATATTTGTAGTTTTAAACTTGACTTTATGCAACTTTCTAAAAATTATAACAATTATTTTTTTAAAATTTTGCTTTTATTTAATATTATTTTATTTAATAATTCGAGCCGAGTCGAAAATCTGACTCTTATTCTCTTGTCGAGTCGTGTCGTGTCGAGTCACGTTGATGCAGCACAGATTGAATGTATAATATATAAAAAAATTGTTGACCAAAACCATATTTACATATATCAATTATAATTTACTAATAAAATTATCATATAAGTAGAAGTTTAATAATTCTAACTAATTTGATCACTTTTATTTATAAATTAGACAATTTTATTTACAATTAATTAGTGC
The DNA here is from genome assembly GCA_009725065.1 of Utricularia reniformis. Classification (NCBI taxonomy): domain Eukaryota; kingdom Viridiplantae; phylum Streptophyta; class Magnoliopsida; order Lamiales; family Lentibulariaceae; genus Utricularia; species Utricularia reniformis. The sequence goes on along the minus strand of RWGZ01001225.1, from coordinate 526,104 downwards.
ATCTTTCACATTGTTGTTGCATAATTTGTCAATAGGTGTGAAAGCTCATAAGGGATTCAGCTTAAACAACGCGGAAACAGAACTCGGTGGTCAGGGTCAGCTCGCCTTGTCTCGTTTCACAGTTACTAAATCGTCGACCTTTTCAGTATTCATATATACATTCATTTGTTGGGCTAAGTTCATAAAACAGTTGATAAGATGAATGAAAGCGAAATTGTACACAGAGCTCTTGCTTCTCTTGGTCGTGGCTTCGACTTATCTTCAGATTTCAAGCTTAAGTATTGTAAAGGCGATTCTAGGCTCATACTCTTGAATCAAACTCATAAAAAAATTCTTCAAATCCCTGGATTCGGATCCTTTAATGGTGTCTCTTCAGACATCAAATGCGGAAAAGGTGATCGCACGAGGTATCAATCTGATATCCTCTCCTTCAATCAGGTCATAACTTTCTCTGTAGTTGTCTGAATTGAATGAGAAAGCCTTCATTCTGTAGTTGTCTGAACTGAATTGAATTGCAGATGTCTGAATTGCTGAATCACAAGAGTTCGGTGCAGGGAAAAGTGCCATCTGGGATATTCAACGCAATGTTTGGTTATCAAACTGGTATATGGGCAGATGACGCAGCGATAACGAGAGCCTTGGGGTTTGATGGATATTTTATTGAACTATTCAATCTTCAGATTGATCGTTATCCACTCGTTCTTGATGAAATTGTACTAAATGATGTTCCTTCTACTTGGGATCCTTCTCACCTCGCAAAGTAAGTTAAGGGAAATAGTCATTTCTATAATTGAAAAGTTCAAAGTTTGAATTTTTAAGTTACCCAAAAAGTCAGCTGAATCAAAACCGCGTTTTGATTGATGATACAGGTTTATAGAAAAGTATGGGACTCATGTAATAGTTGGGCTGAGCATCGGCGGCCAAGACGTGGTTTTAGTGAAGCAAGACTCATCATCGGAGCTCAAATCGTCGGAGCTCAAAACCCATCTTCACGATCTCGGTGATCAGCTCTTCAATGGCACCTGCACATTCTCCCCAAAAGAACCTAAACACAAGGTTTTTTTTTTTTCAAATTCAACAGTTTTTACAATCTACAGAAAAAGCCAACAATCGAGTTTTTCATTACTCTCTAGGTACCTGAAGCCTTCAATGTCTTCAATCCACAACCGAATCCCCTCACCAATTCCTCTACAGCTACCAAAGATGTACGTTTTCTCATTCTTCATTATTCCAAACATACATTTATCAATTGGGTAAACTAAAAATCAATCTAATGAACAGGGAATTAGCGTATATTGCCAAAGAAGAGGAGGAGATCCATCAGCAGCCACACACTGTGAATGGCTGCTCACAGTTCCCTTAAACCCAGACGCCATTAACTTCACCTTCATTCCAATTACTTCTCTTCTAAGCGGCGTTCCAGGGAGAGGCTTCCTCTCGCACGCAATCAACCTCTATCTCAGATGTAAGTGATGATCTTACACAACTTTTTTGTTCTTAAAATTCCGAAGTTTGTAATGAGATTTGAACATCTTCTGATTCTCCATTCTTGCCAGATAAACCTCCGATTGTAGACTTGAAGTATTTCTTGGATTTCCAGGCCCATAAAATATGGGCTCCATTACATAATGACTTACCTTTGGGCCCAATTATGACTACGGCCCATATAGTACCTAAATTGACATTAAACTTTATTGGGCCTAGGCTCTATGTCAATGATTCTCAGGTAAAGTTCTGGGATTTTAACGCCGTTATAAATTTACTTACTAGATTAAAATGCAGGTTCAGGTCGGTGACACTCCGGTCACCGGAGTAAGGTTGTACCTTGAGGGCATCAAGTGCAATAGGTAAAAATTTTATAATTTAATATATTCCTTTAATTTCGATAATATAAATTATATATTAATGTTTGAGTTATTTCGATCAAATTATAATGTTTGGAAAAAAATATATTTTAGAACAATATATCTACGTAAAATTTATTTCATTTTTTTAAAATTTCACTATTTTTTTATTACTATAATTAATTATTTATTATTGAGCTTTAATTAATATTGTATATTTTTGTTTTGGAATTTTAATCAATTTGACGATTAGGTTGGCCGTACATCTGAAGCATCTGGTAAATACACCGGCTCTCCTCCGGAACAGGATCCATGGCGATTCTCTCAGGTGGCGTGGTTCAGATGAAAACCCAGAAGCTGGCCGTTTTTGGGAGCCTATATTGTGGAAAAAGTTCTCTCATATCTGCACATTTCCGGTCAAATTCGATCCTAAATGGCTTGATACGGCGCGGGACGGCGATGGGTCAGTTTTCATCGTCACCGGAGCTCAACTTCATGTCCAAAGCGACGAAACAAAGACCGTGTTGCATCTTAGGTTATGCTATTCCAGAGTGTCTGGATGTTACTTGGTGGATTCGAAATGGATGCAGTACGCTTCGGATAAGCAGTCTTTAAAATCTGGTTTCTTTTCATCGGTCAGCGCATCTATTCCTTGCAAGGATGTGATCGTGGATTCCGCCGTTTTCCCCAGTGGCCCTCCTGTCCCAGTAGAGACGCAGAAGTTGCTAAAGTTTGTAGACACGGCAGAGATGAGCCGAGGGCCATCGGATAACCCGGGGTATTGGCTTGTGAGTGGTGCAAAATTGGATTTAGAGAACGGCAGAATTTGCCTACGAGTAAAATTCTCTTTGTTGAACCTCCTCTAAATCACCAACACTTTACGTACATATATACATCTACACATATTTTCTAAACTCCCCTCCTTTTTCCCCACCCATATTTTCAGTACCCCTTCAATCTCAAATCTTTTAGTGTTCATGTATATTCTGGGGTGAATTGGCAAAATAACCATTTACAAATAAATTCTTAGCAAACTAATTTATTTATATAATTTTTTTTGCAAAATAACATACTTTTCAAATTTTTTTGTCAAATAACAGAGATAAAATATAATTTCTGTATACGTTTCATTAATTTTTTTAAATTAATTAAGAATTAAATTATGTACCATTTTTTATTAAAATGTAAATGTATAAAATAATTTTAAAATATATATTTTATCATTTTTGATTAAAAATAATTGTATATATCAAATTATCAAAACATTCTTTTATATATTTTAATTAAAATACATCTCATATAATACATTAAAATCTAAATTTATATTTTGAGTTTTTAATAAATTTATATTTAAAATAAATTAAATTCGGTTACTAAAATCGTATTTCAAAAAAATCGAATTAGATATACTAATATACAATACAAGCAATGAATTGTGCAAACCAAACAATATAAACTAAAATAGATCTACGCGATAATTTAAATTAAATCAAATCAATGAATATAAATTATATATATCAAAATAATTTATAAAGCATTTAAATTAATTATATTTAAACCGAAATAAATATAATAATATGAAATAAAATTCATACAACTGATTATATCAATTATATAACATAAAGTAAAATAGATTCAATGTGATAATTAAATGTGAAATTATATGAAAATAATTCAAATAACTTATTTTTCAGTAAATTATTAGAAAATAATTTAATACATTCAACAAGATGAAAGTTAAACACAACGAAGTTAGTGAGTGTCGACCTGGAATGATGTTTTTTAGTATCCTCCATATTGTTGATTTAGATTGACGTCAATGTTCTGGATTTCGTGCGGTAGGGATTTCTTGCGAAGAAGACCCGGAAATAGGCATTGTATAATGGAATGATTGACGTTCCCTTTGACTAAATGCACTTGTATCAACTTGTGTTGAATGATCTCTTGGATAGTAAGAGGAATGTCGTGCTCTTATATAAGACATACTCTCATATTCCCTTGTTGATTATGCAATACCAATGTCATTTTCATGTCTAACTCCATACATTGATTATCTCAAACTCCAATCCATTTGTCCAAGCATTCGAGTTGTCCTATCACGCCACCACGACGATGTTCACGTTGTCTAGTAGGGTTTGGTGTTAATAAAAAAGATGCATCAATCCAATGACTCTCATCTCGAAGAGGGTGAAAATTACCAGAGTACGTAGCAGATAGAAAACTAACTGAATCAAGTGTATTTATCATATTTTTTGGATTTATATTAAAATGATGACATGCATGTACAAATTGATGATTAGTAATAATATTTGATAAATATGTAAATATTTTAATCTCATGTCTTGTTACCTGCTGTACGTGAGAGCATGAGACTTTGAAGCTCTACCAAAAACCACAAGTACATGTTCTAAGTGAGACGTTGACGATGTGTACTATATTTTGATGATAACCTATCTCTGTCACGGAAGCTGTTATAGTATCTCTATTGTATTCTTCAACCATGAGACCATGAAGATTTTTAGATCCTAATTGAAATAAATCTTCACATTTCTCAGCCCACATTTTTTTATTAGCAACGAAATCTTTGATCTTAGTTTTACGCTCCTCAAAATACTGATTTCCCTTATCAAACGTAACCTACATAAAAGCTATATTATTGAATATAATAGTAAATTAAGACAACCTTTAATTTTTATAAACCTTGACGATCGCAGTTGGTGGAAGACGTCGAGCACCACGTAGAACCCCATTCATTGACTCCACATGGTTCGTAGTCATAATATCATACCTACATAATATGACACTTAATTAATCATATTGTTAATGATTAATGTGACTATTGTGTTGCACAAACAAACATCAAATGTATCGGATGCCCTCATCGTGTGATAATGTAAATAGATTTTTGGGAATGTCGATAAGATACTTATATGCTCCAGGGTTGACCTGTTGGATTGTGTTAATAATTCGTTCAAATTCACGTACACATGGTGTAATACCAATGGCACAAACCAACTCATGCAAATATTTGCTCCTATTATGCGTGAGACAATTCGCTCTCACATGTTGAAGACAAAAATGATGATATCCATACGGTTGCCGAAACGCTTGGACAGAATTCAAGGCGGCTACTAATCCAGAACATCTATCACTTATTAAACAAGTGGGGTGACGTCCATATAAAATGTGTTACTGCAAATTCTCTAAAAACCATGTTCATGCACTACCCGACTCTCCATCAACTATGTCATATGCTAATAGGAGAATATGACCTCGTGCGTCTATAGCAACTGCAACAAGTAACTTATAGTTATAATTTCTGTAAAGATGTGTTTCATCCACTAAAATCACTGGGCGACAATGTCTGTATCCCTCGATATTTGGAGCAAAAGCCCAAAAGACATAGTGTAAAAGATGCCCCTATATACTACCATGTGTATTCTTCCAAATAACCACAGTTTTTGGATTTTGCCTTTCGATTTCCTGAAGGTACTTAGGTAATGCATGTGTCGTAAAGTATCTCGTATGCATGCATCAAAATTGACCAAGCCTTCCAATAAGATATTTTGAATTTGAAATTTGCAAATACTATCCCTTGTACTAGTGAAACTGTGATTTTCGGCTTGGCAACAATTTTCTGGATCAAACCACGGGCAACAAAGTCCTTTGGAAGGTTTACGTGTTTTTTCACTAGTTTACTATTCACATCACACGTATGTGGTTCTTGATAAGTTGAAATCTTCCATAATTAAATTCGTTTATGGTAGCTTGCACGCACATGCCACATACATGTAGACTTTTTTTATAGATCTCACGACAAATGAGTTCATAGACTGAATTGATGCTTCTGATCACATGAAATTATCTTCTAGCGATCATGATAGAGTACTTTGTTACAACATCCTTTAACTCAATCTTATTTGCAAAAGTGAAACTGAGACCCAAGAACAGTGTGTTTGTGTTGTAACCCGGATGATTTACATGGATATCCCCTTAGTCTTGCCACATTGGTGGGTTGTCGAAAATAGGTTCAATTTGAATTTGAGACATATCATATGCATTAGCTTGAGTTTGTGAATTAAGTTCAAACTCGGTGTTTGACTCCATATTAACCTCATCTATTGGGAGAGATTCATCTTCATACCAAATAGTATTTGAAATTGTCTCACTATTATCATCTGAATCCACACAAGTATATTGTCACATAGACGAATGACATCCTACTTCATGTGTTACAAGTGTCGTCTCTTGATCACGACGAGTCTGGAGTGTTGTCAGCCTACTATCACGACGTTCAATATGGTCCATATATTCTGATGGACACATATTATAAGAATTACCTGAAATTGTTTAAATATAATTAAAATTTAAAATATCAAACTAAAATATTAAATATTATTATTATTTAATTCTTAAATAAAATAATAATATATCATAAAATTTACTTATTTATTATGATTCAACATTGCTAGATTATTAAAATTGAAGATTAACTATTAATATAATGTGTTGAAACATAAAAATGAAAGAATTTTTATTAAATGTTCATGTTATTATAAAATTGTAAAATAAGTATTATAGATACCAACCTTTAGACGTATCACATTGATGAATATTGTAATTCATTCCATAATTTTCTTCCAGAAGATTTGTAGTATTGATAAAGTTGTCCTTCATTACCCGGGACAATAAATTATCGTACATTTGAGATTAACTTGTGTTCAAATCAAAGTATATCTCTGTTAAAAATATGCAAAATGAAGAAATGAATGATATACTTAAAAGGGTGTGAATGTTATGAATAACATATTGTTATTGTATACACTTTCGATAAAAATGATAATTCATACCTTTAGTATTTGACGATGATGCATTAAAATCAAAATATATGACATCTGCAACAACGAACATGTCGACACATGAACCCGTATTATTGGGATGTAGCAAGAAATGAAGTGTGTTGTCATTTGTTACAAGGAGATAATTAGTCGCACATGTATCACTATCAAAATATTGTACAGAAATTCTAAGAGAGTGTTGCAATGGATCAACATCTATGATTTCATAGATTTGATAACTAAGTTTTTGAAACAAAATATTTCTCTTCAATCGAGAATACATCTTATTGGATCTCTATCATACACAATATGACATGATCCATCGTTTATGATATTTCCGCCGCTGTAAATATTCACAGCTACCATATTGTTGGACATTGTGATTTTTCAAAATGTTGGAATTGGAATTGAGATTAATGATGAAGAAATTGATTATTTTGCTTCTTTATATAGTTAAATTCTATCAATCACCGATAATTGACATTAAAATATTAAATATAAAGAATTATTTATTTTTAATTATTTAATTAATTAAAGTTCAATACAATAATTGACATTAAAGTATTAAAGATAAATAATTATTTACTTTAAATTATTTAACCAATTAAAATTCAAGACAATAATGGACATTAAAATAGTAAAGATAAAGAATTATTTAATTTATTAAATTTGTTAGTATTAAAGATAAAGACAATAAATAGAATGCGTTTAATTTTAAAATATGATTTTTTATGAATATTTTAATTTATTTTAACACAATTTTGTACTATTAACTTATTTTTTGTTATTTATAAATATTTTATTTTTCAAGAATAAATAAAATTATCACGTCGATTTATTTTAGTTTGTATTGTTTTAGTCGTACAATCTGTTGTTTGTATTCTATATTATTATATCTAATTCTATTTTTTTGAAATACGATTGTAGTAATCGAATTTCAATTTTTTATTAAATACTCAAAGTATAAGACTATATGTTAATATATTATATGTTAATGTATTTAATTTATTTTAAATTAAAGTATATAAATTTTTTTGATAATAATAATTTGATTTATACATTTTTTTAAAATATATATTTCATTAAATTAATTTATGAAAACAATCTAAGAAAAAACACGACATTCCTCATACTATCCAAGAGATCATTCAACACAAGCCGATACAAGTGCATTAAGTCAAATGGAACGTCAATCATTCCATTATACAATGTCTATCCCGAGTCTTCTTCGCAAGATATCCCTACTCCACGAAATCTAGAATATCGACGTCAATCTAAATCAACAATATGGAGGATACTAAAAAACATCATTACAGGTCGGCAGTCCAATATTTAGATAACACTAATTTCGTTGTGTTTAATTTTCATCTTGTTGAATGTATTAAATTATTTTCCAATAATTTACGGAAAAATAAGTTATTTGAATTATTTTCATATAATTTCACATTTAATTATCACATTGAATCTATTTTACTTTATGTTATATAATCGATATAATCAGTTGTATGAATTTTATTTCATATTATTATATTTATTTGGGTTTAAATATAATTAATTTAAATGCTTTATAAATTATTTTGATATATATAATTTATATTCCTTGATTTGATTTAATTTAAATTATCGCGTAGATCTATTTTAGTTTATATTGTTTCGTTTATATAATTCATTGCTTGTATTGTATATTAGTATATCTAATTCGAATTTTTGAAATACGATTTTAGTAACCGAATTTAGTTTATTTCAAATATAAATTTATTAAAAACTCAAAATATAAATTTAGATTTTAATGTATTTTATGGGATGTATTTTAATTAAAATATATAAAAGAATATTTTGATAATTTGATATATACAATTATTTTTAATCAAAAATAATAAAATATATTTTCTAAAATTATTTTATACATTTACATTTTAATAAAAAATGATACATAATTTATTTCTTAATTAATTTAAAAAAATTAATGAAACATATACCTACATTATATTTTATCTCTCTTAAATGCTGGGTTAAACGGACTCGGGCTTTTGGCCCAAGAATCCGCACCGGACGCGGGTCGGACTCGGATCCCGCTCGGACTCGGGTCCGACACGCGTCCCAAAATATTTTAAAAAAATAAAGAAACATCACAATTCACAACAACCGCACAAGAGCAGCGCAGTCCCAATTGCAGCAGGAGGAACGCAGCGTAGTCCAAATTAAAGTTCATTTGTCCAGCAGCAGGAACGCAGCAGGAAGCAGAACATCGGTTTGAATAGCCCAGAATATATATTTATATGTTTTAAAAACTCATACTTTTAACAAATTCTTTTGTTTTTTAGATGCTTTTGTAAGGTCTATTTCAAATATTTTAGGGTTTTCGAGATTGCAATTTTACTAGGTAATAAGTTTCAAAATTCTTTTCTAAATTTTTGAAATAGTTGATTATTTGTTAGATTATTTATTCATTTGTATGTGTATTTGATTCTACAATTTTTTATTTGATTTAGAAAGCTTTGTAATTTAATATATTTTCAATTTTCAAATTATGAACACCAAATGCTTGATGAAATGTCTACTTAACAAATATTTCAATTTTAGGTTGGAGTTGGAGAGATAAAATGACTAGCAATTATTCGATTGAAGTTGATGTTGAAGATGTAATTATAGACCAAAATGAGCTTTCTAAGGATAACACGCCTTTATGGAGATTTGTTACTAAATTAGGAAAAGCAAGTGAATCTGGTGGAGGAAATTATAGACTAGCTTGTTGTTTTTGCAATAAACAATTTACCGGGTCATATTCTAGGGTAAAGGCGCATTTGTTGAAACTTTCAGGATTTGGAGTTACAGATTGCAAAACAATAACAATAGCAAAGCGCCAAGAGTTATCAAAGTTGGAGAGTGAAGCTTTGCATTTAAGAGAAATAGCCGGAAAAAAGACTATGATTCCTCTACCTCTATCAAGTTCCACTACTACTCAATCATTCAGTTTGTCAAATGATTCACCACAATCATCTAGGCACGAGAGATCATCAAATAAAAGAAGGAATGTTGGTGGTCAACGCACTCTGGATCAAATGCATCAAAATCAAGTAAAAAAGAATTTAGATGCTGAAATTGCCAGAATGTTTTATTCCGGAGGACTTTCATTCAACTTTGCACATAATCCATATTATAAGAGTTCGTACAATTCAGCTTGCAAGTCCGGACTTACAGGTACATGAATCTTGATTTGTTATTTGATTTGCATGAATGTTATATGTTTTTCCTTTTGTAGTTTATACTCCACCATTGTACCATGTTTTGAGGACAAGGTTGTTTAGAGAGGAAAGGGATCATATTAGCACACTTTTGGAGCCTTTAAGAACTCGTTGGAAAGATAAAGGTGTGAGTATCGTTTGTGATGGTTGGACTGATCCTCAAAGAAGACCATTAATTAATTTTATCGCAATAAATGAAGATGGACCTATGTTTTTAAGAGCAGTTAATTGTGAAGGTGAGGTCAAAGATCATATATTCATTGCAAATTTAATGAATGAATCTATCTTATCTGTTGGGGCTGACAAAGTCGTTCAAATTATCACCGATAATGCTGCTGCATGTAGACTTGCTGGTTTACAAATTGAAAAGAAATATCCACAGGTACATTATAACGATTACTTTTTTGTTATTATTTTTATAATTATCATAACATGAATTTTTGTNGAAATTGCTAACTTGTCGTTAGATGATCCCGAATTAGAATCTATGATGTTTCCATTAGAGGAAGATATATGACTTTTAAGTTTTAATGTAATAATTGATGTAGGATTGAATTTATGCTTTTAATATTATTAATTATATTTCGGTTTTTATAATTTAATTTTTAATGTTTTATTTTGTGTCTTTAATATTTGAGGTTTTATATTTTTTATTTTTTAAAAAAATTAATAATACGAGTCGGACTCTTTTAAAAATCCGAGTCCCCGAGTCCGAGTCCCCGAGTCCCGGTGGCGGCGAGGCGGTGTCCGTTTAACATAGCTTAAATGAGGTTATTTAGCAAAAAAATTTGAAAAATATGTCATTTTGCAAATGTTTTATATAAATATGTTAGTTTGCTAAGAATTTATTTGGAGACGGTTATTTTGCCAATTCACGGTGGAATTTGTAGATATCAATGTTTTTATTTCTATTATTAGTTTCTACTGTAAGAATCCCCATTGAACTATCAGTTCAGGTTCAATTCAAACTAAAAGATGTTGCTTGCACGTTGTTAGTTCAAATATGGCCTCCAAAATGTTGAATATTTATGTTGTGATCTGAATTCCAGTGGTCATATTCAATATCAGAAGCTGATTCCCCAGTCAATAAGGATATTCGAATACTTCTTTGACTGTCTGTTTTTGTGATCTTAAATGTTTCTGCTTGTCCTGATATGTAGATTCTTAATCTTGCGTGTCCTTATAGAAATCATTTGCATTCAAAACGTTTATTTAAACTTCTTAGGTTAATCATTTAACGATCAAACTACCCATTTACCGCTCATAAATTGCTTTCCTTGCAACTTTTCTGAGAGTAAATTTTATTGGTGTTTGGTATACATTTTGCCTTCTCCTGTGCTTGTTCATGGGGCCAAATAACAGTTAGCTGTCACGATCAACTATAAAACAATAATTAATTAGGTAAGTAAGTGAAACTATGCGTCTGAGCTTTGAATTCTTATTTTATTGTGTTTATTTATTCAGAGTCAATTAGATCTGCTTTCTGGGAGTCTGATCTCTTTTCCCTTTTGACCTTCAAGCACAACAATGGATGAAAATCAGGAACTTGCAGTAGCCCAGATGTGGAGATCAGTTCAGCAACTCGGTGGTGATACTGAAGTAATATTTTGAATCATTCCTCTATGAACTGTTAAAAAAGTTTCAATTTTTGCTTTTTGTGCAGGATTTGAAACCCTAATTAAGTTTCAGATTTATCTGTTTTGAGTGCTGTTTATTTGGTTGAGCAGGGTTATGGTAACACAACTTTGATGAGATTTTTGATTGCGAGAGCTATGGATTCAGAGAAGGCTGCAAAGATGTTTGTGGAGTGGCAGAAATGGAGGACTTCGTTTGTTCCTAATGGACGAATTCATGAATATGAAGTTGAAGATGAATTAGGTTGTGAGAAAATTTACTTGCAAGGCTTATCAAGAAAAGGGCTACCAGTTGTCATAGTTAAAGGAGGGAAACATTCTCCATCAAAGGATCAACTTCAGTTTAAAAGTAAATCTCTTTTTTACTTCATTTTATGCTATGTTCAATGTGTGTGACGATGCTCTATTTGGTTTATGTGGTTTTTTGGTGAGTATGTTCGAAGAAGATCAAATTACGATCTGTTTTCAAAATCCATGTTGAATTAGTTCGAAGGAACACGATTGCGGTGTGTTCTTGATGAATTTTATGCACTAAAGGAGCAATTTCCTCAATGTAGGTTTAAATATGTTCCACATCGGTTGTAAAGTTAGAATAATTCTAGTTTATAAGAGATCTGATATTATGAGTAATTTGTTTGATCCATTCACTTCTCTTATGAATTGGGCTACACGTTGGTGTTTTGCAGAGTTTATAGTTTATATTCTGGACAAAACCATTGAAAGGTAAGTTTTGTCTTGTTTTTTTTCAAGTTTTTTGGTTTGTGAAATGCTTGCTCTTCTCCCTTACAGTGGTTTTAAAGGAAGAGAATTAGGCAATGAAAAGATGGTTGCGATTCTTGATCTCCAAGATGTCTACTTAAGTAACGTGGATGCTCGTGGTTTGATCACTGGCTTTCAGTTCTTGCAAGTAAGTAACATATTATTAATCGTGCAATTGGGTACGTAAGTTTGTTGAATTTGTTTTATATTTGTTAGAGAATTGAGATTGATGAGGTTTATATGCGTGAAAAATGCAATCATATAATGATTTGTTCAAGTCTTTTATGATGTGATTTCTATCATTTATTATATACGTGCACACCCCATCATAATTGTGGTCAGACTCAATAATTTTAATATAGTATCAAAGCTGGTTCAATCAAAATCCTGATTATAATTACAGGAAAATCATGTTCATTTCAATTCATAAGTTCAAATTTGTCAGGTATTTAGACTTGAGGGTGTTGAAATATGAAATTGTCCCACATTAGGAGTGGGTTGTAAATTGGATTGTTTTATAAGAGCGAATGTAGATCATAGTAAATAACTTATTCAAGTCTTTTACATTGTAGTCTCATCTCTTATACGTTATATCCGTGCACACACCAATTATAATTTATGTTAAGATTCTATAATTTCAACATAGTATCGGAGCTGGTTCAATTTATTTCAATTCGCAATTTCAAACCTTATGTTGGATTTTAAGGGAAATATTGAATTTATCTCATATTAATTAGAGAAATATAATTAATTATGTTTATAAGGATGTGAAATCTCAATCACATATTGATCAAGTCTTTTAAATATGATATCTTCTCTTTAATCTCGTTCGTTTATACTCTATTTCATAATTGCGGGTATATTCTATAATTTCAAGAAATTTAAATCGAAATAGTTACTGATCATTCCAAATGACTACATATTGATCTGCAACTTTGCTTTAACATATTTGATAAAACATTTACATTAAAATGCAGGCATATTACCCGGAGAGGCTATCGAAGGCATTCATAATAAACATGCCAATATTATTTGTTCAAATCTGGAAGTTTGTCTGTCGCTTCCTGGAGAAAGCAACATTAGAAAAGGTTCGTTGGTTCTTGCCAGAATTAGTATTTTCTATGAAACGACGTCGTTTTGCAGATTGTGGTGGTGTCTAGTGAGCAAGAGAAGCAAGATTTTGTTGCAGAAGTTGGGGAAGAAACGTTGCCCCAAGAATACGGCGGCCGGGGAAACGTCGTCCTTATTCAAAATTTTCACGTAACAGGTCAATAATTTATTAATTCGCACCATGGAATAATTATTTATATATACTTTAAATATAATGTTAAATCTGGACTAATTAATTTTAAGAGTGTGATATATATGTTTAATATTCATTTATCAGAAAATTAGAAATTAGATATATATACGGTTTTGACTTTTTTGTGTTGTAATTTTGATAAATTATGTGTTATTTTAAAAATTTGAGAAAATAATTATTATATTTTTTAAAGTTAAAATATCAAATATCAATATATTTAAAATATTAATGAGTATTTTTATCAAATATAAATTGTTTTATAACTTTAAAGTTCAACCACACAATTCTTAGATTTTGAATGAATTGTGTTTACAAATTTAAAGAGTTAGAAGATAAATAACATACATTACATCAATTTTGAGGATTTTATATTCAATTTACTAACTTAGAGAATATTGTATTTACACTATTTTAGAGTTTGAGACCATTCACAAATATTATATTCGTTATCGTAAGCTATTGTAATGTTTGAAATTTAGAAATTTGTAAAAATAGAGTTAGAAATTATTATAATCACTTATATTGACTTTTACATTTTAAATGTGATGATTAAATTTTAAAACTTGTAAATATAATGTTTTTAAATTTTTATAACTACATATTTGATATTTAATATATGAAACTATTATGTATAGTATCAGTATTTTTTTCAATACCATTCGATAACGGATTTTATGGTTGCATTTTTTTGTTTTTTGGATCTTGCTTTAAAATAAATACTTAAATATTATTATTATTTTAATAGATAAAAAAATAAAATTGATAAGATCTAATATACTGTCCGGTATACCAACCATATCGTTGGATCGGTGTAGAATTTCTGACCAATATAAAAACATTAGAATTTGATTCATTATTAGAATTTTTGTATTAAATTCATTAACCATTGAGAGATTTATAGAATATGACTTCAAATATGAAAATTACAAAAATAACTAATTAATTTGTGAAAATTGTTTACGGGAAAATGAACAAAAACCCTTAGTGAAGAAAATGATGCTTTTGGTCCCAAGTGTTTCGCAATTTTACCAAATTTGATATCCAAACTTTGATTATGTTTCTGTACTCATCATACTTTGAATATTTTTGCATAAAAATCTTCAGTTTCTGAATTTGGCAAAGTAAATCCTCAAAATGTGAAGATCAATTTTGTCATATACATTAAATTTTGAAAATTAAAATTGCTAATATTTATTAAGTTTGGGTATTAATTTTACCAAAAAATTAAAATTTGAGTACTAATATTGTAATTGAAAAAACTTTGATGACTAGATTTGTCAAAATTAAGAAACATTTGAGATTAAATTTATCAAATTATACAAATTTTAGAGACATTCAGTATCACCAAGCCACTTACTGTGCATTTGTAATTATTCTTAAACATTTTAAACAGGGTACTGTAATTTAAAAATTCTGAAATATTTTATTACAATATTTTTAAATTGAGATGTTATTTATATACTTTTCTAATTTCTAATATTAGTTAGGTTTTGTTCTTACTTTGATGTATTGACTGACATCACCATCATTTGCATATTTAAACCTCCTTTCCGATGTATAATATTTTTATTAATTAAATTAAGATATGTTCTTGTAATTGATATTTTTACATCAAAATGGTTCGACAATTCTATATTAAATATGAATTGTAAATATATTTTTCGAATATAAATAAAACTAGTTTATTTATAAATAAACAAATATATTAAGATAAATAAATTCATCTTATTCGGGAATAGGGTGGGAACATCTAACTCTTAAATGACACGTGTTCGCCTAAATTAATATATATAGATTTAATTCACTCATTATTTGACCAAAAATAAGTGTTGTAAATCATAATGTTTTAGAACAATGAAGAATCTTCCTGTCAATCGACAAATTTATAAGAATTAGTTTCTCAAAGTATATTAAAATTAAATAATATATATAATAATATTTAAATCTTAAATATTTCAAATTATGAACCATATAAAACTCAAATCAGAATACAATATTTAATCTAGATATTTATGATTTATCAATATTTTTAATCAATTGACAAAGAAACTAATTAAAAGAGTTACTAATTCACTCACATATGCCTTCTACCAGTTTATCTCGTACAACATCAAGATACATATTTTTCATTAAGATAAAATTATAGACGTAAAACTTCAGACTCATGTTTAATGTCTATTATTTTTTTAATAAAATTAATTTATATTATCTAGATAATGATAAATAGTATTTATTTATATTATAAATTTTATCATTTCCGTTGTTTTAATATTAATGTTATAGTATATATATATAATGTTTTACAATTCTAAGGCTCACGTGACACGTGTTCAACTGATTATTTGACCAAAAAAATAAATAATCAGACAGCGATATTTTCCTGAAACTGCTGAAAATTGAAGCGTCGTCTTCGTAGCATGAAAGCATCTGTTACCACCACGTTAAGTTTCCCTTCTTCTTCTATAAGTATCAAGTATAATCCTTTTTGGGATCACTGATTGTAGTTAATTGCAATGGATAATCGCAATGATAGCATCACCCCTCTTCAGAAACACGTTATGTTCTTCGATCGAAACAAAGATGGCATCATTTACCCCTCCGAAACTTTCCAAGGTTTCTTCTATTTCTTCGCATCACGATTTTGTTTCTAATTTCATTAATGTTGTTAAGGTTCGTGTTTGGGTTTTAGGGTTTCGTGCGATTGGGTGTGGATTATTGCTTTCATCTGTCGCTGCGGTTTTCGTCAACGTAGGTCTCAGTCGGAAAACACGGCCGGTAATTCTCAATTGGGCACATTTTTACTGTTTCTGAAACCCTAAGAGGTTATTATGATTTAAAAACAGGGGAAACCCTTCTCTTTTAGCTTCCCAATTGAAGTGAAGAACATCCATTTATCCATTCACAGTAGCGATTCTGGGATCTACGATAAAGATGGCAGGTTAGTTTCCACATTCGAATCCATTTCCAAACTATGATTACAAATCATCCCCTGTTTACATCGTAGATTTAATGAAGCAAGATTTAACGAGAAATTTGATGAGCACGCAGTAACCCATAAAGATGCTCTGACGTATAAAGAATTCAGAGGTCTGTTGAAATCAAATCGCAAGCCGAAGGACGTCGCTGGATGGTAATTCCAGACAACTAACTCATTGCTTACTCATAACCCAATGGATTTGTTAACATAATATAAGAAGCTTCGTTACAGGGTTGCTGGTTTCGCAGAATGGCAATTGTTGTATGATCTGGGAAAGGATAAGAACGGATTACTACATAAAAACACAGTGAGTGTCTGAGAAAGAAGAGAATAATTGTGTTATATTGATTTGATTGTTGTAAATTGTAATGAACAGGTGAAAGGAGTTTACGATGGAAGCTTGTTTGAAAAATTAGCAGAGAAGAAATCTTCCAAGAAGAAGTAAATTGTAATGGCTTTTACAGTTTGTTTGTTGTTTCGAATTTGGTAGTGACACAAAATCAACCCTTCTGTCGCCATTGTTGATTGTATGTAATTAAGGTTTGTGTGATCCCTCATTAATGCACATTTACACAATGTTTTAAAATCCGGTACCGGCCATTATATCGGACAAATTCATTGGATCGGTATACCGGATATTTATCGAAATATTAAAATAAATTAAATTATAAAATATTCATATTTTATTTTTTCATATAAAACCCGACCAAATCCGCAAATCCAGCCTAACCCGAAAACCTATACCGGCTGGTATTTTGCCAAAATACTTGCCGAATCCGGTAAATCTGAAATTTTCGATATACCAGAAATTTAAAAGATTGCATTTACATGGTTTTTATTTTTTAATTATAGGAAAAATTTTATTTTTGTACTTCAAATATGTTCATAAATTCATTTTACTTTTTCAATTTAAACAAATTCAAATTAATTCTTCAAATTTATATATTATAAATTTTAGCCACAAATTATTAAGATATCTTTAACTCAAATAATTTTAATAATTCATCGTTTATAAATTATTTTTAAAAATTTTGGATTTTATACTAAAATAATTTTCGATCAAACCACTCCTCGAAATTATTAAACACAAAATTCAAATGCAAATTTATATATTAAACATTGTCTTTATATCGATTGGTACATCGTCGGTATACTGGCTTGTAACAAACACCAGGTGTATCGATATTTTATTTGGTATCACCTAGTATATTCTCAATATTTAAAATATTATAAATATGATTCACAAAGTTTTGAAATTGCATACTTAACACCTAAAGTTTCAAAATCATTCAAATATGAAAATTCGAATGAATAATAGTGGTTTTAGTTCTTTTTTGCGATTAGTTTAAACATATTATGTGTTATTTTTAAAAAATTTTAAGTTTAGAGACGTAGTCATTATATTTTTAAATTTAGTGAGAAATACAAATTATATGTGCTTTTAAAACATTAACAAGTATTATGGTCGAATATAAACGGTTCTATAACTTCAGAGATCAATTACGTAATTTTTAAACTTTGAATGTATTGTTTTTACAATTTTAAAAAGTTGAAAATCGATCACATTAATCTATTAAGTCGTTTTGCATGTAGTTTTATAAACTTTAGGTACAACAATTACACTATTTTAAAGTTTGAGTATAATTACCAACATCATTATAATATGTTTTTTGAACCAACCATTTTAGTTATATTTATTTGTTATACTTATTAAATTACATTCTTTGGGTAATCTTCAGTTTTGTAAAACTATATAAAAAATCTAATCACTTAAATTAGAGATTTAAAGTTCAAACTTTTAGTCAAAAATTGAATTGGAATTTAATTTATATATTTTAATTATATAAAATATAATATAAATATCTCTCTATAATTTTAAATAAACAATTGTTTTAACTTCATTGGAATATGGAGATTATTACAACAAAATTAATAAAATCATTAAAAAATGGAATGAAAATATTTAATTAATATAATTTGAAAATAAGGTATTACAAAATCTGCAAAATGAACACGTCCTCGTGGTACGGATGTGATAATTGATATTTATATAAGCTTATTATCTTCTCTATATAATTATTCGTGGGAGTTAAATTACATCTACGAAATTATATAGAAATGAATTTGGGTCGGGGCCCAAAAATAATTAATATAAAGAAAATAGCAGTGGCGTGAAGATGCTGCAAATCCCACGTGCAAATAAAGGTAGCCAACCATAATATATGGATTGGGAATTTTGGATTAGCAATCCCCTTTTACTAAATCTATTAATCCAATTCATAAGTGTTTCAAAGTTTAAGTTCTGCCTGAAATATATAATGTTAATTCAAATATTAGTCTGGGTTCAAAACTAATAAAATTTAAGATTTGAGTTCGTTTCGATTGATGTTTGGTTTCGGCTCAAATTCAAATTAATAAAAAATAATATTTTATTATGCATAATATAAATTAAATAATATTATACAACATATATTATTAATATGTATAATTCTTGGGCAAGTTTGGCATGTCGGTGGTAAAATGCGTTGATGTGTAGTGAGGTGTAATATGATAAACTGTGGTAAGTTGAATGTATTTATTGTAACATGATTTTAAAAACTGTTTTATAAAAAACAGCAATGTAATTAACGTGATTTTAATAAAAATACATATTCACCCTTAAGATCAAGAAATATAATTTACTCAAATTAATCCATTTATATTTCTTAACATTCAAAATTACATCAATTTTACATCAATGTCAAACTATAGATAAAATCGATACTTTTTGAATTATGCATGAAAAACCAAATATCATACTTACACAATTGAAAAATAGAGAAGATGAGATAATGTCACCTCAAAGTCATTTAAAACGAGATAGTTTGTCATAATGAGATAAATGTAATGTTTTCATACTGATTAAAACGGTATATTGATCGATACCAAAATTTTAAAATAATAATATGATGTTTTCTTACAATTTAAAATAATAATATTTTATTTTATTATGGTTTGATGAAAATTCGGGATCCGACCCTAAAACGTGATATTGGATGGTACCGATCGGTATACCGATTGATATAACAACATGCGATAAATGTGATAGAATGAAAAATCTAAGTAATATGTAGGATTAATAATGACATTTTAGTCTTTTACAAAATTACGTTGGGATAACAGCTGCTATTAGCAGTAGTGACTGAAACGCAAAAAAATAAGGTTGAACGCAACGCGATTTATCTTATGTTTTGAAAAATCAAATTTTAGGAAATTCGGTTCAACTAACTTGAGTTCTCACCGCTATCCCAAACAAACTCATTATAATATTATAGATTTGTTGAAGAATGATGAGAATCCTAGGACCGGGTACCCTGCAATGGGTAAGACCCAATAACGATTAGGCCGACCCATGTAATAAAAGCGAACTTGAGCGACCCAAAATCCTCAGCTTAGTACATTTGAGATAAATTGACCCGATGTTTCGCGATGGGACCGAATATAGACTTGGCAAAATAGAACGACTTTTTGACAAATGGCCCCACAGTTCGGTCCAAACGGTTACAGCCCACGCGTTCCACGCTTCGAGCCTCCACACGTTTACCACGCCTCAGGCCGCATCACGCAAGCTACGCTTCCATCCCGGCCACGTTTTACATCGCGCGACAACAACCTTCAACAAACTTGTCAGATGCAGTTACAGGACGTGGATTATGCACGCCTTCAACTCTATAAATATAGAGCTTGACGACGAAATTAGGAGAACTTTTTTGGACGCATAAGAACAGACTGTTACTCTGCCGGAGTTCTTATAGCTTTCTTATACCTCATCATCTTCATAAACCTCTATTGTATTTTTGTAATGAACTGCTTGATTAGTGAATCGACTAAGAGCTTTTCTTGCTCTTAGTCAAGTGGTTTTTCCCCATTTCCCGGGGTTTTCCACTATAAATTGACTTGTCAATTTCTTCATTTACTTTATCTAATCGTCTCCCCACCATAAATAAATTAAAACCGAGTTTGTATATTAACGAACCGGACGACTGTTGGTACTCCTAAAAATATACCATAACAAAGAGTCTTGACATTTCTTCGAAAAATTTGCAAACCGCTTGATTGGTTTATACTTAATTCTCTTGTCAATCTAAATTCTAATCATTAGAGAAAATGACAAACTGCAAATATTTAGTAATCATTATCCTTAATCTCTAATTCATCTCTTGTCTAAGAAGCACCCGTCCAATATAGCTTTTATATGAGATATTTTCTATTAAAATATGGTTTGGATGTCGGTAGAATTAGAAAGTTGCATCTTCACTCCAATTACCGAAATATTGTATACAATTAATAGATTTAACAATTAATTTACTGAAAATAGGGGTAGGCGGGCCTACAACCATTTCAATTTTAATATTTAAATTATAATAATTTTAATTTATAACGTGCTATTTAAAAAAGAAGAAAACGACAACGCCTTCAACAACTTATTATTTTTTTGCCGTGCCACCAGAATCCAGATCCAGCCGCGAACAGAGCGAGTAATAATTAAAGCTAATGTGCAACTTGGTAATAAATTTATTAAATATTTTATACAATAGATATAAATAATATCTACCTTATTAATAAAACTAATTAATATTCAACAAGTAATTAATTACATAGGTCGCGCGTAATATTGAATACTTCCATCGGGCTTAGCCAGTAGGCTCTCGTGATATAAAATATAAATAGTAAATTCTAATGCCGACCCTTCAGATCTGGCCGCCACGTGTACCACCATGATGAATGTTGGTGAAAACTCTTATTTTGTTTCTCTTTTGACTAGAGGTGGTCCTTGATCAAATCCAACGAATTACGGGTCTCATCCGTCAAATTCAACAATCCATTTGGGTTGATAAAAATTTCAACCCGTTAATAGATCAATCCGACGGGTTTGAGTATTGGTCCAACCCGACCCACGGATTGGTTTAAATGTATTAACTATATCCATTGGTTTTTCTAAATAAAATTCTAAAAAATTAATTTTAAACCAAAATATAAATAAATAAATAATTCAAATCATAGTTTAGAATACAAATTATATTCACTAACTAAATATAAAATAAGCTACTAAACTCAACGGATTACGAATCTACGAGTGTGAGAAATCGATGATACTTGAGGATTTTATGTTTCCAACATAAAACACAAGAAAACACAAATCTATTGGGTGAGAAAAAACAAAACTGAAAAATATGCAAAAGTGTGAGAGGAACAAAGTCTAATGTATATTAATTCAATGAGCCTATGAGTCAACCCAACTGGTTAACAAATAATCAATCCATTCCAACCCGTAGTCCACAACGGATTGACATGTTACGGGTTGTGGGTTTATTTAGTCGGTCCAACCCGTAATCATTTTTTGATTGGGTTGACTCACGAACCGGCTCATATTAACGGGTTGGGTCAATCCAACGGGTTGGTTAGCCCATGGCCACCTCTACTTTTGACCCACGTGCTACTAACAGGCTCTTCTGGTTTCCGGTAAAAATCAATGTAATGGGTTCTATTGGAGAATAGTTTCTCCCAAAACGTAAGTTATTCCCATTCATATAATTTAATAATGAGGGATGCTTGATTATGAAATAATAGAAATGTCGTTAATTTAATTTCGAAATTGTAAAAAATATAATTAATTTATTATAATAGATTATATTGATTTATATAAAATAAAAATTATACTCTCTAAATTTTACAATTTCTTATTGCATCCAAAGATTCCAAAGCATTCATGTTTGACTCTAATGTTTGTTAAAAACATGTATTATGTCTACAAACTTTAAAAATTTTAAAGTAATACATAAGTTGTCAAGATCGTTAAAGAAAAATGAATAAAGTCACTACTATTTATGTTCGGAAGAATTCCCTTCTACGTCCTTATCGAATTAATACAATGAGAATAAATCGTAAATAAAGAAATATATAAAATAAGATTTAACATATAAAGAAAAACCACATAAGCCATAAAATCTTGTAGAATATAGAAGACTATGTTACACATGCAATTATTTTCATGAGAAATTAGTATTATATATTAAATTTGATTTTTTGTATTAAAAACCCCAAATACAACCCTAATAGCCTGTATTTAACACATGAAAAAATGGGGTATCATATGAGAGTGGGGTTGTTTTTTCATAGATTCACCACGGGGAGTAGACGTGTAAAGGTGAGGTGTGACAAAAGTGTAAGAAATGTAATGGAGTTTGTCTGAATTTGACTTCTTTATCTACTCATTAGTGAAGATTTAGAGACAGACAAGACAGCCCACAAGGTGACAGACAACACACACGAACCTCGTTACCTGCGTATCTCTTTCTTCTATGCTATCATCTTAGTTGTAAGAAAAAGTAGTTACATCTTTGTAAAATTTCAATCTTTCTTTCTTACAACCATTAATCTTTTGTTTCGACTTTCAAGATCTTCTCTTTTCTGGGTTCTTTTGGATTTATTGAAAGATTGATATGGAGAGGGACTTTATGGGTTTGAATATAACCAATCCTGTTGTTGTTAAAGAGGAGCTTGTTGAAGGAAGATGTGATGATTCTGGTAATCGGTTTTTTTTAGTTGATTACATGATTCTGTGTGAACCCATCTGGATTTGTTTCGATGCGGAAGTATGAAATTGGTATAGAGGAAGAGTTGTGTTTGATAATTTTGTTTTATTATTTGGTAGCAGGATTTGGCCGGAGCTCTGGTGTACCGTGGCTGTTTCCGGCCAAGGTATTAAGTTTTCCTGCGATTTTAGTGCTCTCTCACTTTATCTGTCTTTTTTTCATTTTGCCTCTGATTCCATTAATTTGATTGTATTTTGCGTTATTTATCAGAATTCTTGCAGCAACTTTCTCGGTGGGGTTCCTGTTTCAGTTCTTCCGTCTGCCGGAGGGACTGAGCAATGGTAGGATTGATGGGGTATATCGAGATAAGATTTTTATAGTAAATCTGATTTCTACTGTTTTTTTAGGATGAAGAACAAGGCTGCCGCAGCTCAGTTAACTATATTCTACGGCGGAGCAGTTAATGTTTTCGAAGATATATCGCCGGAGAAGGTAGATCTCCATCTTCCTCTTCCTCCACCGCCGCCTCCGTACTTAATCGTTTTTCATTCATTAATAATCCTTCGTTTTGTGTTGATTTGGGAATCTCTAGGCTCAAGCGCTGATAATTATGGCTGGAAAAGGGGTTACTCCTTCTTACTACACCCAACCAAAACTCGCCGCCGGCGATCCGATCTCCGCATCCACTCATCCAACTGATGCGGCGGATGCTCTTCCGGTGGCTAACGGTGATGAAATAGTCAAAACGGAGCCACCCAAAATTATACCCTCTGCCTGCGCCATGATGTCGGCAGGTTTACACCTGAACTGAACACCCTTAATTTAATCCATAAAAAGTACAAATATTTAGTGCTCTGTTTTCTGTATGTAGCTGTTCCTCATGCACGCAAAGCATCCTTGGCCAGGTTCTTAGAGAAGCGCAAGGAGAGGTAAATAATCTATTAAATTTCTAAAGTCACGTTAAATTAACGAGTATCTGATCCAATCAAAACTCTTTTTAAACAGAGTGATGAATGCAGCAGCACCATACATGATGAACAAGAAGCCCACCGCAGATTGGGTTGCTCCGGCAATGTCCGGTGCTGGTTCTAACTCCGGCAAGGATGCTTAGTTCCTTTTCTTCATAAGAATACTACTACTATACACATATGACTGCTAGTTTCTATACTTTGAATTGTAATGTTTCACCATTTGCTAATTCGATATTCGACTCGTATCGTAATCTGATTCACAAATCAACATTTGCAACAAAGATTCATAAATTCAAATGAAATTTAAATGACAAGATTGACAGATGAAACCAGAAGAAGATCCTAAATCTCTATGAATCTGCAAATTAGCATGCTTACTACAATATGGCTTGTTGCAAAAACAGCATTTAGGCTGTTTAATCCAACAGCCTAAACATATAGTATCTTCACAACAAACATCTTCAAATTCTTCATCATTTCTAAAGCAAATTCCACATTCTAAACATCTATAAATGCAGAAGATACATCCCCTGCATGTAAAACCACATGAATCTCGACAGCAATCGAAAACCATTCTTACCTCTTCGCATTGTGGGCATATATCGACATCAATTCGACGATCGGTATAGATATTTCCGAGGGTTGAGAGTTTCATGTACTCATGATAAAATATCTTCCTTTCACTGTCTTCGATTCTTGTATTCATAAGTTGTTCAAGTGTTTCTATATGCTCTTTTTGAAAGAGGTAAATTCCATTTATACTGAGTTTTCTCAGTTTCACAAGCTTTGCTGCTTTGATTACACCTTCTGGTGTTAACTTTGTGCAGTCTAGTAAATGCATCTGAATACAAGATCAAACAAATAAATCTCATCCTTAAAAGTATTTATAGGAAGATTAGTAGTAGTACCTCGATGATGTTAGGATTTGATGAGATAACAGTCAAAAGTCCATGATCTGTAATATTGGCACAGTTGATGAGAGTAAGAACTTGAATTTTACCCTTTCCATTTGAAGCTACTTCAATGAGAGTATCATCTGTTAGTTGATAACAGAGAGGCAAACTGACACTGAGGTTCATCCATGGAAGTATGTCGTTTTTAATGGCATCTCTTAGTGATTTGCAGACTTGGGACATCGCCAAAAGTTCATAAAGAGGAAGATACGGCAAGATAAAGAATATAGCTTCATGGGGAGAACATGATTGCTCTAATAGAACACAATCATCCTGTGTTTTGACCTCCGCCATGGTGAAACTTTGAAAGAGAGAATGCAAAATATATGAGGTGAGAAAACAAGAGCTTGAAGATAAGGCCAAAAAGTCAATATTTATCAACACGAAACAAACAAATTTCATAGATTCCAGTAATATCCAGAAGCAAAATCCCGAAAAATTAGATTTAGCTACGCGTAAAAAATAATAAATAAATCTCACATTCTAAAAAATATTCAAACAACTAAGCTGAAATCCTATAATATACGAATTTTTTGAAAGATTTGGGAAGTGAATCAAATGATTTATATATACTGTAATTTGATTTGATAAAAGTGCAAATATAGTTATGTTTCCTTATAAGATTTAAACTCCTTATCTATAAATAGAAGTAGGGTTAATTGAAAAATAAGAAGAATTTGGAGTTTAGGGCGTACTTTTCCTCTTTTTTATCGTTGTCTTCGTTGCTGGTCTGGTAATCGAGTTTCTTTTCAAACCCAGAAAAGTGGTTTTGATCTAAGCATGACAATGCTGAAGCATTCAAGTGATTACCCAATATGGAAGATCAGGACAAAAGATTTGCTATACTGTGAAGAACTATTTGATCCTGTAAAGCATGGAGACAATAAACCAGAAAACATATCAGAGAATCAATGGAAGAATCTTCATCGAAGATCAGTAGCACTCATAAGGCAACGCCTGGAAATGAATGTGTTTCATCAAGTGAGTCAAGAAAAAACGCACAGAAACTATGGAAAAAGCTAGCAGAAATGTTTGAGTACAATGATAATGCTTTAACCAAGGTTGATTTGTTTAAGAGATTGATAAACTTGAAGTATAAAGAAGGATCATCAATGACAGAGCACTTGGGTGAGTTCAGTACCTTATCTATCGGCTGAAATTATCGAATTTGATACCTGAGATTGAAACGCAAGTAATCTTCTTGTTGATGTCATCTCTCAGTAATTCTGCACCAAATGGATTGATTTCTTTAATCAATTTTAAAGGGAGTTTGATAAATGAAGAAATGAGAAGAAAGTATATCAGAGAGAAGGATGAGTCACGAACCTGTAACAAGGAAACAAGATTGTGCTTCCGTTGTGGCGAAACAGGACATCTGAAAAGAGACTGGAAACTAGAAATTATACATGATTATGTTTTTACTATATAGTTTAAAAGATACAGTAACAAGATTATGTTTTCATATATTTACCAATTCTCAAGACTGATTCCTACCTTCCACGACAAAAAAATCTTCTTCTGTTCCTCACGTGACCAGGAACCAATGCCGACAGTTAGATTTCCCGATACGGTGAGGTGACTTTCAATGACCCCAGAAGCCCCTGCACATATATCATAATGTACATTAATCCCATACCACAAGGTCAGCAAGTTGGTGTTCAGTGTGTGAACATGGTAGTGTATACAGACTTCTTTAAACTAACAAACACAAGTTGAAATTTTTGGAAAAATGTTGGTTTAAAGTGATGAAAATTATGATTTTACAAGTGAATTATAATAATGCATGCTAATAAGAAACTCACCAAAGGTTAAGTGGCTAACTGTGCTCCTCTCTCTTTCTCTGTCTTGAGATGAATGAAAGGGTCCCAGAAGGGAGAAGAGTGGCCTGGTCTAGGAACTATCTTGTTAACCTTTTCCTGCTCAAAATAAAGAAAGAGTTCGAGGAGTGACGTGCAAAGCCACTACCCGTGTGTGGGCTGACATTAATCACATGGGGATAGCGAATCTGATCTGATCTGAGCAACGAACGAACCATACTCGGTACCTACCTGTCATTGCCATTTCTCTGCAATCAGAAAATAAATGATGATTAGCTTTCTCCTTGTCGTCTCTCCCAATTTTGAAACTGACGCTCTTTTTCTCTGTATCCTTTTACACTCCTGGCAAATGGCAAAAACCCTGTTTTAACCTACTTATACACTTTTTATTGATTTCTTCCCTCTGGGAAATAAGCTGACACGCCCTCTTATCTCAAACATTACTTCAAACAACAATAGTGCTCCACTAGCGGCAAAGAAATTCAACTTTCAATCAAATACTCTCAGCCAATACGTCGAACAACTTGTGTGCACGTGAATAAGAAAAGCAAAAGCAAAAATGCAACCCACATCTACCGATTTCATAATTAGCACATCAAATTTTGAATTCTATTGAATTACCTCCATTTTTTCGTGCCTGCAATTCCAGTTGAGAGAAGTTTAGGGTTTGGATGAACTGACGCATCTCTTTCTTGCTGCATCATTGGCCCAGTCTCTTCAACTCATTTGCTTTCTTCATCCCTATCCACAATACATCCAATCCACGTCGATTTATGGTCCATATCCTGCTTTATCTTTTCAACAATGGCTTTCTACACATTATGATATCCAATCACATCTACATCCATAACACCTGTTAATAAAACACACATTCTCTCGTCCTATCAATTTTATTGATTAATTTTGTTTCTATCATCTACTAAAATGTGAGATTTTGTGAATTTTATTGATTAATTAGAAATGGAATAATTGTGGAATTTTAATATGTGTTTTGTATGATGGTGTTTGTCGTTAATTCCAAATTTTATAATAGTGTACAGATTTTGTTTCCAAAGTTTTTAAATTGTATATAAAATCACTTAAATTGATATAATGTGTCATGTTAATCCCCCAACTTTTAAATAATGTAAACATCATACTCTCAATTTTTAAGAATTATATAATTGACCAACGAACTTCTAAAATCGTTTATATTTAACTCAAACACTCGTTAAGATTTCAAACGTCTCTATAGTTTGTATTTGATCCATTAACCTTGAAAAGATGTAATGATCATGTCTCTAAACTTTGAAAATTTTAAAAATAATGCATAAATTATCAAAACTATTTATAGGAAAAAAGACAAAAACTGCTAATATTAATTCGATTGTCATTTTTGAACAATTTTGAAACTTGGGCTTCTCATGCAATTTACAAATTTTGGGGTATCGTATTTACACTATTTCAAACATTGGGGGTTAATATCGTAATTTTCTCATTATCATAATCATCATATATCTTTGTACATACAAAAAATAAGAAAATTATTTATTTTTAAATTATCATAGTTAATTTTAGCATGAAGTTTGATGAATATTATGAGTATAAATATATTACAAAAAATTGTTCATGAGTTGAGAAATGAGATACATCGAGATATTTAGATAGAGAGTAAAACTTGTAATTGAATTAGACTTCATATCTATATAAAAAGGTTAAATTGTGAAATAAGGAAATTTCGGTGATTTTAAAAATTAGCCGCTAGCCACTTTTTCCCGAGATCTAAAACCCGACAACTATAGTTACCAAAGGATGATCAAATCTTCTTTCGATTTCTATATCTTGTTATAAAATTATAAATTTGATATTTATAGTGGATTTGAAAGCTATCATCATGATAATTTTTATCCTTTAATAGAAATGTTTTTGACCAACAAAATACATGATTTTCCTTATTCATTTTTGTATTACTTTTAAAGAGGTATATATTTTTTTGTTGTCTATTTTTACGGACAATAACAAGGTGAAATAATGATTTCTTTAGCAATAAAGTAGTACGATATTCATTCTTCTCATAACGATACAAAACAACCCGATTTATTTCTCTTACTTATCGTTAGTTTGTATCAATTATTATATTTATGAGAAATTTTAATATGTTAAAACATTGTAACTATTTACCTCCTGATAAATAGAAATTTATGTATTTAATCAAAATATAATAAGATATATGAATATCAACATTCAACCCCAATAACTACAAGATAATTATGGAGAGCATTGAAAAATGAAATTAAGATTAGAAGTTAGATTAATTAATAATAATATTTCAATTG
The DNA here is from genome assembly GCA_009725065.1 of Utricularia reniformis. NCBI lineage: Eukaryota > Viridiplantae > Streptophyta > Magnoliopsida > Lamiales > Lentibulariaceae > Utricularia > Utricularia reniformis. Next base: position 496,873 of record RWGZ01001225.1, on the reverse strand, counting down.
AAATTTGTGTCTAAAAATTTATCACAAAAATCATAAATTTAATTTTGAGAATATCATGGCATTGACCCTAATATTAAAATAGTGTAAAGGCGATGCCCCGAAATTTGTAAATTATATGAAAAGTCCCCAAAGTTTCAAAACCGTTCAAAAATTACCCTCGAATGAATAGTAATGATTTTTGTATTTTTAGTATAAATGATTTTGATAATTTATACGTTATTTTAAAAAAATTTAAAGTTTATAGACATAGTCATTACATTTTTTCAATGTTAATAAGTCAAAGATAAACTATTGAGAAGTTTAAAATATTAACGTGTATAAAGGTCAAATATAAGCGGTTTTGGAAGTTTTGGAGTCAACTATATAATTCTTAAACTTTAAGGGTATGATATTACAACATTTAAAAGTTTAGGTGTCAACGACGTTATATCAATTTCGGGAGCTTTATATACAATTTATAAACTTTAAGAGTATTGTATTTACACTATTATAAAGTTTGATGGATATTTACAAACATCACTAATTTAATAAATTATTGTTTTCGAACAACTTATGTGATGTAATTGATACACTAATCAATGTTGATATATTAAAAGTGACAAGTCAATGTACCGAACCATATTATAAGAATATGAGTGTTACAATATTTTACCCAAAACTAAAACATTATCCTCAGAAATATTTACTATATTGTGAACAAGTGTCCATATAAAATAAAGCCCAATTATTTAATACTTAATATGATAATGACTCTACATAATTATTAAGATCCTTCTTCCTTTTTTTTAAAAAAAACATTTTTAAAATGCAAAGATAATTAGGGGTATTTAGATTTTAGACCATCTCCAACAATCCGTAAAATTAATTCTATTCTTCCATATTAACAGATCGAAAATACCGTTAGAGCCCGATTTTCATCGTACCGACCAGTATGAAAATATTGGTTAGATTACATAAAATAATGCAGCAAAGGGCAACAAAGATACAAATATGAAAGGGCAAGTTCAACCCAAAAATCCATCATCTTACGTTTGAAGAAAAACCAAAATTTATATAATATCGTAAGGAATAGATCTTCAGTTTCCATTTCCTTATTTCTCACAATTACCTCTTATCAGATATGCTAAAATATGAAAAGTTGTCCCTTGATGCACAATTTCATAGCCAACAACATTTTCCCTAAAATTCAAGTGCCCGCTCTGAAGCCACAAGGATTGCTTTTATCCAAAGCACCTTGTGTTAGGAATGGAGAATAGGTGATAATCGAAGGGTTCGATGGTGAAAGATCGACCCGGGGAAACCTAACATGAAGCGGTCATGTTGATCGACTTTATAGATCTCAAATCTATTAAGGATATCGATCGGACGATTGTGATGAGTCTATTTGATAGAGGTCGGATTAGACTTGGATCGGAATTCGAGAATATCGAGGGGAAATATCTTTTCTTAATTGACGCATTAAATATATGGAATAAAGATATTGAGATATATCTTATTGGTTATATATATATAGAAGAAGATATGAAGATATATTCTGATGGCGATATATATGAAAGAAGATATGAAGATATATTTTGGAGATATATATGGAAGAATATATGCAAATATATCTTGTTATATATATATGGAAGATGCGGTCAAAGATATAGAAAGAGAATATTGTATAATATTCGGTAGAATATTTTCTAAATTAGATCTTAATTGAACTCTATAAATAGAGGTCTCATGAAGACAATTGTAATCAAACAGTTATATTCTTCTTGTGATAGTGAGTTCAAGTCGAGATTTTTCGGTCACGTGGTTTTTTCCCGGTTTTGGGTTTCCACAGTAAATCTTGTGTCTTTTACCTTTCTTTATTTACATTCGGTTCTCATCGCATTAATTCGATCCGACCCCGGATAACGAAAATTCTTTTCTTTTCCGGAAAGGAGAGAATTTTCCCAACACCTTGCATGATCGATCAATCACGGGAGATCTTCACACATGTTGATTATGTATGAAATATTATATTTAATGTTTTCACACCAATTCGGATTAGTATACCATCCGATGTACTAGTCGGTAAAAAAAAAGTTTTTTTTAAAAAAAAATTAAAAGAAGTATTATTTTTTATTTTTCCAGATCGACCCGAAAACTCGATAATGGGTGGTTTCATCATATCTACCGATATGAAAACATTGATTATATTGACCCCAATTTACTTCATTTAGGCTCAATTCTTGTCATCGGCAGGACTCCATGTATTCGATCTAGTGGTCCTCTTATGTAACTATCATTATTTATTTGATATTAATATCAATAATAAAACAGTAAAAAAGAACTCTCATTCAACAACCCTTACAACATTGTCCCTAAAACTTACAAATTTAACATTAATTTGTTTCACATTACTAAAATAACATATTTAGTTTTAGATGTGAATAATAAAGTACTTATAAATAAGATTAGATTTTAATTCATGTTTTAGAAGAAATAAAATAGACCCAATATTATTAATTATATTTAAAAATATAATGTGAAAGTTGGAACAACATCTATTAATGTTAAGCAAAAAACGAAAAATAAATAATAGTATAAATTTAAAAGCGTAAATAAATAAAGTATTCTCAATATCTTGAGTTTAAAATATTTTATTTGGAGATAGTGCATGGTTACCGGTTCGACCGGGAATCGCTCATTATCCCGATCTGATTTAATTCGGTTGGTCTATTATTTTTAAAACCGATTTTGGGGTCAACAAATTCAGTTGAACCGATTTATTTCACTCAAAACCAATTAAAAACCCGATTTTTAAGAATTTATATTAAAATTTTTTTAAAATATATATCAAAACTTTTTCATATTATCTGATTACATTTTTTAAGAATTTATTTAGAGTTTTTTTTGTAAAAAAATATATTTTTAAATATATTTCTCTTGATCACTAACATTATTATTTATTTTCTATTAAACCGATTTAAACTGATCTAATCAGTATAAAATATTTCCAATTCACCGGTTCGATCGGTTTTTAAAACCATGAGATAGTGTATTAGTAAATACCTATATGGAGAAATCGTAATCAAAAGCACACTAAAATTAATATTTTAAAAGCATTATATTATTTGAATTTAGTGCTACTTTTTTATTAGTGTTAAAATAATATATTATTTATTAGATATAATGTATTTCCAACTAGATAACATTTTTACATGAGATATGTTTCAAGTAATTCAGATACTAACAACAAAGAATAATGTTTGAAGTGCAAAGTGATAAATAATTTTGATAAAATATTATTAATTCTGAATTACATTTAAATAAACTTTTCAAGAAAATAATAATTTAATATATTAAAAATGTCGGTTGAATATTATATCAATAAATCTCAAAGGGAAATGAGGCGATAAGGCAGAGCAATAACGGTGTTATCTTCCCCGTTATCTCGTAGCCTGGCTTTTAGACAGCGTTGACGGTCACCGTTTGGTCAGTTTGTCCCCTCTTTTTGAGGCAGTTCTGAAACTGACTTGAAATCTCGTTATCGTTAATCTGTATTCAGAGTCTCGTTCACGCTCCTACACGCTTAGGTTTCTCCACGCGCAAGCCTTCAATTTTATTCCTTCTAAAATTAATTTCAAATTCCATTTACCCAAAAAAAACAATAATTATATATTATTCAATTTTTAAAATTAAAATATATATTTTAAAAAATATATTTAAATTGACTGCAGTAATATTTAAATTTACCAGCAAAAAAGTTTTACCAACAGTTACAAATTAAAAGCCCAAGCAATCGGCTTCTGACTTTGACTTAAGTAAAAAGTTTCCCCTAGCGGCCACATAAAAATCATTTTCCATATCTAAATAATATATTTATTTAAATTCACGATGTATTTTTAAGTTCCTTTCAATAATAATATTTAATTTTGTATAAATAAATTATTTATTACAATTATAAATATTGTTATAAAACGTATCTAAACTTCTAAGTACTATAGTTGATATTATTTACATTTTAGGTAGTACTATTCTCAGCAAAACTATAGATAAAATCATTACACGTGCCCAATTAAACTTTAATTCATACGACGGTTAAAGTTTAATGTCTTTTATAATATCAAAAAAATAAATATTTTAATTTATAAGAGAATGATATAATAATAATTAGATTGATTTATATTGTTTAATATAATTCATTTTTGTTTATAGATTTGAATTTCTACAAGATATGTATGAATTATAGTCTTTTAGAAGAAAATATACCTAAAATTAAGAAAAAATGAGCTTTTCGATTTAATAATGCTGATAAAACCCGATTATTGTATTGGCCCATTGGGAGGGTTTATATGAGGTCATGTTTTACATACCGATTGGTATACTTTTTCGAATACCACCCGTTATTGTTTTAGGTTCGGATTCTAGGTTTTACTGATTCAACTTAAAAAATTAATTTAATATTATTTTTAAAATTTGTTTAATATATATAAAAAATCAAATTTAACACCAATCGATATACCTAATCGTTCGGAATTTTGAATGGGTATAAAAACATTACTTGAAGGAATGCAACACATGTCAAAATTGAGTTTTACCAATGAAAATCAAGTTTTGGATCCGTATTATTAGATAAAAAATCAAAATTGGAGTCTATATTATAAAACTATACTGGAGCGCTTAATCGTTTTTCTAGCGATTCAATCCGAACCAATTTGACATGTTTTTTTATTTATGTTATTTTTTAATATTTGAAATGTATTTTGTGTGTTCATTCATGGTTTATACATTAATGGAAAATAAAAAATTTTAAATCTAATAATTAATATACAGTTATCATGTACATTTGTCAAATTTAAATAACATGATTTAATTAAACAAGCAGACTAATTCCGATGATTTTAGAACATAGATGGGAATGGATATTTACATTAATACCCTTCCCTCCTTTCCTTCCCCAATAACACCACTGACTGCTTTGCCCTTTTCCTGCTTTCTCTTTCTCAAAACAAAGAATCACAGAAACAGAGGCAGCTTGTGAAAAACCAAGCACAGTTACCCAATCTCAAATGCTCTGAGCTCTGAATCCTTTTACTTCCAGTGAGGGTTTTTTCTTCTGGGAGGTATAATGAAGAGAGAATATGTCAATCACGAGAGTTTTTCTACTTCTAGTAAGATGAACCCGGAGGAGACGGCAACTGATGAGCTTTTTCAAGCTCTGGGTTACAACGTCAAGTCCTCAGATATGGCGGATGTCGCTCAAAAGATTCATCAGATAGAAATTGCTATGGGGAGAACTGGGTTTTCCCACTTTGATTTCGATAATACTCTTCATTATAATCCCTCCGATCTTTCTTCTTGGCTTCAATATATGCTTTCTGAGGTTAATCCTTTGCCGGAATTCGACTCCTCTGTTAATCCATTTCTTGATTCTTCTTCTGTTATTGATAACAACAACGCGGTTGAGCTCGATTTTGGGTCAGATCTTATTGCTATACCCGGGAAAGCTGTTTTCCCTCCGGAGCCACCGGTGAAGAAAGTTAAAACGTTGCCGGTTCTTTCTCCGGCGCGTTCTGTAGTGATTGATTCCCATGAAAATGGAATCAGACTTGTTCATACTTTAATGTTGTGTGGTGAAGCTGTACAGCAAGAGAATTTCAAATTAGCAGATGCTTTGGTGAAGAACATACGTTTTCTTGCTGTTTCTCAAACTGGAGCTATAAGAAAAGTAGCCATATATTTTGCAGAAGCTTTGGCTCAAAGAATCTACAGATTGTATCCAGTGACTCCACCGGACTACGCCTTCACCGATATGTTGCAGATGTACTTCTATGAAACTTGCCCTTATTTCAAATTCGCTCATTTCACTGCAAATCAAGCAATTCTTGAAGCTTTCGCAGGCAAGAAAAATGTTCATGTTATTGATTTCAGTATGAAGCAGGGTATGCAATGGCCAGCTCTTCTTCAAGCTCTAGCTTTAAGACAGGGCGGCGCTCCATCTTTTCGCCTTACCGGAATCGGACCTCCGTCGTGTGACGACACTGATTATTTGCAACAAGTTAGGTTCAGATTAGCTGAGTTTGCTGAAACAATCAATGTCCAATTTGAATACAGAGGTCTTGTAGTGAATTCCTTAGCTGATCTCGATGCTTCCTTATTAGATATCAGAGAAGGAGAAACAGTTGCTGTAAATTCCATCTTCGATTTGCATCAATTGCTTGCGAAACCAGGCGACGTTAACAAAGTTCTGAGACTAATTCATCAATGGAAGACTGAAATATTTACCGTGGTTGAACAGGAAGCTAATCACAACAGTAACTTTTTCTATGACCGATTCACCGAAGCTTTGCATTATTACTCTTCTCTCTTTGATTCTCTAGAGAGCTGTGACGGCGGCGCCGATGGCGCTATTAACCGTAAGAATATGTTGATGAGCGAGGCGTATTTAGGTCAGCAGATTTTCAATGTCGTCGCATGTGAAGGCGTCGACAGGATCGAGAGACACGAATCGTTGAATCAGTGGAGAAATCGCTTCAATTCCGCCGGATTCGAGCCAGTTCATCTAGGCTCCAATGTCTATAAGCAAGCAATAATGCTTCTCGCCGTTTTCGGCGGCGACGGTTACAGCGTGGTGGAAAACAATGGTTGCTTGATGTTAGGGTGGCACTCTAGGCCTCTGATCGCTACCTCCGCCTGGAAAATGAGAAGATCTCAGTGATTTCCGACCACCTCCGCCGCCCTCTGAATATTGGGTTTGCACAAATCGGATCTACAGTAAATTGTGAGGGGTGAATGTTGAATTTCTGTTTTTTATCTGGGTGTAATTTTAGTTTTACAATAAAAGGGTTCCCTTTTTGGGATTCTTGAAAATGATTTACATTTTGATAAGATTTGGAGACTTTCACTCTGAGTAATTAATCATTAGTAGGGGGACCATTCACATAAACCTACTAAACTGTGGGGGCCAATTACAAATTCTTCACGTTACGATATCACAAATAATATTTATTAATTATAAGTACAAAGCTATTATACGTCCAAGTACATATGATTAGCGTACTAGTTTGTAATTCATTGAAAATAAGTTGGTTGACATGATAATATATAGAAAATATATTCCTTTATAAATTTGTATGAATTAACTTTATTATCCAAATTTTAGCAATTCTCATAATGCAATAAAATTCAATCATTATTTATCAATACCAGTACCAAAATATAATGTCAAAGTCAAAGTATATAAAAATTCAAGTTTCCGTACAAGAAAATCAGTTGAAATTCATTTCTTTTACTTTAGATATAAATAATGAATTATTCTAATTAAAACATTTATTTGTTGAAAATGGTGGATTATTTATAATATTTGCATAATTTGATATTTTTTGTATTTATGAATTATAGATTTATACTATCCAAGTTATACAAAAAATAAATTCCACCGGATGGCTAGACAATCTAATCTATTATAATATAAATTATATTATAAAAGATACCCGATTTTTGATGCTTTTTATGTTCACAATTTATGCTTTATTTGGGCACGAAACTTCAAAAAATATCAAAGGAGTAGTTATTCAATGAACTTGTACTTCACTAATAAATAATAAACACGTGATTTATTACAACAACTAATGACCAAAAATAGATAATTTTGAAAAGACTTCACATGCAATTAGGTCACGTGCGTCTAAAAGTTATGTTCAATCTCATCTAAAACACAATAATTTCAGGCCTAATCATATCCGTAATTATGGTTCCCCTTTATAATACGTAATTAGGCATCTAAATCATTGTGCCGTGTGCAATAAAAACTTAAGTAATTAAAATTAAACTTTCATTTATTAATACATTATTTCTTTAGAATCAATCGAATTTAATAAAATTAGCATTTAACAAGTATTTAAAAAAGTAAATGTTCTAAATTATGAAAAGAAACTTAATTTAATAGAAAGTAATGACTCTAATATGTGATTCTAAATATTATGTCCTAATTCTGATATTGATTATTCTCAGAATATTTTATATTTTTTTTAAAAAAATCTTCAATGTCTCCGTTTGTTACAAAAATTATAAAACATTTCTTTGGTATAATTTTTATAATATGTTTTCCTTGTGTATAGTCATGTTATATTCACATTTTAATAATATAAATTGATTTATTTGGATTTTTAATTTTTTTCGAAATATACTGGTGGACTTCTGGTGGAAGGGCTAGTTTTTGGAGCAAGGCCCATGTTTAACAACTCCCTATAAGGCCCAAGTAAATCAAAACTTTCACGATTTGATTATAAATTTTACTTCAATTTTAAAATTCAACAAAATCAATTTAACTTTTAAAAATGAATTTTGATCTCTTAATGTTGTTATATTATCTGAATAACATAATCATATAAATTATAATAATCTTGAATAGAGCTCTTATACGATACCAACAATTCATATTCGATTTATATATGCTCGTATCAATTCGTTCGAATATAAATATGAATTTTTTTGAAATTTTTTTCATTTTTATTTATAATTTTAACGAACATAAAGACTTTATTAAACAAAAATAAATATTTTTTTATTGAATTATAAGTATTGTTTTTCTCTTATTTCTTTTAAATATATCATATTCGTTTAATTTTTCAGTTTTTAATTTAAAAAATCAATTTTAGTATATTGATTGTAATACTAAATTCGAAAAAATTTGAAAGAATCGTTCGAACAAACATGAATATTCATATAAGTATTTGAAAAATATTCAAACATGAATTCTAATTCGAATAAATAAGAACGAACCTGAATAAAAATATGAATAACCTTAAAGAGTTCGATTGATTCGAATCGAATAACCTTAATCTTGAACCACTTTGAATCCATCTTCTTGATGTGCTAGTCAATGTTGGATCCATTTATTCATGATTTATGGAACTTCGAAAATATCCTATACCTTTATTAATAAGATATTCTCATATCTAATACCAACCAATTACTCATTATATTAGTATTCTTATAACTACGCCATTGCTAGGTTCTCATTACATTATTCAAATAACCAAAGTTATTTGAAGCAGATTTTGAGTATAAAAAGCGATGAAAGTAAGAAAAATTGAACCTTGTTTACCTTATATTCGATTTTGTCTGATTTGCAAGTTCCAAGTTTTCAGGGTTCTCCACCACTGATATCTAAATCTTATCTGCTCAAATGTCTGGCTGAAGACGAACAAGAAGAAGAGAAAAAACTCAGAGCTTCAGGATATCAATGGCTGCCGTTTACTCTTCTTCAACAGCAGCTCACTTCCTATCATCCAAATCAAGAATCTCATCATTTTTAAACATTACATTACCTCAATTTACTTCAACTAAACTTCCATTTCGTGTTGACTCAACTACAACACCTCAAGATGAAGTTCTTGTTATGGAAGAAGAAGAAATGGATAAAATCAGAAGGTTACAGAACGGCTCCGATGTTCGAGGAGTGGCGTTGGATGGTGAAAAAGGACGTTCAGTCAACCTAACTCCACCAGCCGTGGAAGCTATCGCCGAGAGTTTCGGCGAATGGGTGGCAATCGGATTACCAAAAGATACTCCGGCAAGAGTATCTTTCGGAAGGGATCCGAGGATATCGGGTGGTGTTCTAAGTGCAATGGTGTTTACCGGACTTAGTCGAGCCGGCTGTGAAGTTTACGATATGGGACTTGCTACAACTCCTGCATGCTTCATGAGCACAATTATACCTCCTTTTGAGTATGATGCTTCCATCATGGTGAGTAAACATGCATTGCATTGCATTGCACTTGTGCTTTGATTGCAGATTTGGATCATGCATCACTAAGTTAATGTAGTTAACAGATGACAGCATCACACTTGCCGTATACACGGAACGGTATGAAATTCTTTACGAAGAAAGGTGGCTTGAACTCGCCACAGGTGGAGGAGGTATGTAATAAAGCTGCTTTGAAATATGCGAGCCGACTCGCGAAGGTGTCGACGGTACTCAAGATCAAACCATTCAAAGTCGACTTTATGAGCGCTTACTCTAAGCATCTCAGAGACATAATCAAGAAAGGAATAAGTCATCCCTTTAACTACGACACTCCTCTTCAGGGATTTCAGGTTTAGCCTGAGATTAGATTTAGCATAAAACTAATACTGAGTTAAAGTAATAGAAGAAAGCATGAACATGCAGATAATAGTGAATGCTGGAAATGGCTCAGGAGGATTCTTCACTTGGGATGTGCTAGACCGGCTAGGGGCGGATACGTTTGGATCGCTACATCTCAATCCAGATGGGATGTTTCCTAACCATATTCCTAATCCCGAGGACAAAAAAGCAATGGCTTTAACACGATCAGTTGTGCTTCGGAACAATGCTGATCTTGGTATTGTCTTTGACACAGATGTTGATAGGAGTGGTGTTGTGGATAAAGAAGGAAATCCCATCAACGGTGATAGACTTATTGCTCTAATGGCTTCAATTGTTTTGAAGGAGCATCCGGATACGACTATAGTGACGGATGCGAGAACTAGTGTGGGGTTAACTAAGTTTATTAAGGAAAGAGGAGGAACTCATTGCTTGTACAGAGTTGGATACAGGAATGTAATTGACAAGGGAATTCGGCTGAACCAGGAAGGAATTGAGACACATCTCATGATGGAAACTTCAGGGCATGGTGCTTTAAAAGAGAACAACTTTCTTGATGATGGTAACTTACATAAGGAGTTAAAACCAAACAATTTCGTATATCCCTCTCCAATTCGAACTTTCAATATGACTGTGACTTCAACTTGAACTAATGAAGGAACTTGCAGGTGCTTATACTGTAGTGAAAATCATCATTGAAATGGTGAGAATGAAGCTTCAAGGAATGGAGGAAGGGATTGGAAGCTTAATAGCGGATCTCGAAGAGCCTCTGGAATCTATAGAACTTAGGATGAACATTGTTTCTGAACCTCAATTTGCCAAGATAAAGGCAGTAGAGGTAATAGAAGGATTCAGAAAGTTTGTAGAGGTAACAAATCTATTTAACATCCAAGGGATACACTATTCTTTCATCAGATTCACAGATCATTGTGAACAAACAGGGAGGATTACTAGAAGGATGGGAAATGGATTCCTGTGGGGATTGCTTAGTGAGTGATGGATGCCTTGTAGACACTGATGACTCTCCGGCACCCATCGATGCCTACATGTACAGGTAATTCATCGAGGGTGTTGTTCAACTCATATCTATTTGTTTTCATGAATTCTGAAGCAAAGAAAGAATGCAGGGTCAAAGTTTCAGATGCAAAATATGGAAATTTAGGCTGGATCCACCTCCGGCAGAGTACACACAACCCGAATATTGCTGTTAACATGCAGTCTACAATACAAGGAGGCTGCCAAATCATGGCTGCTACACTCAGAGACAAGTATGTATTCATGAAACTTGGACAATCACAAATAACACATGGAAACACACACAGTACCCGAACTTGAACATTAAACTGCAAGCCCTGCATCCTAACAAAGTTTAATTGTAAGGTGTTTTTGTTTTCAATTTCACAGGTTTCTTCTGGACAACGGTTTTGAAGAAATCCTAGATATTTCTCAGATCGATGAATACGTTCGGAAGGCAAAAATGTAAAGGAAACATGCATCCGTTGCCTTCAATAAGATTTTGTACAGAACATATACCATCACTTGTGATTATCTTTCGGAATCAGTAAACGAAGTATTCTCAGATAAATACCTAATTGTCGGATGGGATTTCATTAGCTTAAGCGAGGGGAAAGAATGCTACTTACATTAAATACGAGCAGCCGATCCCAATCCATCAAACAAACAAAAACTCCGGCGGTAACACCGCCGATGCCACAATCCCGGCGATAGTGCATCCGTTATTCGCCGGAGTTTCCCTCTCAACCACCTTTCCAACTAATCCACCATCTGTGCTATCGTGAATAGAGTTGTACACTTTCCATTTTTACTAGTTATTTCAATTTATATAATATATATACGATCACTACTAATCAAATTTTAATTAGTATAAACAAATTTATATATTGGTAATAAAAAAAATTAGATAAATTGAAAAATAAATCAAAACTAAAATAATTAAATGTTTTTTTTTTCTATGATACCTAAGTAATGAGTTTGTTTAGTTATTCTATTACAATAGCACTGTTGTGAAATCTTTAAATTATGATTCTTTAGCGCTTACAAATTAAAAGCAAAATTAGTATGCGTTCATCACTAAAAAATCATAATTTCATTAACGTTGCTAAAACATGTTGTCATTGCAATTTAAGAAATGATCAATTTATCACTATTTCTAATAATTATAATAATATTATGTTTATTATATTTTATATATTAATATTTTTACACAAATCACGATTAAAATATCACTATTTTAATAAAAATATTTATAAATTAATGATCATTATATTTCACTGCATTTCATCACACATTACGACATACTAAATTTTAAAAAACTAATCAAACAAACTCATTATTAGAGATCAAATTGAAAAAAAATTTGATGGCTTAAGTTGATTATCAAATTCTTATATTGATAATTGGTATTATATTGCGTTCATGCCCTTGTTTTTTTCTTCGTTTTTTTTTCGTTATTTTCTTCGTTTTTCATGCCCTTGTTTTTTTCTTCGATCAATACGGGGAATAGATATCTATTCCACGTACTTGTTTGTTTATCTATTCCCCGTATTGCCCTTATTATATTGCAATACGTTTTTTATCTATTCCCCATGCAATCGTTTTTTTCTTCGTTTTTTTCTTTGTTTTTTTCTTTGTTTAATATATAATAAATTGATTGAAACTAACTGATATTATTAACCGACCAAATCCAATTTATAATGCATTTTTAGAATGATTAATTTGACTAAAAATAAGACGTATTGCATACGTTTCGATCGTGTGCAATGTTTTGCTAAATAAAATGCATATTTGTATACATAAGTACCTGGTAGAGTGACAAAATTGAGTGATCAAATTATTACATATCATAGGACAACACAAGCATATAACAAGTAACGTAAGTACTACTGAAACAATTAAAGCATAACCAACTACTACACGTAAGTTGAATCTGATGATGACTATTCATATATATGTTATTAATGCATGGGGCTGCCTTTTAAGGTACCAATTTACCTTTACCATTCTTAAAGTAGCTTTATCTAACAAAATTCCAAAACCACAATTTGTCCCACATCGGTATCTTTAAATTAACGAGTTGCAAAATCGTTTATAAAAAGGGGAATTGAAAAATATTGTATTGACAAACATGCTCTACTTTTATGTGTTATGACTTATTTTCGTTATTTGCTTGTGTGTAGTAGTGATGGCTTTTGTTCCGTTTTTACCCAACTTTAATAAGCCAATGATGTGGACTTCACCAACGTATAAAGCATATTTTATTCATTGTGTAATTATTATGGAACGTCACAATGTACTTACCATTTTATTGATGTTAGAGGTTAATTTCGTTTTTTGGTCACATTAAAAATAATTTAAAGTTATTTTTTTATTATTAATGTATAACAAAAATCAAATTTGACATTGCTCATTATATTGGCCCGGCAAATCCTTGTTGTCTTCATGTTGTGTTCATATTCATATTATTTTGTGTTTTGATCCATTCATCTTGTAGGGGTGAGCATTCGATAACAAATACCGAACCAAACTAAATATTGAAATACCGAATACCAAACCAAACTAAATATTGATTACCGATTCCGATCCAATAATTTTTTGGTACTGATACCGAAATAATTTCAATATTTCGGTATCGGTACCAAAATTAAAAGCCAATAAAAAAATTGTTTCGATCAATTACACATAAAAATATTTTATAAAAACAAACACTGAGGAATTGATCAAATTACTCTATTTATATAATAATACAATCTTCAATTCTTCTAGTTTCTACTACAATATAAGTGTAGAATATTCTGAAACTTCAGAAAGCAAATACGACAAATAATTATTAGAAAAAAATGAGAAGTTGATTGTTTACTCATGTGGAAATTAAATTACTATTATCAAAGTTATCTTGCTCATATTGATCTTATTCAATATCATTAGAATGTAGTCCACAGAGTCAATCTTGAGTGCATATAAATGTCTCCACACTTTTCAAACTCAAAGAACTTCTATAAAAATTAAGGATTATTATATAAAAATAGTAATAATATGAATGACTCGTCTACCTATGAACTTGTATAAGAATGATTCATTTACCTATTACAGTAATAATATGTGGAAATTAGAATAATACCCTAAAACTCTATATTCAATCCAATATTAATAATTAAATGATGTATGATCCATTTAAAAATTTTAAAATATATATATTTTTAAAAAATTAATTTAGTATTCGGTATTTACCGAATTTTTATTCTTATTACCGAATACCAAACCAAATACCATAATTTCATAAAATCAACTATCAAATCGAATATCAAATACCGTATACCAAATACCAAAATACCAAAATTTTGGTATGTTATTTGGTATTCCAAAATTTTTGTTCACCTCTATCATCTTGTATTCAATTTCATGTTGGGATCTATTAGTTTATATTCATACAAAAATAATATAAAAATTTAAATTCAAATATTTGCGAACATTTCCTATTTGTTAGAATTTTAAATTTTTGTTGTTTGAATATTATTAATATTATAATTTTAACAAAAAAATAAGAGTCAAAATAGTACATTTTTACAAACTAGTCGACTGTATTAAAATTCATTCTGAATTTCTGACTGTTAAGTGGTTGGAAACTATAAGCGATACAGTCATCCTTTTTAATAGTATCATTTAATTATGAAAGCAACACATCATAAATACATATCATCTCACTCTTCATTTGTCGGGAATTATATCCAAAATATAAACTCAACAAAATTTAATCAAAATTTATTTTTTTCTATAATTTCTATATTGATATATTTTTATTGTCTAAATTCGGTACACTTTTCTATCAAACTTTTTTAATGTCTAAATTAGGCAAAACACGACCCATAAACTCCATTACAATTTAGACATTCTAGATACTAGATACAAAGTCTTAATTTAGTATTATTAACTTGACTTAACATTTTTAATATGATTCAGTTCTCTTTTATAAATTATATTAAATGGACATTATCTCGTGCTTAGTGCATTCTGAATTTCTACAAATCGGTAATATATTTATTATAATTGAATTTTTTACAAAATCAAGAGAAGATGTACAAAAATTTAAAACTATTAATAGCTAGATTGGATACTTATATTATATCACACACAACTCTTAATTACAATACTTCAAAAAGAAGAGCAGAGATTTTTATATTTTTTTGAATTTATTAAACTATTTAATATTATATCATAAACAAAAATAATATATTTTAAAAGACCTACCGTTAGGGGGTAGAGATGAAAATGACCTAATATATTATAGCCATGAATGCAATATTTATGTTCACTGCTACGTTTTGTCACAATTTTCACAGAAGACAAAAATTTGTGAATAAAAGCAATGAGTGTATAATCATGAATTATATCATTAAATCCCAAGTACAAATCATATTTTTAATCCAAAAACCACAAAAATTAATACACTATGAAAACATATTCATTTTTTATGGTAAAATTATATATAGTCCGAAAATCGGATATTAATATATTAATGAAAGGTACATTGTAAGAAGAATCAAATGGTTTGAAGATTGAGAGTGAAAGAGTAGATGACGAAGGGTAAATGATAATAACAGCAAGAGTAAATGTTTTAACAGAAAAGTACAGTAAATAAATAATTTAAAAAAACAAAGATCCAGAAAAGGCTGGCCGGATTCATTGATCTGTATCCACAGACGATCATTAAGACATGATTTTTGTTTGATCTAGTCTAGTTAACTTCAGACAACTATGGAGTAAAAAAGAACAAACATAACATACACGACAGCTTTGCTACTATCGAATCTAAACCTAGAACGTAAGAAGGAATCCACGGTAGCAAAATTGTCTTGATTTTGAGCTTTAGTTGTGAAGAGGGTTTGGTCCAGTATGCACTAATCTCTTATCCTCTTCAACGGAAGACGAGTTGCTGAAAGCATTGGAATGAAAGAACCGGGTTTTTCTCGCCGGTGACCATTTATCAGAAACCGGGGTTGGTTCAGTCTCAGCCACGGCGGAGAGGAGCAAGAGTAAGGCGATTGAGAAAAGAAGAAAGGGTTGTGAAGAAAGCGTCATATTCTTGGACTGAGAGTAGGTGAGGGTGGTGAGCTTAAAGGGAGAAAAATGGGGACAGAAAGTGAAGGGACTGGTGTTGTTTTCATGAAGTTGACAGTAGATACATGGAAGGTTCTAAAGGATGTGTATGTCTTGAAACTCTGATCGTTTTGTTTGGAATTGAAATAAGAGAAAAGCTACTGCAACGCTGTTACCTACACATGAACATAACTGTGAATTTGCTGAGAAAAAAGAGAGAGATAGAGATGCAGAAGAACAGAGAGGTGCTTCTCCTTCTGTTTTTGCATTTATAACAGCTTCTGAATGAGGCGTGGGACTTCCCGAGCCTATTATTTTATCATTATATTGTAATGAGGTTAAATCACTAATATCAAGTATTAACTAGTTTTGCTTGATTTTGAATTAATTTTAAATAATATATATATTATATTATTGGTTCGAGAATAACTCGACTCAATATTATTCGGTTTATTAACAGCTTGAACTTGAACCGAGCTCAATTAGTTTACACCTCTTCCACCAGTGGTTTGAAATTCATCTCTGGCTAGAACATACCAAGGATGTTGATTAAGGATTTACTTTGTCCAAATGCTGCTGAAATTAATGTTACTTCTAAAATACTATCTATAAATTACAACATCGACCCCAAAAATTTAAAATAATCTAAATGTGATACATCTAAAGCTTATAAATTACGTATTTAGCACATGAAATTTCAAAACTATCCAAAAATAACCATTGAGTTAATATTACCCGATTCCATCTTGTTATTTGAGTGGTTTAGATAATTTATTTATTGTTTTTTATTTTTTAAAGTTTCTATATATAATCATTGAGTTTTTTAAGGCGAATGAGTTAAATATAAAATATGTATGTATTTAAAATATTAATAAGCGTCATAGTCATATATATTTTTTAATGAGACATAATGTTTATAATTTTAAATGTTGTAATTCAACAAAACACATTATATCAACTTTTGGGGTTTTATATGAAATTTACAAACTTTTGACTACCGTTTTTACACTATTTTAAAAGTTCAACAAAACAAATTATATCAAATTCGTTCTTTATCATAAATTATCTCCACAACAAATACAAATACAAATAAAATTGGATTTCTAATAGATAATTTGATTAGAATTCGATTAGTATCTCATAAAAAGATAGCATAATAGATATTGTATATTTTAATATTAGGCCTCTCTCTCTCCTTTGATTATGAAAAATATGTCGTATTTATTTTACAAGCTCATAGCCCACGGTCATTATTTATATTCATTTTACCAAAGGTGCCTTTGAATCGTAATTCATAATAATCATACAAAATACCATAAACTGAATCCATAATCAGACAATAATATTCTCATGAATATATTGAATAAATCATATTATCTAGCGTATAAAATTCACAATTTTACTAAGAAAATCCCTAAAAATAATATTCACCAACACAAATTTCTGACTATATAATCTCGTTAATCTCAAAATAAAATACGAAAAAAATGAGTCTCGGAGACATACAATATTCGAAATACGGATCACAATATGTGTTCTCTATGCTTGTTATTGACAATTTACACAAGTTCAACGCAAGAATCGTCGACAACAACACTCTTCAAATCGTTGTGACAGCAGTACCAAACGGTTCCCATGAGTATAAATTCTGTGCTCTTCCCCGAGATTGCCCGAGAACAATTCGACAAGTTGTCCAGTCGGGAAACACCATTAAGGTCACTCTCGGATAGACTTTATCGTCGTACTCATTGTTCGTATTGTATTTTTTGATTGATCGTTTGCTTGGGTTTGCGATTTTATGTTTTTGTTTCATTTCAACGTGTGTCTTTTGTTTTAAATTGGGTCAAATTTAGTGATTGGCACATATATGATGTTTGGATGTGCGATATGGATTCGTTAATGCGTCGGTAAATGTAGATGTGTTATATTATTGACATATATATATAATTGTTTTTATTATAAATAAGAAAACATTAGAACATAAATAATGAAAACAGTAAGTAATGCAATTTTAGAATATAAAATTATTCTAAAATTATTGATATGATAATAAAAACATAGAAATATCAAATATGATAAGCTTTCCTAATGAATGTAATTTTATATTTAATATTAACAAATAACTATAATTAAAATGTTGTTAAGTAATACTTAGTAATTAAAAATATCCCATTTTTTCAAAAAATCAATAAGAGTTATGTTGTTGATTTAAAATTTAAGATTAAATGAAAATTAATTTCAAGATAATGTAAAGCAAAGTTAAATATTTGATTTCGATGAATAATTTTGAAAGTAAAATTAAAAAATGAGTTTTATAGTATAAAATTTGATCTAAAATTAATAATATTTAGATGCGTCCTATACGTCCGATGTGGCTTGTCGAGCCACATCGGACGTGAATATGGCATACCCCAGGCACGTCAAGACATCACTATTTAATAGTAGACTTTGTCTTAATTTGATTTCACAAGTTCAAGTGAATGTAAAACAAAAACACTCGAGGTATTTCGAATTGTTTGTTGATATGGACAAAGTCTAGAAAAGCCTCTTCAATTAGTTCAATATTGAACCTTGGACATATAAGAGTTAGGGTTTTTATTTAATTTCATGCCTATATTATCATAATGATTGTTAATGCTTAATTTGGCATTACTTTAGTATCTTAAATATATTTAAAATTTAAATTTAAAAACTAAGAAGCAAGGGGGCTTGTAAATGATATTAAAATTCAAAAATGACGGATCTATCAAATTGTTATTTAAAAAATGTATATGTTATATGTCCACATGTGGAATTTTGAATATAAAAATACGAGTGAAAACTAATTAATTAGGTTAATTACATTACAAGCTAATAACATAATTAAATTATACATTAAACTTACCTAATAATTTATATCACAATATACACTAACATCTCAAAATTTACGTTACACTCATTTGTGATGGCTGAGATACATACCACTTTGACTAAAGTCAATGTATAAAAGTAATAAACCATATATTAAAATACATACACATAAATTGTAGTAAAATCCCATCCCTTGTAGGTGTGAAATTGATTAATCGAACATTAAAATAATGTAAAAATGATAATTCAAAATTTGTAAATTGCATTCAAAGCATTAAATATTGGTATAATTTGTTATTGACTCAAAATTTTTTTAAAGTATAAACATAATTCCCTTAAAGTTTATGAATTACGTAGTTTAAATGAATCTATAGTTTGTATTAGAGATATTGACCTTAAAAGATATAATGATTATGTATATACTTTGAAAAATTAAAATATAACACATAAATTGTCATTATCAGAAAACTGTTACTATTTACTCGAATGTTATTCTCTAATTATTTTGAAATTTAAGGTTTTAAATACATAATTTATAAGCTTTGTGTACATCCCATTTTGAAAATAATCATGAGGTGCCATCGTAATTTTCTCCTTATTAATCATATTATTTTAAAGCAGATAACATTATTTCAAAGAGGAGATGATGCTTCCAAATAACTATTAACTTTGATACTGTTTATACTGTCATTTTGGATGGTCTTGTACCTGCAAAATGGACCCTAAAAAGAAATAAAAAATTGTTCTTTACAAAAGCATCCCAAATCAGAATAAAAATCATCTTTCAAGAAGAGATCTTCTCTATTTTGCAATGCAAAAAAATTGATCAAGATATCATAAAAAATACATTAAGTCGAACCAAATATGCTGGAATTATAGAGTCTTATACCTCGATTCAAAAAGACAATATCATATCATATAATTGTAATGGAAATTTTCTAACGAATTCTACCACATGAATTAAAAATAAAAGATCCACAAATTTGATCTCTCGAATCGTTTTATTTTTTAGGTATGGTTTCTATGCAATGACTCATAGAGCCAGCAATCTTTCGCTTGTGGTACTTCAGGTTCGTTGTGTGATCGACCTTGATATCACCAGAGAAACGAGGAAATAGTTTTCAAAGAAACAAACTAGGGTTTTATGCTTCTCCATGGTGATCAGGTCGAACAGACAACGAAACAAAAGTTTAACACAAACACGATTGCTCGCTCGACAAGTCCCGCATCGAAACCACTAACCTTCTCCAATTATTTACACCAGTATTCCGATATCGCAATCATCCATAATGATAAGAAAAAAAAGATTGTATGGTGGAATGAAGAGAATGAAGGGGTATTTATAGAACTTTTTATTGGGAAAATAATTAATAATTTTTTATATTAAAATTTAATATATTTGACTAGTAGATAAACGAACTTTATTTCATTGGTAGACGAGGAGTTCAGTGGAAGTGGTAGATAGGGAAGACAAGAGATTTGGTAAGATATTTATATTATAAAATATAAACTATTTTCTTATAAAAAAATATAGAGAGAAATATTATTTTTTCATTTTTATAATTTGGAAGTATTATTTTTTTGGAATAAGAATTTTATATGGTTTTTAAAAGGAAATTAAAATGAGGCTATAGTTTGTTAATAGTCTTTCACGAGCCACCTACCACAAAATTTGCTACCAAACCACTTTCAAGTTTCACTTACCCACACAAGAATCCATACTTGGAATGAGTGTTTTAATATGTACGGACCCGTAAGAGTTTTTGAAAAAAAATATTCTAGTNTTATTTCATTGGTAGACGAGGAGTTCAGTGGAAGTGGTAGATAGGGAAGACAAGAGATTTGGTAAGATATTTATATTATAAAATATAAACTATTTTTTTATAAAAAAATATAGAGAGAAATATTATTTTTTCATTTTTATAATTTGGAAGTATTATTTTTTTGGAATAAGAATTTTATATGGTTTTTAAAAGGAAATTAAAATGAGGCTATAGTTTGTTAATAGTCTTTCACGAGCCACCTACCACAAAATTTGCTACCAAACCACTTTCAAGTTTCACTTACCCACACAAGAATCCATACTTGGAATGAGTGTTTTAATATGTACTGATCCATCCGAACGGGTTTTTGAGCGGGTCAGATCGAATCTAACTTAATTGATTTAAGAAAAAAATAAATATAAATATTTTATAATTTAATTTATTTTAAAATAACATCATTATGATAAGCATGTTTAAATTATGCTTTCACATTATTGAATCAATTTTCTAATTTTGGGAAAGTTTTGAATTGGAGCCGAGTTGTATGCTTTGATACATTAAAATGTATTATATACAGATTTGAATGAATATACTCTAATTGGATTTATAAAAAATTAACACATCTCACACCCGTGCGCCTGGTACCAGATTATGAACATATTAATCCTATTATGAACAATGTTGTCAAAATCATAGGGATATTAACCAATTAAGTCATAGTTTCAAATTCAAAGGTTTAACTAGATATAATTTGTATATTTTTTAAAAAATATGATCGGTTCAATTGCCTTTTTAGCGCGTTGAACCGATTTTTCTGATTTGAGTGTTTTTAAAGAATGGAACCAAATTTTTTGCAATTTCACGATCGAATCTACAAACCGGTCCGATTTTAACTTTATCGATTATAGTCTTGAATTTATAATATATGTTCTTAAGAATCAGAGGTTAGATTTGTTCTAAGTAGGGTTTTCATATCTCTCTAGCATGTTGTTTTGTCAAATAAGATAAGTACAAAACTTGCACTTATATTTAATACCAAATCTATGTACATTTTAAGGATATTCAAATTATATATTTTACTAATTAAGAACTTAAGGTTTGAATAATGAATACACATTAAACCACACTTTAATTTAATAACCAAGTGATAGGTTACACATTAAATCTTCAAACATCAAATTAAGATGACGAAGTAAATTAATTATCCAAATTCTTGGAGTTTTCTTATCGTACTTTAGTGTTTAGATGTTAGCGTCCAACATCCAAATGAAAAATTGCATTTTTGGTCCATAAATTTAATTTGACGTATGTAATCATATACTTTGATCATTTTGACAAAAATGATTTCAATGTTTCCAAAATTTGATAAATTCAATCATTGTGTGTCCATAGTCCCCAAATTTGAGGATAATTTTGTACCTATATTAAATTTTGAGGGATAAATTTGTAAAAAATTATGAAATATTAATATTAATTTTGTCAAAAAATTAAAGTTGTGTGACTATTTTTATCTTCAAAAACTTTGAAAAGTAAATTTACTAAAATAAGAAATATTAAAAACCAAATTTGTTAAATAATATAAACTTTATGAGTTAAATACTATGATAAATTAAGGATAATGCAATAAATTAAAGTTGTGTCGTGTTTTTATTGTTTAAATAATATTAGCGTATCAAAACCAATGTGAAAAATAATTCGTTACATAAGTATAGCCGTTTAATATGTTATATTTTTAAATTTAAATTTTTTGATTTTAAATAATTTTAAATTCTTACATATAAAACATTATATTTTTTTGAAACATTGATAAAAACCGTCAAAGCTTGTCCCTGCGAAAAAACCTTGAAACCAACCCCATTGTCGTACAATACTTTGGGGTAAAATCTCTAGTTATCGTGATTACGCGGTGTGATAATGTAAATAGAATGAAGATATGTTGGGAAAACCGAAAACTAAACTAGTTAGCTTTTGTGTTGGGGTGAATTTGTAATATTTTGTAGTTTATATATAAATATGAATACTTAGTGGTCAAAATAATTAATATTACTATAAATATGAATACTTTGCGGGCATTAATTTCTCTTGGTATCCGTAGAGATATTTCCTTGTTTCCTTCGCCCGCATTTATGCATTTCTTGTGCAAAAGTTTTGAATTCCAATAAACGGAAGAGAATCTTTATCTTCTCGCAGGAACACAGCCATTCTTCTTAGCTTTCAATTACTCGATTTTGGGTCTCTTTCTTCCTCTGATACAACTGTTTCTTTCGTATATCTCTGGAATGATGCAAAGCTCTGCCTAATTTCATTGCATATAGGACCATTTTCTGGCTGTTTNTTATTTCATTGGTAGACGAGGAGTTCAGTGGAAGTGGTAGATAGGGAAGACAAGAGATTTGGTAAGATATTTATATTATAAAATATAAACTATTTTCTTATAAAAAAATATAGAGAGAAATATTATTTTTTCATTTTTATAATTTGGAAGTATTATTTTTTTGGAATAAGAATTTTATATGGTTTTTAAAAGGAAATTAAAATGAGGCTATAGTTTGTTAATAGTCTTTCACGAGCCACCTACCACAAAATTTGCTACCAAACCACTTTCAAGTTTCACTTACCCACACAAGAATCCATACTTGGAATGAGTGTTTTAATATGTACGGACCCGTAAGAGTTTTTGAAAAAAAATATTCTAGTACATATCCGATACATCTATCTGATATATCCGATAAATATCAAGTATTTTGATATAATAAGCTTATCCGGTATATCGGCGGGTACAAGTTTTTAAAATATTGCTTCGAATGGAATTGGAGTTTAGGCACCACCCTATGTATCTTAAATAAAGGAAAAAATATTAATTTTAGTTAATTCAATATCTCACAAAATTAAATTAAGCTTTTCAATTTTATTATATTATCAATTTTAGTTCAAAATTATTAAAATATTATTAAAATAACATCATTATGATAAGCATGGTTAAATTATGTTTTCACATTATTGAATCAATTTTCAAATTTTGGGAAAGTTTTGAATTGGAGCCGAGTTGTATGCTTTGATAAATTAAAATGTATTATTTACAGATTTGAATGAATATACTCTAATTGGATTTATAAAAAATTAACATATCTCACACCCGTGCCTGGTACCAGATTATGAACATATTAATCCTATTATGAACAATGTTGTCAAAATCATAGGGACATTAACCAATTAAGTCATAGTTTCAATTTCAAAGGTTTAATTAGATATAATTCGTATATTTTAAAAAATATATGATCGGTTCAATTGCCTTTTTAGCGCGTTGAACCGATTTTTCTGATTTGAGTGTTTTTAAAGAATCGAACCAGATTTTTTGCAATTTCACGATCGAATCTACAAACCGGTCCGATTTTAACTTTATTGATTATAATCTTGAATTTATAATATATGTTCTTAAGAATCAGAGGTTAGATTTGTTCTAAGTAAGGTTTTTCAATCTAAATTGACTACGCTCACACAAATCAAGAAATATCTCTTAGTCTTTTGTTTTGTCAAATAGGATAAGTACAAAACTTGCACTTATATTTAATACCAAATCTATGTACATTTTAAGGATATTCAAATTATATATTTTACTAATTAAGAACTTAAGGTTTGAACAATATATACACATTAAACTACACTTTAATTTAATAACCAAGTGATAGATTACACATTAAATCTTCAAACATTAAATCCAAATTCTTGGACTTTTACTTATCGTACTTTTAGTGTTTAGATATTAGCGTGAAATAAAAAATTGCATGTTTCGTCCCTAAAGTTTAATTTTAATCTCATATTTTGATTATTTTAGCAGAAACAAAATTCAATGTTCGAGTGATGTTTTCATTGACCCCTAAACTTTATAATAGTGTAAAGGAGGTGCCCCTAAAATTTGTAAATTGCATACAAAACCCCCGAAGTTGATATAATATGTGCGGTTGACCCCCAAAATTTTAAATATTGTAAACACCATATCCTCAAAGTTTAATAATTGCGTGGTTGACCTCCGAACTTCCAAAACCGTTTATATTTAACCCTTATACTCGTTAATATTTTAAACATCCCCATAATTTGTATTTGATCCATTAACCTTGAAAAGATGTTATGACTATATCTCCAAACTTTAAAAATTTTAAAAATAACCTATCAATAGTCAAAACCAATTACTCGAAAAAAGACGAAAAAAAGCTACTATCCACTATGTGGTTATTTTTGAACGGTTTTGAAACTTCGGGGGTTTCTCACGCAATTTACAAACTTTGGGGTATCACTTTACACTATTTTAAACATTAGTGATCAATTACACAGTTTTCTCTTCAATGTTCTAAAATTTAACAAATTCAATCATTGTGTTGCAAAATCAATCCTCAAATTTGAGGACCAATTTTGTGTGCACATCAAATTTTGAGGGATAAGTTTGCAAAAGTTTACGAAGTATTAGTACTAGTTTTGTCAAAAAAAATAAAGTTGGGGGAGTTGTTTTTTCTTTAAAAACTTTGAAAACTAAATTTACTAAAATTAAGAAACATTAAAAATCAAATTTGTTAAATAATACAAACTTTGTAAACCTTAAATATCATCCTCAGTTAAATACTATAACAAATTAAGGATTATCCAATGTATGTCGTGTTTTATTGTTTGGAATAATATGTTATATATATATATATATTTTGCTTTTAAATAATTTTAAATTCTTACATAAAACATTATATTTTTTTGAAACATAGATATACACCGTCAAAGCTTGTCCCATTGAGAAAAAACCTTGAAACCCCATTGTTGTAGAATACTTTGGGGTGAAATCTCTAATTATCGTGATTATGCGGTGTGATAATGCAAATAGTATGAAGATATGTTGAAAAAAGTAAATTAGTTAGCTTTTGTGTTGGGGTGAATTTGTAATATTTTGTAGTTTATATATAAATATGAATACTTAGTGGTCAAAATAATTAATATTACTATAAATATGAATACTTTGCGGGTATTAATTTCTCTTGGTATCCGTAGAGATATTTCCTTGTTTCCTTCGCCCGCATTTATGCATTTCTTGTGCAAAAGTTTTGAATTCCAATAAACGGAAGAGAATCTTTATCTTCTCGCAGGAACACAGCCATTCTTCTTAGCTTTCAATTACTCGATTTTGGGTCTCTTTCTTCCTCTGATACAACTGTTTCTTTCGTATATCTCTGGAATGATGCAAAGCTCTGCCTAATTTCATTGCATATAGGACCATTTTCTGGCTGTTTTCCTTCTGGGCATAGTAAGCTATAATTTCTCTCGAATTCTCACAAATTCTTATGATCCTTTTGGTTTTGTTGTATATTATCATATAGAATTTCCTTGATTCTAGAAATTTTTCATAGGCATGAATTTCTTCGTTCTCTTAAAGGGGAATTCAATCTGAGGCTATTATTTTTGGCTGCAAAGTTTACTTTTGTTTTCTTTCATCGATTTTGTGCTTTCATTTGTTAATGAAAACTGTACAATAGCGTTAATCCTTGTGCTGCATTATTAATTTAAAATAGAATTTGTCTTGTAGATTCTGCTGTCTGAATCTCTTTATAAAATATGGGGGATCACCTTGTTTTGCTGGTTGATCGGTTGCTAACTGAATCCAATCTAGAGACTGCAATCAATAGTAGAAACATAGTAAAACCAGTAACCTACGATGAATCGATGCCGAGGTTTTTGTTCCCTGGTGAGTTAGGAAACAGCCCATCTCCTAGAAAGATGGTTGAATGCAGAATATGCTTAGATGAAGATACTGATTCTTGTATGGAGACTCCTTGCTCTTGCACTGGAAGCTTAAAGGTATTCAAATTTTCCTGTTGTAGAATTGATTCTGATGAGATATTCAAATCGAGAATCGATTTTGTTGACTTTCAGTATGCTCACAGAAGATGTGTACAGAAGTGGTGCAACCAGAAGGGGAATACATCTTGTGAAATATGTCATCAGGTAAGCTGATAGATTCACTTTTTTTCTCAAGATTCATGAACTGTGATGCTGTTGTGTATGAGCATTACAGCAATTCACACCAGGATATACTGCACCTCCTCCAATATTCCGTCTTCCGATGAATGTGAGGTACTTGTACTTATATTTGATGTAGAGTATAGCAATCTGATATTGATTTGTTCTTATCAGGGGAAACTGGAGAATATCAAGAAGAGATCTCGATCGGCAAATCATGGAAATGGTTACAACTGATCCCACTTTGAATCCTCCAGATTATAGTGAATATGTTGCTGTATCGACGCAGCGAATTGTATTGTGCCGTGCAGTTGCCACAATAGTAAATTTCTGCATCCTTCAATTTCAACTAGAGATAGATAGCCTGCGTTTCCATAGTGACTTGTTTTGGTTTTTCTTCAGTTTACAGTTCTCCTAATATTGGGGCACATACTTCCTGATATCAACGGAGCTGCGAATTACCCGTTTTCCTCGATGATGGTACGCTTTGTTGATTATGTGGCAATGGTAAATATTGATGCAACCTGCAAAAGCTCAGATCTTTACTGCTTGTTGGAATGTAGATGTTGTTGCTTAGAATCGCTGGGATTGTTGTGTCAGTTTCCATAGTCTTGAAAGCAGCCACTTCTGCTCTGCTACAGGTGAAGTTTAATGGTGTTTGGTTTTGCTTCCTGCATAAACAACGATACAATTCGTCATAGAAACTGCGTTTTCTGTTGGCAGATGAGATGAAAAGGAAGATGCTGAACTACAAGATAACTAACCTGTGGAAGGAACCGGTTGAATGATCCCTGTTTGATGATTGATCTGCAGCAGCAGGCAAACAAATGCTGCTGCTCTTTCTGCTGTACTTAAATACTGATTTTAGAGAAATGCTTTAAGGAAGGGACATCAGAACATGTATGCAGAAAACAATGTAGTTTATTATCCAAGCCAGTGCTTTGTGCAGGTTTATACTTCGAATGAAAGACACAAACAATGCAAAACAACACAATATTACAACAAGTACACTGAATGGCATAGAATGAACATCACGACAACAAATCTCATTCATATAGTTTAACACAAGAGACTAGAGATAAAAGGGACCTGAATAAGTGAGACCTCCCTCCCTTGTTGCTTCTGATCTTAAGCCGCTTTGCATTTCCAGTTGTGTAGATTCTACTGTTCA
This sequence comes from Utricularia reniformis, assembly GCA_009725065.1. NCBI lineage: Eukaryota > Viridiplantae > Streptophyta > Magnoliopsida > Lamiales > Lentibulariaceae > Utricularia > Utricularia reniformis. The sequence continues at coordinate 468,876 of RWGZ01001225.1, read as the reverse complement.
AAAATGAAAGGCTTAAAATCTGGAAACAAGCTGATGTATAAATCATGTACCACTATTAGTTCCAGCTTCTCCTTGGCCTGAAATTTTCGTGAAATAGCATCAAAAGATGAGGAAATGAAAAAGCCTATAAAATTCTCCTCAATTCATGTTTCATACATCTCAAATTTTCCTTGCTTCCATTCAGTTCTACTGTATAATTGTCCAAGAATAAGGGGAGTCAAATCATATATTTTTAAAAGAGTGTAGATGATATTTATACTTTCGGTTCTTCTGCTGTTGGCGCCAGTAGCATGCAAGAGCTCCAAATGCACAGCTTGAGAGAGCAATAGCCAATGCAGCTCCAATAGGCAATACAATTGCATTTCGTGAAGATAAAAAGTCCTCCCCGACTAGTGTACTCCGGTTCATGCCATTTTCTTTGTCTATGGGCAAATGTAAGAGTGTCTTACCATAATAAAAAACCAGAATCTTATAAACTTCATCGAGATTCCAATCAATCTGGCTTCCACCAGTGTTATCTTTATTCTTGTTGGGATAGCACGAAGGACATAGCTGTCTTGGAGGCCATATGATTTTTGGGAATGTTGGATCAGAAGTATCTAGAGATGATTCTTCCTTCATGAGTCTTTTGTTAACTTTGTTGTGTGCATTCCACAGCCACAGAACTAAATCACGTGACCTTTTGAAAGGACTATCAACACTGCAGGTATAAAGCTTGACATCAAATTTCATTAGAGATGCTAGACTTGGACGTGTGTCGAATGTATACAAAATTCAAGGAGTGTAAAAGCTTGCTACAACACAAACACTTTTTCAAACTTACCTGGAACACATGTCATAAAAGTGTTGTCTGCACTCCTGACAAATGAAGAAATTGTGAATGAAATCACAAATGGTTGTAAAAGCCATGTGACTTTCTCCATCATCAACTTTTACAGAAAGTGAATGTAACAAAATCCATAATCCACAACTGCAAATGCAAAAAAAGCGTTAAGCAAAGAGTTATAAGAGTTCAGCAGAAAATTCTCCAAAGCAAATGTCTTAGGCTTTAATTTGGTGATCATTTAGGATATGAAATTTAGAGGGAGTTGTTCTTGATGAATCCTGATTAGAACCCAAAAAATAACTCATATGGAACAATGAGGATAGATAAAAAAGTCATACAGAACGTTCCTCTTGTACTGAATGAAAAAAAATGAGCATGGAATCAAAATCAGGTAAAATTAGAAAATATATTTACTCAATATGATTAAGGGCTTTCCTCACCTAAAACCTCTAGTATCTTTCTTGCTGCCACGACAAAGCATCTACAAGTGAAATTTGGTTCAAACAACACAGACAGTAAATTAAACAAACACAATAAAGCAAAAAAATCCACCAAATATTTTGAAGAGAAAATAAAAGTTTAGCATCTTATTCTTACCCAGTATCCACGGGGTACATCCCTTCCACAAATTTGATATTTCCTAAGAGCACCCATCTCATAAGCACTTGCATTTATATTATTATTGAAAACAAAATCGTCGAAGTCAATGAGTATTTCTGCAGTTCCCTTCCTGCATCTGTAAGACATCCAAATACATATGAATCAGAAAAGAAATTAGAAAAATGCGAGCAGTTGGTGCTGACCTTCTAGACGGATGATGAACCACTAAAAGCTGAAGAAATTTAACAAGTGATGTCATTGTCTCAGGTTTGATCATCTTAAAACAAATAAGACCCACGAATAAATTTAAGCTCATAATGGTTCAATTGAACCAGATTAAAATGAAAATTGAGATGGACAAAATTTCACCTTATGCTGTAAAATGATGTCAAAAGCAGTATAAGTTGCCTCCTCGACATCATAGATAGCACGTGCAATCTTCTTGATATAAAAAAACAAGGTCAAAAGGATGCATGAGAATTAAACATAAATTAGTTACACGCCAACAAAAGGACCTGTCCAGGATAAGAAAAGTTGATGTGAAGATTTTCATGCTCATACATTTTATCATCTAAGCTGTATGAACTGCAAGAAAACATGTTAAACCAATACATTCTGATCTACAGTGAGATAATGGAAAAAGAGTATTTTTCAAAAAAACTAATCACACATTTAACATAATTTGCCACTAAATCCACAATCAATCAAGAAGTACGATATTACCTGTTAGTTTCCCTGTTGATCCAGTTTAGCAAACGCTCAGCAGTTCTTCCATCATCAATAGGGCGTATTTCATTCATATTTTTCTTTGGGTCCCAACTCCCATTCACAAACTTGGAAGGTGGGCCCCAAAAAAGCATAGGATAGTGTCCGACGGAGAACTTACTGCAAATATCGGAGTTTATCTGTGCTGCCAAGCAAGCAAAAAAAGGAAGTAACCATAAGTTGGGACTCTATGCCTTTGCTTAAGCATATTAAATTGCTTTAAAACACTTCTATAAACATCAAGAAAATAAACACAAGGGTATAATATCAATTCTTCTCTGCCTAATAAAAAACACTCAAGGAAAAAACCCAAATTTTTAAGGCAAGAACCTACACACATGCACACCTCCCATGGACACCATTAGTAAGAATCTAGCCATAAAGCATAATTCTCTTGTTTATGTGACAAATTAAAGAGCCAGCCCACTATATAGAAAATACTTCTAAAATCAACAAAAGTAAAAAACCATATTGAAGATCACCTTTGATGCACAATCTACTCTAGTCATCAGTATAATCCCTGGATGGGCAGCATCCCCTCCATTAAAAATCTTGGCAACCTTCTCATACTGAGGCTGCACAGATTATGAATGTATTTTAATTTGAATTGTATGTTTCGAGATGCATAAATAAATTTTCCACAAAAAAAATTAAAACCATTGGACTAAAGTATGAAATAATGCGTACCTTATAATTTCGGCAAGCAGGACACCTGTAAAACAAAAATTTGTTAGCAAGATACATCACGACATCCAAACTCAGAATACACGATTTTTTCCCATACACTACTGACGATTAGGTAACGAAAACAATCAAGTCCCGTACAGATAGCCATGAATCAGATCTAACAATGCGAGGTAATTTCAATCTTTATAAACATAAACATCACCCACAAAAGCGATAATTGATTCTCAAAGAAAACGGGGAACTTCATAAGTAGTCTGCTATCAATAGAAACAAGCTTCTTACCAGTGAGCGTAAAACTCAACAATTACATATATAGCTGGGGTCTCCTTAAGCACGACATCAAAATTTGTGGCGTTTAGCTCCACGGCATAATCCGGCTTCTCTATTCCATCTTTCTCGATTGATCGTAGAACCGAGCGATATCCAGCAGAGAACTGCGCCTCTACCGCGGCCACGCTCGACGCACAAAGCGTTAAAATGCAGGCCACCCCAACTACAGAATACATGCGATCTCCTCCCTGAAAAATTCTCCGCGGTAGTTTTTGGCAGGAGAAATGTAAGTGCCGCAGAAGCGCATACGGACTACGGCAAGAAACAGAAAGGCGCATTTGACCCGCTGCATTTAAAGACTCGAATTCATAGTTGTACACACCGCACTAGTACTTGTACATTACGTTCATCAAGGCTTAGGTTTCCACAATCTATAGTAGCGATTTTAAAACTAGTTGACCTAATTATTTCCATGGTCCCTATATATATATTATTCTGCCTAACTATTCTACCTAATTATGTACTAAATCATATAGATAATTAAATTATTTGTCATAACCATAACAAAATAATATTATAATGAACTAATAGTGTTGTGGTTTGAAGACAGAAGGTATCAACAGTTGATCGATTCGTTGCAAGACGAATTCGGTTATAATTTATTTAATATGTGGAGAACGATTATAAATCAAAGGTGAAAAGACGCTGGGATTTTAGAGTGGAAAACCTCGAAGACGAGGAAAAAACCACTTGACTAAGGACTAAAGAAAATGCCCTTGGTCGGTTCAATAAGCAAATTAATGATCATACAAGTTATGTTTGTTCTTTAGACAACAAAGAGAATGAGAAGAATCGAAAATAAATCGACAGAATGTCAGGCGGAACAGCTTCACAGAGCTGCATGGCGTTATACCTTTCGGTGCTACTAGCCGCTACTCTCTGGCCACTGGAGGCTCGTACGCCTTCGCCGGACCACGCTTCTGACAAGGTTGTCGAGGGTTGTCGTTGCATGGGAGGAGTAAGAATGGCCCGAAGCAGCGCCTGTAATATGTGGACCGATCGGTCTAGGCGCATGCGAGAATCTGGGCCCTACACATCGGGACCGATCGCTATAAACGATCGATCGGGCCACGAGATCTGGATGGGTCATTCACTCACGTGAGCTGGATCTGGGCCTCCAAGTTCGACTTACGTTGTTTGGGCTCCTCTGGCCAAGCTTGGTCCTGACCCTGTCCAGGGTACCGGGTTCCGGGGATCTCATCAAATATAGTTAAAAGTTGTGATAATTTCAATTTATTACTTTTTACTTTTTAGTATGGGTTAATAGCATAAAAATACTGATCAAATCAAAACAATAATGATACCACTAACACTAGTAAATGTTTGTATAACCAAACAAACTCAATATTTGGTTATAATTCATGATCAACCAATTTATATAACCAAACAATTTACTGATCAAAATTGTGTTCAATCTCTATAGTTTCGTAATTTTGGTCTTAAACTTTAATTTGACATATATATATATATACATTTATCTGTTTAACAAAAATAATCTTAAAATTTGAATATCAATTTTACTACACATATTAAACTTTGAGGAACCAAAATTTACAAAGTTAAAGACTAATTTTGCAAAAAAATCAAAATGTGAATATTAAATTTATCAAAATTAAGAAATCTTACTGATAAAATTTGTCAAATCATACAAATTATATGAACCTTAAATCTCATGAATAGAATCCGTGTTTCGGATATGTTGGCTACATATATGCTACAAGTTGCAACTATCCTCACTTTCTCCCTAAGATTAAGGATTCCTCAAATCATTGCAACAATGCACAATTTACCTTCACCTTGCTTCTTACTTTCGTCTTAAACGTGATGCCGTCAAAGCTCGCCGCGATCAAAGAAACCATTAAAATTGCAGCAAATGCTTCATTAAGATCACATATATAGTAATGTAAGGTATTTTCTCAGTCTCAAGACATATTTGAACACCCTAAGATATCATTGTAACAAAAATAATCAACCTCCACTTTGTTGTGTACTTTTGTCTTAACCGTGATCCCATCTAATCCGGCAACGATCACAGAAGTAGCGAGGCGAATAAACATTCCATGCTCAACTATACCAGGAAGCCTCAAAATAGAATCACTAGCTTCATTAAGATCACCAATATCTCTCTCAAAGTACAAATCAATTATAAAGTTACCATTATCAGTCACATAAGGATTCTCAGTTTCACGAGTTTTTCTTAACTCACCAAAGCAACCTGCATCAGAAAATAAACACACAAGTCTCTTCAAAGAATGGTTCCAGCAAAATGGAATAACTTCAACAGGCATAGACAAATTACTGTCACCAATATGGCTAACTAATTTTGATTCATCTACTATAACAATAAATTTCTTGCTCACAGATTCTATAATTTTCTCTCTTAACAAAGAACCACCTCTTCCTTTAACTAAATTCAAATCAGGATCAACTTCATCTGCTCCATCAATGGATAAATCAATCACGGGATGTGAATCAAGATTAGATAATGGTATCCCTAATGAAACCGCTTGTTCGTGAGTTTTTGTCGAAGTGGGTATTCCCACGATGTCTTTCAATTTTCCCTGTTTCAAAAGATACCCAATTCGATCTATCGCATGCTTGGCTGTGGAACCAGTCCCAAGACCCACAACCATCCCGGATTCAACATGCTCCACGGCCTTATATGCCGCAATCTTCTTCAAATCATCCTGCGTTAACCCGACGGATAAGCACGGCAATGAAGCGGCGGAGGGCACCATTACCTTAGCGGATTCGGAGTAGGCTACAGCCATGGCTTCCACTTATATAGAATTCGAAGCAAATGATGGTAGTTGGTGAACTTGGCACAATTTTAGAAAAGAGAAAAAACGTATTTGGATTCCTCCACAGTCCACACCCACCAGGTATAAGAATTGGATGGTTGATGAACGAGATTGAGCGAATCTGGTACTAAAGCGAAAGAAGAAAGAGTATGACACGGAAAAGCCTTCGATTGCGCGTATTATCAACAAATAAAAATAATGTGCCTTCCATTACGCATAAATTATCGATAATTTGAATATAAATTTCAAATTATATTTATAATATATTTTTATTTTTTAACTATAATACATTTTAAAGTTTATACTTTCTAAATTTCTATATATATATTAAACAAATAAAATCTTAATCGTTTTTAAAATAATAAATTCTTTTATCTATAGATTAGAATTTACATTCTCATTTGTTATATTTATTCTTCAACATCATATTTAAAATATATTTTTATAAAAAAAGATTATTTTCATTAGAATTATTGTTTTATATTTATAATTAATGTATATAACTATTTTTTACATTGTAATTGAATTCATATTCTACATTTATACATAATATTTTTATATTTTATAATTTAAAATACATGTACCAGAAAACTATTGTGATTTTGTATTATATATTTTATAATTTAATAATAAACTATTACTCTTCAGTCTTCATGAATGTGTAATTTGGAATTAAAAAATAATTTATATAAATTACCAAATATAATATTTAACACCAAACAGAGAAATTCCAAATATGCCAATGGATTAAATCCACCCACCTGCCGACATAAATGGTCGCTGCGTCCAACTCAGAAGCTGGATCTGTTATGCACATCAAGATTTTAAAATAATAATATTATATATATATTTATATGGTATCGTATAATTACCTAAAAACAGTTTGTTAAAGATCATAGGTACCATATTATAGTTAAGTTAGAGTCAATAAAAACAATAAAATTATGAAAACTACATTATAATATACATTGGTTCGTTTAATTAAATCTATAAATATAGATGAGTCTACATCTTTTTTCTTTCAATAAATATATTATAATAACCAGGTATATTTAATAATGTTAAAAGGAGGGTCATTTAATTTGTGGGGCCTATTTCGACATATGTTTGGGTCCTAGGGAGCAGCAGGAGTCATTCAACTTTGGGAGTTTGACTAAATTCCGGTCCCATATGAGATTGGACAATATGGGCTTAAATTCATTAGTCCAAATCAGGCCCAATAGTTTTTAATAACAATCAAAGAAACTAATATCCTTTTAAAATTTCAATAATAATTTAAATATATCTCTTTATAAAAAACAACTTGACTTATATGATATATATATATGTGCATACTCTTATGTAAATTAATGACTCTATAAATTTAATAATATTTATGTCCATCAACATGATTTTCATATAAAGTAAGATCACTGATCATTATCATTATTTTGTATTGACAGTTGTTTTCTACGATGATATCACACTCAAAGTAACAACTTCAAGATTATCATAGTTTTTTAACTATCAATTTTCTCAAAGTTATTAATTATACCAAAAAATATAATTTTGTGATCAATTTGGATTATTATTATTCATTATTAAATAAAATATATTTAAATTTTATTTGCCTTCAATATAATTTAAAATTGGCATACATATACGAGTCATATTTCAATAGGGTTCACCCCCTACTAATATTCTTAAATCATAGGTTGAAGATTTCAAATTTCGAATAGANACTAAAGCGAAAGAAGAAAGAGTATGACACGGAAAAGCCTTCGATTGCGCGTATTATCAACAAATAAAAATAATGTGCCTTCCATTACGCATAAATTATCGATAATTTGAATATAAATTTCAAATTATATTTATAAATTATTTTTATTTTTTAACTATAATACATTTTAAAGTTTATACTTTCTAAATTTCTATATATATATTAAACAAATAAAATCTTAATCGTTTTAAAAATAATAAATTCTTTTATCTATAGATTAGAATTACATTCTCATTGTTATATTTATCTTCAACATCATATTTAAAATATATTTAAAAAAAAGATTATATTCATTAGAATTATTGTTTTATATTTATAATTAATGTATATAACTATTTTTTACATTGTAATTGAATTCATATTCTACATTTATACATAATATTTTTATATTTTATAATTTAAAATACATGTACCAGAAAACTATTGTGATTTTGTATTATATATTTTATAATTTAATAATAAACTATTACTCTTCAGTCTTCATGAATGTGTAATTTTGAATTAAAAAATAATTTATATAAATTACCAAATATAATATTTAACAGCAAACAGAGAAATTCCAAATATGCCAATGGATTAAATCCACCAACCTGCCGACATAAATGGTCGCTGCGTCCAACTCAGAAGCTGGATCTGTTATGCACATCTATATTTTAAAATAATAATATTTTATATATATTTATATGGTATTGTATAATTACCTAAAAACAGTTTGTTAAAGATCATAGGTACCATATTATAGTTAAGTTAGAGTCAATAAAAACAATAAAATTATGAAAACTACATTATAATATATACATTGGTTCGTTTAATTAAATCTATAAATATAGATGAGTCTAAATCTTTTTTCTTTCAATAAATATATTATAATAACCAGGTATATTTAATAATGTTAAAAGGAGGGTCATTTAATTTGTGGGGCCTATTTCGACATATGTTTGGGTCCTAGGGAGCAGCAGGACTCATTCAACTTTGGGAGTTTGACTAAATTCCGGTCCCATATGAGATTGGACAATATGGGCTTAAATTCATTAGTCCAAATCAGGCCCAATAGTTTTTAATAACAATCAAAGAAACTATTTTCCTTTTAAAATTTCAATAATAATTTAAATATATCTCTTTATAAAAAACAACTTGAATTATATGATATATATATATGTGCATACTCTTATGTAAATTAATGACTCTATAAATTTAATAATATTTATGTCCATCAACATGATTTTCATATAAAGTTAGATCACCGATCATATCATTTATATTAGTAGTTAGATACAAAATATATGTTTTTCATTTTGGATAAAAAATTTCTAAAACTTTCAATTTTCATATTTTGTGTTTTTAAATTCTAAAAAGTATACTATTATTTTGTAACTTATTAAAATTGGATTTATTTTGTTCTACAAAGTTTAAACATTATCATTATTTTGTATTGACAGTTGTTTTCTACGATGAGATCACACTCAAAGTAACAACTTCAAGATTATCATAGTTTTTTAACTATCAATTTTCTCAAAGTTATTAATTATACAAAAAAATCTAATTTTGTGATCAATTTGGATTATTATTATTAATTATTAAATGAAATATATTTAAATTTTATTTGCCTTCAATATAATTTAAAATTGGCATACATATACGAGTCATATTTGATTTTTTGAATAACAATAGGGTTCACCCCCTACTAATATTCTTAAATCATAGGTTGAAGATTTCAAATTTCGAATAGAAATGAAAATGTAGAAAATATATATAATAAAAAAGGAAATACAGCTGGAACAGAAACGAGAAATTAGGCCAGTCCAAGTAGGAGAATCGCTTTTCCCTCTTTTCTCTCACCCAACTCTTCAATGGAGGCCCCATCTCTCTCTACTGCTCAGCCAGTCACCACCCTGGCCATGCCGGCGGCAGTTCATACGGAGGCCGTTGACACGGCTCCACGATCTCGATTGACGGAGTCATTGGAAATTGATCCTGTTCCGGAGAAGATCCGGCTAATGTGCAGTTACGGCGGACAGATTATCCCCCGCCCGTACGATAAAATTCTGTGTTACGTCGGCGGCGATACACGTATCATAGTCGTTGATCGCCACATTTTGTTCTCAGACCTTATTCAACGCCTCTCTCGAGACCTTTTCTACAATCAACCATTTTCTTTGAAATACCAGTTGCCGAGTGAGGATTTGGACTCTTTGATCTCCGTAGATAATGATGAAGATCTCGAAAATATGGTAGATGAATACGACCGTCTCACTTGTGCCGGAAGAGGTACGAATCCTTGCCGTTTTCGCCTGTTCTTGTTTCCGAAGTCAACATCGAGTAATGAAAACCTTCGTCCTGGCACTGCATCGCTTAAATTGAAGGATTCTTTTCTTGACGCTGTGAATGTTGAGTCCAGTTTACCTTCCGCGGATGTTGATTGCGGGATACCTTCGTCGATCAATTGTTTGCTTGGATTGGATGATGAATGTGTGGTTAAGGTAGCGACAGTGGCGGAGAAAGTGGTAAATTGTCAAACGGAGGCGGGTAAAATTGACGGCAATGGAGATAGCAACGGTGATGGCAATTTTGTTGTGCATAATCACGATGTAAATTTGATCTCCAATTCTCCATTTCCAGATTCTTCTGAGTCTACTTCCAGTTCTCCTCCCTTGAACAATCTGCCACCTGTAAGTATAAATGTGGAGGGTAATCAGAAGATTGGATTATCGGGATCCGTTGCGTTGAATGCAAATGAGCCACCTCCTATCACCCAGATCCAGGAGGGAGATGGTGTTTCCTTCGCCGCTGACGTCGCGACAGTGACTGGAACACCCTTATTACCCGTGGTGGCCGGCGGAGAAGGTGATCGGACATTACCCATCCACGATAGATCTGACCATGGAGTTCAACGATTGGCGCTAGAAATCCAGCAGCAATTACTCCCTCAGCTTCAGCAGAAACTGAGTGAAACTTCTGCTTCGCAATCTCCAGATTTAGTTTCCAGGTAAACTTTTTAGATCTTTTTGTTTACATCGCCATTTTCATTACTCTAATTCTACTTTTTTATGTTGATTGAAAACTGGATCGTGCTCGATCAGTGGATGTGGAATAGCTAAGGCATCATCAAGTCAAGAGCAAGCATATAATCAAGAACAACCCCATAACCAAATTCAACCAGGGAACACTCAGGTACCATCGAATCCTCATGAAACTGAACCCACTGACCAATACAGCAGCCAGTTTCAAGAACAAGGTTATGTTATCTCTGCCCAGTACGATCAGAACCACCCCAATTTGCATCAGATGCCTCATTTCGTACAGTCTTCCAGCCAGTTCATTCCATCTCATCCATTCCCAGTTGCATCCTACTATCCTGTATATCCTTCACAACACCAGCAACATTCTCATCAGCCTTTCTACATCCTCTCCTCCGGACAAAACCAAACATACAGTTTTCCTTGTTACAGAGAATTGGCCCCAACACCCCCAACCGTTCAACTGAGAAATCAGGGAGAAATGGCTGATGGTATCTATCGAACAGTAAGTTATAACCAATCCCCATTTATTGGTTATAATCAGATTCATCACCCTTCTCAGCCCATTGCTCATACTCAAATGTATTACCCCCCTTTACCACCTCAAATAACTCCTCAGTTCCGTGCCCTGTCTTCATCCCCTGCTCCCAATGCTGCTTCCCAGTCCCATGAGATCCGGAGTTCACAGCCATAAATAAATTTCGGATATGTGATGCAAGCATGGTTGAAAAGTTTTGCAGGAAAAGTTCATCATTGTTCCCAGATTCTTTTTTAATCTTCTTCTTGTTTGCTATTAGCTCTGATCTGATGAAACAGAAGCTTCCTGATTTCGTTATGTAAATCTACTACCTTTACAAGACTTTTTACGTTGAAACTACAGTTTATGTTTCTTTATCCGCGGGGATTTAAAGTATTTGAGCGGCAAAAAGGTTCTTATCTTGGCTGATATAAATAACATTCAACAAAACCACAGTTCCAAGGAAGCTTAAACTCTAAGGTGAACCTTAAATATTCTTACACAATGATCAGCTCCGCAAGATGCAAGCTGCATTGCTGTATTCTCCTCATTCTTCTCCCGATTTCTCCATCTAAGTCGATGCACAGTGGATACGTGACATATAAGAGGATCGAATCGAAGAATCAGAGATGCACTTGGTATAGTATTTTCTCCTTTTGAATTACAGACACCCCAGAGTTCGATGAGCCCTGTCTCCATTCCCACTGCGATGATCCCACTGTTCCTGGGCTGGTCCAGACCCATCCAAGACAATGCCGTTACGCTGCTATTGAACATCGGCAAGGTTATAAGTAACTTAACAGATGAGCCATTCTCTAAACTCCATATCTTCACTGTCTTGTCCCTTGAACTAGTGCCGAATTCATAGCCATGAGGGTTCCAAGAGCAAGCCCATATAATCCTTTTGTGAGCTTCCTGCTTGACGATGAGCCTGTGCCTCGTTTCTCCACATTCTGAAGAGCAAAAGATTAGAACAAGCAGAAAGAATTACAAAACTGTTTTTGGTACCTGTCTGCTGAATCGAAAAGATTGAAAAATGACGGTCCCTCGATACAGAGAGAAGAAAGCGATTGTCGTATGAAAACTCCAACTGTGTCACGGTTAGGGTGTGTGACTGTAATCGACCTACGGCCTTCCATGATCCGACTTGCCACAACCATATTTCTGAAACAGATGCTGTCTGTGCCTGCAACAAATGACATTATTAAGACAAAAATATCTTCAAGTGCTTTAAGGAAACTTTACTTTGCAGGATGTGGCGATGAGCGTCCCGTCATGATTGCAACACACGGAAAATATTTCATTTCCATGACCATAAAGTTTGTGTGTCTCAGGCCATAACGTATGCCAGGCTAATTGCTCCTCAATAGGTACCTCTGTTAATGCAACTGGAACTGCTACCGGAATAGTTTCAATCGTATTAATACCTTCATGATCTCTTTCACTTGATTCAGGTGATGCTGCTGATGAAGACATCATACAATTATTCGCAGTCTCAAGCACGAAAAACTAGACGAAAGATGATCTAGTGAATCAAAAACTCACCTTGAATGTATATAGGCTTCTGTGAGAGACCAAGAGCCGACATATTTGCACCAAGAACCTGCAAATCTGACGAAACATCATCGGAAGTGTCGAAATTCTGCAATGTAGCACATTTTATTGTCTTGATAAAGGTAATGGGAGCTTCAAAAACTCTGGTAACTTTCTCATCAGCTCCGCTAACAAATCGATGATTCCCTGATCCTGTTATTATTGCTACACAATTAATATCGTGTCCATGAACTTGTGGTCGAGCAATTTCATACCAAGCTTCGTTATCATCCTTCAAAGAGCAGCTAAACCACGAAGAGAATACTCTACAAGTCTGCAAAAAAATCCGAAGAACACAAACTCAAACGCCTCATCAGAATGTAAAATTACGAAGCATCTTACTTGATCATGACTAACAGATAACAAATATTTCCCATCTCTTCCCCAAGAAAGATCTGATACTGATGCAAAATGACCCGAAGGTACTTTATATGGTTTCCAGTCATCAAATTCAGTGCCGATATTAATATTTTTCCACATATGGAATGAGCCACCGTATCCATGAGCTAAAATCGAGTCACCACTCGGGCTCCAGTGCCCTCCGAAAAACCCCAACGCACAATGACTTAATTCACCAACAGTAACCATATTCATCCATATACCCGTCGTCTTTTCAGGCTTCCATATCATCATTGTCTTATCCATGGATGCTGATAAAAGACACTGAGGCTGATAGCATTCGTTTTCGATATTTTCAGGAGGCTGCCATTGTACGGAGTATACCCAATCGTCATGTCCAACGAGAAGAGATTCTAAAGAGATTTGATACGATGACGAGCCAATGTAAAATATCGGACCTTTTATGTATGAAGACAAGCTTGTTTCTTGTTTACTGTTGTTACTTGTAACACATTCTTGTAAAGCCATCTTCCATATTCGTATACCTTTGTCTTGAGAAGAACTAACAAGAAGAGACGATGTTTCATTATTTGCAGATACCGGTAACGAGAAATCAAGACAACGAATCCAATCTGTATGCCCTTTAAGTTCACAGGCAGGAATAAGCTGCAAACGAATAAAATCCGGTAAATAAAAGCACGGTAGCAATAAAAAGGAAGATGAGTTAAGTTACATACTTTTCCTGTACTCTCACCAGTGTAAATGTGAATTTTGTTATCTAATCCTCCCATTGCTAATGCAATACGATTTGCGTTTCGAGGTAATTCTATAAGAGAAAGAGCAACCATAGGTCTTTTAACGAATATAGAGTCCAATAACGATACTTCACATCCACCTACGAAATTGCAAGATAATTCGAGTCAAATAAACGAGAAAAAAAAACTTAAAAACAAATGCAGAAGGTATTCGATAGTTCATATGTACCATCGGAATGAGTGATCACTTCCCAAAGACGCACTGCACCGTCGGAAGAAGATGATGCAAAGATAGCATCAAAATGAGATAACATAACAGCAGTGATGCAAGTAACACCATTTTTATGTTTCTCTGGTATTTCTAGAACAGCCCTCCACTGCAATAAATGCAGATTAGCAAAACATCAAAAGGAAGACATATAGAAAGAAGAATGTAAGAAAAACCTTCTCATCTGCAATTGATAACTCCCATAAAAATATATTTCCATCTGCATCTCCAGACAGCAGATGATGCTTCGCCAAATTATTAGCTACGGCAAATTACATATAACAACTATTAGAAGTTTAAATTACACAAAAATCGGGCAGAAAGGTGTAAAAATCAAACCTTTAAATCCAAACTTGCTGCTGGGTAACCAATGAGTACAATTAACTGAGGCTTTATGCCCAGGAAGTGTCGTCAGAATCTGGGCAGTCTATTCAACAGAAGAATAAGCGTATTTAAGTAAATGAAGCTATACAAGATTCATAATTACAAGAATTCATGCAGTATATAAACCTTAGGACAGAAAATAGCAACAGCGTTTTGCGCACCAAAAGCGATTAAGCCACAGGCGCCACAGGACACATTGTTAACTTTTCTGTTGCATCCTGCTCCTATAAAAACACTTTTCACCTCCAAATCCATTTTGCTACGATCAAAACCCATAACCCTTAACGCCTCATGGACAAACTATGTCGCCCGCGTCTACACGGCGTGCAGGTGATCGGCGGGGAGGTTTTGCAGAGGCGGAAGGACAACGGAATTAATGGGCCTGTCTTCACCAGATCCTGGCCTTATTGGGCCTCAATATTTTAGTCACTCTTAACGGATTTTTTATTTTCGAACATTTTTTAAATTTTATTTGTTCATCTCTGTTAATATTTGTAGTGATTAAACTTCGTAGCAATAACGTTATTGTTAGCTTAGGTGTCAAGATTGTATATAAGCAAATGTACATTGAGAGATTAATTAAGAAATTCAGTTATTATTCTACAAACTGCTTCCGTTCGTTTTCGGGTCTTCTACCTCCTTCCTCACATGGTATCGGAGCAATTCCAATCGGTACTCCGGCAATAAGCTCCCCTGAATTTCTCGATTCATAACCTGATACAATACCTTCTCAGTTTTGAGCCCATGGAGAACGACGATAAGAGAACTCCGCAACCTATTGGATACACGATTGACTCGTCGTATTTTCTCGCTGCCTCGGATCACTCCGGGCTTTTACTGGTAACGCTTCCTTTATCTGGATGCAGTAATTACGCTACCTGGAGAGAATCAATGAGATTAGCATTGATAGGTAGATTCAAATTATGCTATATCGATGGTACGAGTGTAATACCTGAAAGTGGATCTACTGAATTTCCACACTGGAATCGGATTGATTCTGTTGTCCGATCTTGGATTATGAACACATTAAGCAGCGAAATCCGCGGTGCTTTCATTTATGCACCATCTGCTAGACGTCTTTGGATCGATCTTGAGGAGCGATTTGGAGAATCCAATGGAGTCTTGCTCTATCAATTGGAGCGCGATGTTCGAACCCTAAGCCAAGGACCTTCTACTATGGCTGAGTATTTCACCAAGCTCTCGGAGTTATGGGAGAACATAAACAGAGTACTTCCTTTGCCGAATTGCACTTGTGGTGCAATTCAGAAATGCTCCTGCAAATTAATGATCATGATCCTCACGTACCAGACAAATTCAAGGCTTCTTCAGTTCCTTATGGGTCTTAGAGAAGATTTTTCAGCAACAAGAAGTCAGATACTGATGATGGATCCACTTCCGTCGTTAAACAGAGCATATGCAGTTGTTGTGCAAGCTGAGTGAGAAAAGATAACTTATGGATTACATCAGGCTCCACACGGAACAGATATAGCGTTACTGGCTCGAGGAAACTTCAAGAGAACCAATCTCAGACCTGCTTCAAGATTTAATGCAGTTGACAATTCTAAGATGGAAAAGGGGGAGAGATTCTGCACACATTGCAAAAAAGGTGGACACAATAAAGATGAATGTTTTCTGATTACATGTGTTCCAGATTGGTACAAAACTCTTCGAAACACACAAGGAAAAGGAGTTCCGAAGGAGTATGCGAATCTGGCACCAATTGCAGATGGCGATGAGCAAATGAATAACTTGATGCAACCAGAAAATATGAATTCTACTGATCCGCCTCAACATCATGACTCTATATTAGAGATGTGGCAAGGGATCCAACATCTTCTGCTGCAGCAACAAGGTGTGGGATCATCAAATCAAGTGCATTTCGCTCAAACTGATTTTGTAGGTATGACCTCCTTACGTAAGAATTTAAATACATTGGGTTCAAGTTTTTGGATTGTGGACACAGGAGCCTCCAGCCATATTAGCCATGACCATACCCTCTTTACCGATTTCATCAACCTAACCTGCCCCAGCCCTGTCAAGTTACCCGATGGAACACAATGTTTTGTTAACAAAACTGGAACCATACACCTCACCAGCACCTTGATCTTAGACAATGTCCTATATCTTCCATCATTTCACTTCAACCTTTTATCCGTAAATAAACTCACTACCCTCTCTAATATCACTGCGATTTTCACTGCTTCTAACTGCATATTTCAGGACCTGAAGACTAAATCCGTAGTAGCTGTTGGACACGTTGCTAGAAGCTTATACCTCCTTGACAATTCGTCTTTTGATACTGCTGTTTTGAAACATTTTTCGAATTTACTCACTTGCTTTGACTCATCTGTCATTTCTAATGCTGTTGTTTCTGCTCATAATATGTTGTCTGCCTCATCCCCATCTTCACCTGATGGACAACTATGGCACTACCGCCTTGGCCACACATCCTTTAAAGTTCTCAAAGCCTTAAAATTCGTCAATTCCCCTACATGCCCTGATCCCTGCGATATTTGCCATTTTTCTAAGCAGCAGAGGCTTCCATTTCACAGGTCTCTCATACGTACCTCACACCCGTTCGATCTAATTCACCTAGACATTTGGGGTCCCTACCGCACCCCAACCACCTCCGATGCTCGTTATATCTTAACCCTCGTTGATGACTTTAGCCAATCAACATGGACCTTCCTAATAAACACTAAATCCCAAGCAGCCCCCTTACTTGAATCCTTCCTAAACCAGGTTTTTACCCAGCATAACGCCATTATAAAATCTATTCGTTCCGACAACGGGGCTGAATTTTTGAGTCTCCAATGCAAACAACTTTTTACCTCTCGTGGAATCCTTCATCAAACCCCTTGCCCTTACACTCCCCAACAAAACGGGATAGTCGAACGCAAATACAAACACCTCCTTGAAACTGCCCGAGCTCTTTATTATCAATCTTCCATCCCATTGCAATATTGGGGAGATTGCATCCTCACAGCCACATATTTGATAAACCGACTTCCCACGGCAGTCCTAAATTGGGATACCCCTTACTTTCGACTGTTCGGCCGATCCCCAGACTTCTCTTCCCTTCGCACATTTGGCTGCCTCTGTTTCGCTAAAAACACTACTCCTCACCTTGATAAATTTGCACCTAGATCCCAAAAATGTGTTTTCCTCGGTTATGTAAGGGGGTGTAAAGGATATAAAGTCCTTGAACTATCTATATGCAACACCTTTGTGACCCGTGATGTTCAATTTTATGAACAAATTTTCCCCTTCCATGATCATCTCCCACCAGCCCCTGCCTCTCCTAACCACACCCCTTTATTCCCCAATCCCCAACAGCTCCTNTGGATCCAGTCTGCATTCATGGAACCTGAGAATCATAATCAAGCAACAAACAAAGTACAAAGCACTGATGGGAATGTAGAAAGTAAGATTGATTTTAAACCTTGTGATAGAATTGTGATTAGAAGAATCCCTCCTCCCAAACGAGCCCTCAAACCAGTATTCGATATCATCATATTGAGTCAATGAATGATCGTAATGGAGGAGATTCCTACCGGTATGCAGAGTTTGCTGGGACATCATTATCTGCAAATTTAATGTAGTATATTTGCATTACAGATCACAGGTAGCAGAGATTCAGACATACCTCAATGATATCATCTCCAAAGCGATGATCATCTCTAGGCTCAATCCCATTTCTTCTTGCTTCACGAGAATGCTGAGGTAAGAACATTGAATTCATGATATTTTTGTTTTATTTTTGTATGCAGGATCAAACAATGAAGAAAATAAAACTTTACTCTATCATTTCTAGAAACAGGGTTTCTGTTCCTCGCCGGAAAATTAGAAGAAACCCCAATCCCTGAATGAACATTAACTGCCTGATTCTTCACCCCTTTCTTCCTCTTCTGGCTCTTGGCATCAATCAGAGAAACGCTCTTGCAACCCATCCCTTTAAAACTCAAACACATAAATCCCTTCTTCTCGCTAGAACTCCTCATCAGAGCTACTTCTGGCTTTCTACTTCTCTTGTTCTCATTTGCAGGTTCTCGAGACATGATGATTCATTCAGCATCAGGCATCAGCACAAGAAAAAATGGAATAAAAGGGAGATGGGATGGGATTAGATTTCTTCAAAGTCATAGCTGTCTCCATCTTTTTCCTTTCCCTATCTGCTCCCCTGGCCTACATGTCTGCAGTAAGTACTACAATTTCAATTATTTTTCATTTCATGTTCAACTTTTTGTACAGTGAATTCGAGGGATCCATCGTACACCAACTCATAATGCTCAGGCGTCTTCCAAAACACAACACAGGGTCCGCAACCCAACCCGTAAGTCCCGTGACTCCTTTTTGGGACCTTTCTTCCATTTTTCGTTATATTATATTAGGTAAATAATACAAAGTTAATGTTAATATTTATTAGTATTTAGACGTTAAACCTAAGCTCTAACACGCTCATTTTTTAATAGGGTAATAATATATATATATAGAATAGAAGTCTAGTGTAGTCTAGTCTAATAATGAGAATGTAGTAATAGTACGGGCCCCGTGAATATTAAGGCCGCGCTTCACATGGGCCTTAGTCATTGATCGCCCAATACAAATATTGGACCCCATTAAATTTATTCATGAATGTTTCAATAATTAATTATAGACCATACTATATTACGTAAAAATTGAACAGTCGTGCAGATATTTTAATGATGCTTTTAAAATAATTTCTTTTTGAATTTACTAGGGATTTGAATAGTAAAATACACGTGCAATTTAATTCAACCGAATGAATGATGTTGAAGGCCCATGTGAGTTGTGATTGGGGTCTTAATGATTATACAATAGTAAATTGTAATTAATATGCTAAGATCCTTGTGAGTATTAAGACATATAAATGCAATTATCTTCTTTGGGTCTTTTTTCAAGAAGAATGAAGGATCATTGACCTTGGCAACTCCATTAACAAAAAAGTTTCATTCTATGATCATCTGGTCAAAGTTGTCAACGAGTTATGGTACAAATTCATTGATTTTTTCTGATTTTACTACATTAATTATTCCTTTAGCTATTTGCCTATAAAGTTGTGCAAATCAATGAAAAAACACCAAATTAACATGGATTTTTTTGTGCAATAGTAATTTGAGTATTTGTAGTATTATCTATGCGCGAAACATACAGATCAAATTATTTGAACAAATAAAAACTATATTTTAAGTTATTTTTTCAAATTATAATATAATTAGACAAATCAAATTATTAAAGTGTAGGCATATGTATTGTCTATAAGCACAAGACTACGTTAAACAATAATTGTTTGAGAATGTAAACGTGGTTGATTAGTATTATTACATAATAATGTTAAATGATTTATGTAAATTATATGTTTCACTATTACTATACATGTGTAATTAATTTTATTCTTTTTAGATCTGGTTGAAAAAAACATCACATTTCAAGTTGAAAGCTATGAGATCATCTCAAAGTTAAAAACAAAACACCGAAACTAAAGCTAAATATTTTCAGGCAACAAGCGTAAGGAACCCTCAAATCATAAACATTGTTAAACTAATTTGCATATCTACCTTCATAGGAAAACATGAATGCATTTGCACCACCGCCCAAATTTGATGGTAAATGAAAATACCGAGTATCTCACATGAAGTCTCCTAGATAGCCTTAAATTACAACATGGAGAGACAATCAAATCTCTTGCTAAAAACTAGTTGGGAAATAAAGCAACCTTACCAAGTTGCTACAACAACAACATCATGAACATAGAAGCATCTAGTAATCTCAAGAATCTTATTGCTCATTAGTTGATAGATACACTTATAGTTTGGAACATAGATGCGAAGCAAAAGAAAGACGTGAAATGTACTTACAAAACAAACCACTATTAAGCAAGAGTTTCTAGAAACAATGAAAAAACATGTCCTTCCATTCCATGCCCTCATTGCTTGCAAAAGAACCATGTTTGTAACAACGTCTCTTAGCATCCAACTAGACAAGCACTGCCCCTACTGCAAAGGGAATAAATATATCGAAAGAGATCTCACAAGAAGTCTATGAAAGAAAAAATTGGCAATCACTTTTGGAATTTGTCTCACATCGGTAAAAGAATTGACATTGATTAGATTTATAAGGATGAGAAATTGTCATTATCCGATATCATCTACGTAGTGTTATTGAGTTTTAATTAGATCCTATTATTGTATGGATCTAGTCCTACGAATACGGGTATAAATAAGTAGGAAGGAACTGAAGAAGGCTGAATGGGAGTGCAGCCATGGTGGTGAAGGAGAATCCCATGAGGGAAAATAGAAATTAGAGAGAAGGAGAATTGTAGAGAGATAAACTAGAATTTGATTAATGATTTGATACAATTATCGTAATATAATTTGGGATTTATACCCATATTCGTTGGGCTAGACCCATACAATAAATGTCACGATCCGATATCGCCTACGTAGTGTTATTGGGCTTTAATTAGATTCTATTATTGTATGGGTCTAGTCCAACGAATACAGATATAAATTCCGAGTTGTATTACGGTAATTGTATCGAATCATTAATCAAATTCTAGTTTATCTCTCTACAATTCTCCTTCTCTCTAGTTTCTATTCTCCCTCACGGGATTCTCCTTCACCACCACGGCTGCACCCCATTCAGCCTTCTTCACTCCCTTCCTCCTTATTTCTACCTCCCTCTCCTTCATCTTTCTCTCGTCACGATCCAAGATCGTGACAGAAATCAATCATATATTGACTTGTTCAAGTTTTTTAAATGTGTGAGTTCATTCCCTTAATCCAGTTCGTTTACGTTCTCCCGTCGTTATTTCGCTCATACTCTATAACTCCAACAACCACACAAGACAAAGATTTGAACATCCAAATGAAAAGATCAATAGTATATTTTATCAATCAAATGAGAAAGAAATAATTGATATTTACTACTATTTAGCTACTAAAAATGATTTAAAAACCAAAAGGACTTTGCTCCTAGACATTGGATGCAAGGATCACATAACCAATTATTTCTCAAGCATCATATCTTATACACCAATATTTGCAAAAATTGAAATGGCAAGAACATTCATTAAAATACATGGTTGTATGGACAAACATACTATAAATTTATTCACTTACAAGACATTAAAGAAACCTACTTTATCCCTATGAAAAGAAGTTAAGCATTAAGTTTCATTATTTGCACTGTGAAATCATTACTAAAATTGGGAAATTAATATTCAAACACAAATGGAAAATGGAAAGAATGCACCAATGTGTCTATAAGGGTATGTTCTATGTGTATTATGTGAATATAAATGTGTTTTCAGAATGAATTGTTATAATATATTTATAGAATGTGAATATGTTTAAGTATTCTGTATGATAATTAATAAATAATGAAATTGAAATGATATTCTGTAAAAAATGGTTGTGAGAATACATTTTGAATATTAAAATACTATTTTGCTATTATAATTATAGAAAACAAAATTTATTTAATTAGAAATAAGTAGGGGTGTTCATTCGATAAATACCGAACCGAATTTCAATTACCGAATAAGTCAAAAAATTAGATACCGAACCGAATTTTGTCTGATCGGTTTGGTTTCTGTATTTAACGAAATACCGAATTTTATGAAATTTAATCAAATTAAACATAAAATTAATCATAATAATACATTTAATTATAAAATTAAATACAAAAATATTAGTTTTAAATTAAAAAAAAGTTAAATTCGGTAAATTACCAATACCGATTTTTTTTACCGAACTGAAACCGAATACCGAAATGGCCGTTTCGGTATCGGTATTCGAGGGAAACTGAATACCGAACCGATTTTATAATTCGGTATCGGTTCGGTAAAAAAAATCGGTAAACGGTTCAGTATTCAGTTTTTACCGAATAGTGAACACCCTAAAAATAAGGGATTTGGTCAGAAGGGTAGTCTGATCAGAAGTTTTTAAAAATGCATTCCATGAATTCAAATGAGAGATTCATGTCATTTTGCGTTCAAGAATGAAACTTATAACGCGTTTTTAAAATGAATTGTTAGAATGAGAATGAAAATGTTGGGATGTTCTGTAAACGAATCCAAAATTCATTTTAAAAATGATAACGCATTCTGACAATGTAATCAGAACACGACTAACAACAAAACAAAACACATACTAACAGCACAAAAGACTTTGAAATTACATTATCAAAGTGCAAAAAATTATCTCAACATAAGTAAAATATGTTGGAAAGATATGTAAACTTCCTTTTAGATCATCGAGTAGC
Organism: Utricularia reniformis; assembly: GCA_009725065.1. Classification (NCBI taxonomy): domain Eukaryota; kingdom Viridiplantae; phylum Streptophyta; class Magnoliopsida; order Lamiales; family Lentibulariaceae; genus Utricularia; species Utricularia reniformis. The sequence continues at coordinate 445,949 of RWGZ01001225.1, read as the reverse complement.
AAAAATATGGCTCCCGAATAGTAAAATATGAATTTGTATATATAAGAATATATTAATATTTTACATAAACCATCATATAACAATTCACCATCATTGTATTTTACAACATTTCATCATATCTCAACAAATCTCAATTTTATAATGTTTAACCAAATAAACTCAATGTGATTGGTGTCTAATTTTCATAGTATGTAAAAAAATATTATTTAAGACGGCCTCAAATAAAATACATTTGAAATAATATTTAAGATTCGTTCAACCAAATTGTGTCGAGTCATAGTCAGTAATTACAAAAATGGGTCTCCATCACATCAAGTATCTTTAGTCAACAATTTTTTTTGGTAAAGATTGAAGAATGGGGAACTTTCCTACCAAACTACCCAACTAGAGTCTAAAATATATAAATATTTGGTTTTTTATGCTTATGTTCTTTTTTTATTTCATTATTGATCAAATATATACTCAAAATAGGAATTGTATTTGAGAAAATGACGTTTTTGGTCCTCGTAGTTTGATCATTTTAACAAATTTAGTCCTCCAAGTTTATTTTGACATTTTCAGTTTTCGAATTTTAGACATTTGGCAAAATCGATCCTCTTATTTTGAAACATTTGGCAAAATCGGTTTTCAAAATTCATATTTAGTTCTCCAAATGAAATTGAACAAAACTGGTCCATGTAGTTTGATCGTAGTGGCAAAATTAATTTACGTATTATATAAAAATGAAAAATTACAAATTACAAACTTCGGGGATCAAATTTGCCATAAACATAAAACTTGGAGAACCTAATTTGCCAAATGTGTCAAAGTAGGAGGACTAATTTTACCACAAATAAAGTTAAGTGACTTAATCTGCCACAATTATCAAAATAGGAAACTACGAGGACCAAATTTGCGCGTCGCCGTGAAATAGATTTCACATTCAAATTAAAAACAAATTTACTAAAATACCTTAAGACTAAAGACAAAACATTCTATATCATATTATTTATTAAGAATAATCTTACAATGGTAAAAACACATGTTAGAGTGAATAATGTGGAATTATTTTCATTTATTATTTGAAGTACCAAATAGACAACGCGCAAATTTGGTCCTCGTAGTTTTATTCTTAATAAATAATATGATATAGAATGTTTTGTCTTTAGTCTTAAGGTATTTTAGTAAATTTGTTTTTAATTTGAATGTGAAATCTATTTCACAACACTAGATCGCATAAGTAAATTCAGAAATCTATTATATCATATACTATTATTCATGTTACCTTTCAAATATTTATTAACTCATTATCCGAAGAGTTGGAGAATAGACTTTGGGTTTGTTTGGTGTCGCGATCAAAACAACTATGAGATGTTCAAATCGTTATTTCTTTAATGCATACAAAACACAAGCTTAATTGCGATGTGATAATCATTAAAAAATCACGATATCATCACAACTGTTAAAATCAGCTATGGCATCATCGTCATCATAATATTTATTATTTTATATATATAAGGGTATATTAGTATTTTTACATAAATTAATATCATAATAATGCAATTTTACCAAACATACTTAAAAATTTACGATTATCACATCTCACCACACCGCAATTTTAAAAGTTGAATCAAACAAATATTTTGTTTGAAGAATCTAATCAAATTGATTAATGTTTAAAAGAAGGTTAAGATTGAGATTAGTTGAAGGATTCCTATCAATAATAGTGTTTTAATTAGATTATTGAGGATTAGTGGAAGTTAGACGATTTTTCTCTATTAAAACTATTTAAAAATAATGAAGTTCAACATCATTATCAATACACGTAACACCAAGACAAAAAGGGTTAATTTTAAGTTCATTGCTCACACGCAACTACTTCTTGGTCGTGGGCCTGTCTCATTTGAAATACCACCTTACCATCCCCATTATTATATGAGTCCGACCCGAACAACTCCCAATCTCAATCTAGATCCATCAACGGCCGAATATATAATTACTAACATTAAAAAATACTAATAATACAAAACTGAAATATTTCATTTTTTATTCATAATCTGACAGTAACACACTATCTAAATATTTAATACTTCTTTCAAAATTGAAATACTATATGCTTTAATTAATTGGTCACATCATTCTTATTAGACATGCTGAATTTTATACCCACTTTTTCCTAAATTACTTTGACTCATTCTTCACTCCGGTCCCACTCTTACACATATATTAACAAATAATAAATATTTCGAGTAATAAATTAATTGATTTTTATTAATTATTAAATTCTCTATACAAAATTTAACATAAAATTTAACAATAAAATCCAATTTCATTCGGATCGATATTCCCATGTACAAAAAAATCCGAGAATCGATCATGATATTCGGTACAAAAAAATATTGTTACTATCTAGTATATGACATATGGGTTGGTATCAAAACATGAGTTCAAATATTTGGTCCCTAATTAGACTATTATTCCCTTGGACTAAATTGAAGTATCTTTGTCTTAATAATGGATGTCTTAATGTAATCAATTTCTTTCCATCAACAAGACCTTCAACCTTTACATATTTATATAAATACCCCTGCAGCTTAACCAGACAATTGATCTATTTTTTCTCTTTATTCACACCTTATCTTTGAATACATTTTATGGATTGTTACCCGAAAATATACAGCCGCCAGACAGTGAGACTATTCGGTTTCAGCATGACGCAGGATCATGAAGACGAAGAGATGACCAAGATAAAGAATGGGTCGCCGGAATTTGAAGGTTCCACGGAGGCGGATAGACGGAAGTATGAGTGCCAATACTGCTTCCGGGGATTCTCGAATTCGCAGGCTCTCGGCGGTCACCAGAACGCGCACAAGAAGGAAAGACAGAAGGTAAAAAGAACTCAAATTCAATCTGGCAGAACTACTGGTTTTCAGTATATGCGGACTCCGATGTACTCAGCCTTCAAGCAGCCGTCAAAACTAATTTCCAGCGGCGAAACCCTATTTTCATCGGCGAGCTTATGTTCGAATTCTCCATGGATTTACGTTCCACGCGCCGGGGAGCCGTTCCATGTGTCGCATGGCTGCAGTTTTCCTAGAGGTGCAGGGAGGTTATCGAGTGGTGGCAGTGTAGGGGATTCTGGCCATTTAGGTATTGGGCCGGAACTGAACGTAAAGGCCCATGGTGTAGAAATAAATGGGTTTTCAAAAGAATTGTCAATTGAGGACAAAAATGGGCTTGATTTACAGCTTAGATTAGCAACAGGCCCACCTTAAGCAAGTGTAAATAGTTTTTTTAAAAATATTTTCGTAAAAGAGTTTTATTTAGTTTAATTCTTTTGTAAGAATTACATTAATGTATTCATTTATAACACACTCAAACAAGAAAATGAACTAAATAAAAATTTGAATGAATTTGAAAATGTTCACAATTGTTCCAATTTTATTTTTTGAATTATTTATGTACAAACACGAATGGATCCAAACACGAACTCAAACACAAAATGAAGATATTCAAATACAAATAACCATGGTAGTCATACCAGTAAATATCGGTTATGACCGGTACACCGATATTCCGATATATCACCGGTATACCATCGATACATAGGAAAAATTGTTTGTATCGATAATGACCGATACGAACGGTACCGACCGATTTAACTTCCTTGCTGATGAGAACTTTAGGATCTGGTACCTTATGATGGGTGAGGCTCAGCAACCGTTGGGCCGATTCAAATAGTAAAAATGAATTCCTACAACCTATTTACATACTTAAGAAATAGCGGCGCGATGTTCAAAAAAAGGATCGAAGTTACCCTTGCGAAATAAAGTGTTTTCTGCCAGCTAGCACCTGGGTTCGGTCCGAACGGTTACAGAACGGTTACCACTCACGTTTTCCACGCTTCGGGTCTTCCCACGTTTACCACGCTTCGGGCCCGATCACGCAGACCACGCCTCGGTCCCAACCTCGTTTTACATCCCGCGATAACAACCTCTAACAAACCTGTCAGAGGCGGTTACGGAGCGTGATTTACACACGCTATGAACTCTATATATACAGGGCAAGACGATGGAAATAGCAGGATCCTTTGGACGCGGAAGAACAGGCCGTTACCCTGCCGGAATTCTTACCGCTTTCTTTTCCTTGTCATTTTCTTTAGCCTCTGTTGTATTAACTATGAGTTATNGGTGGCAGTGTAGGGGATTCTGGCCATTTAGGTATTGGGCCGGAACTGAACGTAAAGGCCCATGGTGTAGAAATAAATGGGTTTTCAAAAGAATTGTCAATTGAGGACAAAAATGGGCTTGATTTACAGCTTAGATTAGCAACAGGCCCACCTTAAGCAAGTGTAAATAGTTTTTTAAAAAATATTTTCGTAAAAGAGTTTTATTTAGTTTAATTCTTTTGTAAGAATTACATTAATGTATTCATTTCATTAAAATATAACACACTCAAACAAGAAAATGAACTAAATAAAAATTTGAATGAATTTTAAAATGTTCACAATTGTTCCAATTTTATTTTTTGAATTATTTATGTACAAACATGAACTCAAATACAAAATGAAGATATTCAAATACAAATAACCATGGTAGTCATACCGGTAAATATCGGTTATGACCGGTACACCGATATTTCGATATATCACCGGTATACCACAGATACATAGGAAAAATTGTTTGTATCGATAATGACCGATACGATCGGTACCCCCTAAAAAGGGACCATAACACTTGCAAATAACATGAACACAAATGTAAACAATATTTTAAAAATATGTACAATGTTTAAACAAATTTTTCTATTCGAATTATAATATGAATAAAAAAAAACAAGACAAATTTCATTTTCTATGATCGAATAATATCCTTAATTACGGAATATAAGAAACAAAACAAAGATCTAACATATATTTTAAATATTTTCACAAGTAGAGTTATCCCAATTGAGACTTGTCTCTAATGTATCATAGTATATAATTTCAACATAATATTAGAGTTGATTCGATTCATTTCAGTTCGCAAAACAAATCTTATAGTTAGATTTAGGCGAATCTTGAACTTAATGTTTTTAATGTATATATATATTTATATATCAGATAGATAAAGTTTTTAATGTATGACATCATTTCTTTATCATTTCCCACTCACCCATCTTAATTTTAAGAATATATAAATAAAAGAGAAATCACACTCGAGAATCTTAAGCCATTGAAACCATGTTACAATTGAATTAATCTTATTTTTTAAATTACAAGGTTCATTTATTATTTTATTTAAACATACAAATTTCATTCTTATTAAATTACAAAATACGTTAATCAAATTACAAAAAATGTATATGTTATTTAAATTTGAATAATTATTAATAAAAATACGTTTTTAATTTTCATGAGAACTTGCCCGCAGGTAAAAATGAGAGCTCTTGTGAAGAAGAATTGGGCGCAGCTCCAAATATTCCTTCAGTTTCACTCAAGAACTTTTTCACTATCTTCACGCTTGGTTCCACTACATCCGCCTCCCAAATCTCCGCCGCCGCTGCAGTACTGCCATTCAGCTTCTCTTGAACCACCGCCGTCGCGTCTACCCTTTTCACTTCCCACCCAGCGCCGTCACGGAGGCGCAAAATCTTACCCCGTTGACGGTCAGCAAGCTGACGCGTGTTCTCTTTGATGATCTCAATCGCCTTTTCGAACTCCTGTCTTTTATCTTCGTCTTCTTCATTAATTCGCCAATTTCTCTGAAACCTCTTGAAGTATTTCTCAAATTCCGGTACTCCGATTGCTTGATTCAAGCCGCGTTTACCGGGGCGGCGATTGAGCAAGTACTCTCCGAGCTCATCGAACATTCCAGATTCAAGCATGTCGTCGACGCGTTTATCTAAGTATTTGTTAAGGACAGGGGAAGAAACGTCGACCCAGATGAAACAGCAGTTGTATTGTAATTCGCTGTATTTGAGGGACGAAGATGATTCTTTGAAAATGTCGTTAGTGGGATTCACTAATAATGCGTATATGAACGAGTTGGAGCCGCCGACGATAAACGGCAAGCTCCGCCGTGAGATAATCTCCGATATAGTCAATCCAGCGGAGGAGCAGAAATCGGAAGCAGTAAACTCTGGGTGTTTATCCGACGGTTCAAACTCTCCGATTAGATGATGAGGAACATTATTCCTCTCGCTGACTGGAATTTTATTGGTTGTTATATCTAAGCCTCTGTAAATCTGCATTTTATCAGAATTAATAATCTCCGACAATGGGAAGAATCTCGATGCTAACTCCACAGACAGCTTAGATTTTCCACATCCAGTTGGACCCATTATGACAACCACATTCTTCTTTTGACCTTTAACCACCGTTGCCACCGCGGCGACAGGCGACTCCATTTTTAGCTTCTGCGACTGAGATGATAATGGTTTCATATGGAATTTCAGAAGACGGTGCTCATTGGTTTTGCGAGAGAACCAACAACCTCCATTCCCTAGAAAAACAGAAGCCAATCCGTTCATGTGGAAAAACCAGAAACCTCAGCGGCGGCGAGTTATCGGAGAATGAAATTTAGATTAGTTTAGATTCCGCTCCATTGCCTGTTACATGTTCGCCGAAATGCCAGAGTAAGTACCGCCATTAATAACCACTCTTGTTTCTCCTGAAGCAAAATCAATAGAGATATCCACAACAGAAGCTTCGAGAATCTTTCAAACTAATCTGAAACATCCATGGAAATACATTACTGTTGATGTGAAGAAGATGAGAAGAATATTGAAAATGAATCATATATGTAGATGAAGCTTATAGCATATAAGACATATTATTTATTTTAATGTTAGCTATAGTGTTACTTTATATTAAATTAATTCATAGGGTATAACAGATACTAAGAACTTGCATGATATGATGTAATCTCCCCAATACTTTAATTCATATAATTTGTAGTATCTTAAAATCAATTACTTCTACAAAATATTATTTATAAGTACAAATATTGCACATTTTTTAAAATACTAATTACTATACGATTAGATAGTTAATATATAAATTATGATAATTGGATTATTTGGGAGAATTCTAGTCAATTTNTTTTCGATTTCAAGATAAATATAAATGATATTAGTATGATGTGATTAAACATGGGTATATTCATTATTAGCAACTCGACTACGTTCGATGTATGTAACTAACCTAGGATTAATATATATTAAATAGGGTGCATACATGGCATAATAAACTATCATTAGCATCTAATTATAATGTTATTTAATTTTTATTATTTTTTGCAATCACCATCTTGAGCTGACTTTTATTTATTTATCATTTTGACTTATTAAAAAAATGAGAAAAATTTTGAGTTTATAAAATCCAAATATTCGTCTACAATGTCATAGTTATTATTTAATGTTTTTTAAAATACGTAAGCAGTGACTTATAACGCTTGAGGGAAAGTCATGTTTGATTGTTATTTTGTTTTATTTGTCAAATATAAAATACATTTTAAAAATAACAAATGAATAAAACAACTCCAACTCGAGCTTTTTCGTCCAAATAATGCATGTTAAAAATCCGTTTATTTTTTTAGTGTAGTCCGCATTTTAAGCCCGTGGTCACGTTTTACACAGCATGCAGCCATGTTATGGGCCTACGGTTGAAAAATTGTAGATATCAAAAATCGAACGTATGCTCTAGTCTCTTATAGGAAGTTATGAATAACAACTCAACCATTATAATTACGTGTTATTAATCAACATATTATATATAATAACATTATTTTAACGATTATTATTTTTATTATTTATGTAAAAATATTATATTATTATTATTTAAAATAATCTTCTAAAGTATTATTTTGATAATAATAATAATATTATTACAAATTTATAGATATTTTATATTTGTTGGTATTGATAATGACTTCGGGGTAGTGCGCAGAACTTCCATTACGAGCGGGTAGCAAAACATCAGTTATTTTGTTAGATCAGTTACATGGCGGTTTCTTTTTATCTCTATATAAAGAATGACTTTTTGATCGCATGCAAACCTATGTTCGATTAAAAGAGATCTCTNTTTTTTAGTATTTAAAATATATGATAAAAAATTAAATTCAATGTTATGTTAATATTTTAATCAAACTTTAGGACTTAGATATGAAATCAATTATCATTAATTCGGGTTTGAGATATTCACGCGTACATCGCAGGGGTGTCCGTACAATAGGGAGCAAGAAGAGAGCTTGTTGACCGTTGATCGCAGTCCCGACGTTAGCCCTTAAGGCTGTGCCGTTAATTCTGACTTTATTATTAGTATTATATTTTTATAATGTTAGTATCTTAATATCGAAGTTATTTTATTGTTGACTTTAATTATATAATAAAAAAACTATTAAATTATTATTTTTACAGTAAATTATAAAATATATTTTATATTGTCTTTTGAAAAAATATAAATTATGCGCGTGATATTTTACTTTTTTTAGTATTTAAAATATATGATAAAAAATTAAATTCAATGTTATGTTAATATTTTAATCAAACTTTAGGACTTAGATATGAAATCAATTATCATTAATTCGGGTTTTAAATCAATTATTCACGCAGGGGTGTCCGTACAATAGGGAGCAAGAAGAGAGCTTGTTGACCATTGATCGCAGTCCCGACGTTAGCCCTTAACGCTGTGCCGTTAATTCTGACTTTATTATTAGTGTTATATTTTTATAATGTTAGTATCTAAATATCGAACTTATTTTATTGTTGACTTTAATTATAATAAAAAACTATTAAATTATTATTTTTACAGTAAATTATAAAATAAATTTTATATTGTCTTTTGAAAAAATATATTTTATAATACATCAATGTTTTTACATATTGTAATTGAGAAAATAATTCATTTTTTTGGATTTTCATGCAAATCATTTGATTTTATATACTTTGATAATTAAATTTATCCAATCAATGAAATTTTGTGAACAATTCTTCGATCCATTGTAATTAAACTTTGATGTATAAAACATCAATTAAAAATATATATTACATTAAATTTTCAATTTCAAGATAAATATAAATGATATTAGTATGATGTGATTAAACATGGGTATATTCATTATTAGCAACTCGACTACGTTCGATGTATGTAACTAACCTAGGATTAATATATATTAAATAGGGTGCATACATGGCATAATAAACTATCATTAGCATCTAATTATAATGTTATTTAATTTTTATTATTTTTTGCAATCACCATCTTGAGCTGACTTTTATTTATTTATCATTTTGACTTATTAAAAAAATGAGAAAAATTTTGAGTTTATAAAATCCAAATATTCGTCTACAAGGTCATAGTTATTATTTAATGTTTTTTAAAATACGTAAGCAGTGACTTATAACGCTTGAGGGAAAGTCATGTTTGATTGTTATTTTGTTTTATTTGTCAAATATAAAATACATTTTAAAAATAACAAATCAATAAAACCAATCCAACTCGAGCTTTTTCGTCCAAATAATACATGTTAAAAATCCGTTTATTTTTTTAGTGTTGCCCGCATTTTAAGCCCATGGCCACGTTTTAGACCGCATGCAGCCATGTTATGGGCCTATGGTTGCGTATTGTAGATATCAAAAATTGAACGCATGCTCTAGTCTCTTATAGAAAGTTAGGAATAACAACTCAACCATTATAATTACGTGTTATTAATCAACATATTATACATAATTTTAACGATTATTATTTTTATTATTTATATAAAAATATTATATTATTATTATTTAAAATAATCTTCAAAAGTATTATTTTGATAATAATAATATTATTATTACAAACTTATAGATATTTTATATTTGTTGATATTGATAATGACTTTCGGGGTAGTGCGCAGAACATCAGTTACGAGCGAGTAGCAAGACATAAGTTATTTTGTTACATCAGTTACATGGCGGTTTCTTTTTATCTCTATATAAAGGATGACCTTTTGATCGCATGCAAACCTATGTTCGATGAAAAGAGATCTTTTGATCACATAATAAGGTCCTCTCGAGCTCATGGTCTCGCCTCCTTTATATAAAGATAAAAATGAAACCGACATGTAACTGGTCTAACAAAATAATTGTTGCCCTGCTACCCGCTCGTAACCGATGTCATGCCAGCTGCCCCGAAATCCTTATCAATACAGAAAAATATCAAATACATATAAATTTGTAATATTATTATTATCAAAATAATACTTTAGAAGATCATTTTAAATAATAATTATTTTATATTTTTATATAAATAATAAAAATAATAATCGTTAAAATAATGTTATTATATATAATATGTTGATTTATAACATGTAATTATAATAGTTAAGTTGGTATTCATCCATTCCCATAAAGAAGTAGATCATGAGTTCGATTCTTGATAACTACAAAAATTTTGAAAAAAAAATTATGTTCTCGTGTTTACAGAACGCGGTCTCGGTCTTAAAATGCAGTCCGCACTAAAATAATAAACGGGTTATTAACATGCATTATTTGGACGAAAAAACCCTACAAATCGATTCGAAATTCCATCATTTGGTACCAATTTGTTTATTAATTTGATGAGTACCCCGATTAGATTGAATTTCAAAGACTTTAGTTTGAATTTATTCCCATCAAACTTCGTCTATAAAAATTAAATCTTCACTATTTTCTATTTAAATATACATAAATTACTTAGAAAACTTCAATTTAAAATTGAGGTACATTATTTTAGGAAATTAACTTATTAATTTTTTAAAATATATAATATTTTTAATAATTAATAAAAATCGCACAAGTAGAACATTTTTTGAAAACCATAATCTCCATCCGCAAAATTGGTTCATAGAAATGTTGTGCAATCTGGGCCACCGTATGTTATTATATGTACGTAAATCTGTAATAAAAGCCCATGTTTCAGGCCCTCAAGCTATTAAGTTTAAAAAATTTAGATTTAAAAATAAATCTGCCTACGTTGATCTAATAAAATAATACTATATGTATGTATGATTAAATTTGTATTAATTCTATTTAAAAATTGTATATATCCTGATGTATAAAATAATATTAAATGTCTCTAGATCAGAAATAAAAAAGCATATGGTAAAACTTCTGAATCTAGAGCTCGAAAATGAGTTGCAATGGCTGTCGAAGTCTTCGAAAAGGTTGTCCAGAAAACTGTGTTTTTAGAGATTCATTTAAATGGATTAAAACCTCTGAAGCGCAATCCAACGCTACTGTCTTTCTCTCCAAATTCTACGGCCGCGCCGGTCTCGTCAACCTTCTCTCCGCCGCTGACGTCGCCGCAAGACAGCGTACACATGTTTCTTTCTACTCGTTTAATCAAGATCTTCTCTAGCTCATTTATTCTTGACTTAATTTGCTTTACAGACGTTTCAAGATCGCTTCTTTATGAAGCCTGTGGGAGGATCGTTAATCCTGTGTACGGATCCTTAGGGTTATTCACTTCCGGCGAATGGCACCGGTGTGAAGATACAGTGCAGGCAGTCCTTGACGGCGCTCCACGGCTGAAGAACTTCTCTAAGAACTCCGACATCCACCGACACGATCGAGGTAAATGCGGCCCTGTCCAAAATCAATCGATTGATGGGGAATCTATTACTCTACAGGAAGAAAAATTCACCATTACTGGAAGTGGGTGGAAGCCGTCGACGATCGACCGTCTTTCCGAGAACTCCGATGGCCTCGAGTTGACTTTAAGTGTAAAACATATCTCTGGTTGACTTGTTTTCCTAATCTCAATTCCCATGTATCCTTCATTATTTCGTCCTAATTCCTAAGAAATTTTATTTCATATAATGACTCTTTTAATATAATAATTAGCAATTAAAATTATAATTCAAAGAAGGTAATTTAGATAACGTATAATTTCAACTTATGATATTTTATTGTAAGATACTGATATATCGAATTCATAAGTTGTCCAAAATAATAATATAAATTATCCAATTTCGATGGGATGTGACAAATCGATATAAATTAATTTAATGTTACCATCTCAATTTCATCACTAATAATTTAAATTTAGTGTGGAACAATATATAATTGACTTAATACGTAATATTATATAATTTCTTGAACATAATGAAAATAAAGTTATTTTTTAGGAGTACAAACAATATAAGAATTATAATTGAGACACCGATCAAGATTCGAATTTTACTTGTTTGCAGAAACAACTTTAAATGTATAAAATATAAAAAACATTGGCGATTTTTATAGTGGAAAATCTTAAAAGTAGTGAGAAAAAATTACGGTGGCCATACAATAACCTCCACGCCCAATTCTGTATAAATTTAGGATTCAATGGGTCGTAAGAGTATCGGTATAACACAATTTATAAGAGAATTGAATCACGTTGAAAAATCTTGGACCAATCCAATTGCTTGTGATATTACTTCCCTTATAAACTAGGTGTTTTTTTATTTCCACAAACGATATGAGATATTTTCAACACTCTCCACAAGTTGAACTGGTCTTGGTCCGATTAAGATTTGATTTAATATGCTCGGTAGTGCTCGAATCATAGGTAGATATATTTTTATCACATAAGTTCTATTCGCTTTTTCTACCAGAGTTTTTTTGTCCGAAAACCAACCCGAAATCCACCATGGTGCTTCGATACTGTTATGGTCCATTTTAAGGGGTACCAACAGTCGTCCGGTTCGTTCAACAAACGAACTCGGTTCTGATTTGTTTTAGATGTGGAAGACGATTAAAAGCTGGAAATAAATAAATGCACAGCGATGTATAGTGGAAACCCCAGGAATTGGGGTGAAAACCACTCGACTAAGAGCAAATTATGCCCTTAGCCTGTTCACTAATTGAATAATTCATAGTTAATACAGCAGAGGCTAAAGAAAATGACAAGGAAAAGAAAGCGGTAAGAATTCCGGCAGGGTAATGGCCTGTTCTTCCGCGTCCAAAGGGTCATGCTATTTCCATCGTCTTACCATGTATTTATAGAGTTCATAGTGTATGTAAATCACGCTCCGTAACCGCCTCTGACAGGTTTGTTAGAGGTTGTTATCGCGGATGTAAAACGAGGTTGGGACCGAGGCGTGGTCTGCGTGATCGGGCCCGAAGCGTGGTCTGCGTGATCGGGCCCGAAGCGTGGAAAACGTGAGTTGTGACCGTTCTGTAACCGTTCGGACCGAACCCAGGTGTCAGCTGACAGAAAACGCTTTATTTTGTCAAGGGTAACTTCGGTCCTCTCGTTGAACATCGGGCCGCTCTTTCTTAAGTGCGTAAATGGGTTGTTGGAATTCGTTTTTACTATTTGAATCGGCCCAACGGTTGATGGGCCTCACCCATAACAAGGTACCCGATTCTAAAGTTCTCATCAGATACCATATAGAAATTCAGAATTCGTTGGAACGGCAGAGTGTTGATGTAGCGCAATTCATAAGAGAAATGAACCACATTGAAAAGTTTTAGGTCAAACCAATTACTCATGATATCACTTCCCTTATAAACTAGAAATATTTATATTTCCACAATCGATGTGGACAATATTTCAACACTCTCCCTCAAGTAGAACCGGTTTTGATATGGTTCATATTTGTTTCAATATGATTGGTAGTTCTCGAATCATAGGTCGATCTATTTTTGTCGCATATGTCCAATGTGTTTTTCAACCATAGTTTTTTTTGTCTAAACTGGTACGTTAAACCCAAAATTCATCCTACAACTCCAATACCATATATAAATTCAGGATTTAATAGGCAGGAAGAGTGTCGATGTTGTTCAGTGCATAAAAAAATGAATCACATTGAAAATGTTTGAGTTAAAGTAATTATTTGTGATATCACTCCCCTTATAAATTAGGTGTTTTTGTATTTCTACAACAGATGTGAGATATTTTCAACAAATTCAATAAAAAAAGAGTACAAATTCTTATAATATATGAATAAATAGCAGGACAACATACGATAAAAAACAGATGAATAACAAGAAAGATTTAAGTTTGATCTCTTGCATCTATTGTGAAATTTGATCATCTCTTTTATTTATAGAGGCTTATGTCATACTACTTCAATTATAGTTGGACGGCGTACTTGAAACACTCAGGGTGGCCTAGCCTATTAATGATATTCACTTTTATTCAATGTTTTCATATCGATTTGTAATTACATATATATCATGACCGGTATGAACGATACAATCGGTATACCATCCGATACCAAATTTTATTTTATTTTATTTTTTAAGAAAATAATATATAATTCGTTTATTAGGATCGGACCCGAAAAAACCCAAAAATCGACCCTATTACCCGGTATGAAAATAAATATCGATATCGAGCGAAATTTGATGTACCGGACGGTATACCGCCTGGTTTTGTGGTCCAACCAAAACCTATATGAAATATTTTAAGTTTAGTGATCGGTTGTAATAAATAAATATTATTACCAAATTTAATAATGAATTTTTACAGAGGTGGCAGATTATGACATGGGCGTGCCAGTGTCATGTCGTTTGCGTAACACTGCACGATTATAGAAGGTTTGCCTAACGTGAAAGCTGACTTCCCGTTCATTTTAAAACAATATATTAATTTTTCCAATACAATTATTCATCGAAAAATCGACCAATTAATCTATATTATTAAATAATTATATAAAAATATAATGTTGTATTGATCATCACTTTACGAATGATACTTAGTGTTTATGTAATAAACTAATTGATATATTTAATGTTTTTAGACCATTCAAATTTAACGTGTTAAAATACATTACTCTAGATTTAAATGTAATCATTATTGTATTGATGAATCTTTTAAAATTATTTCAATTATAAATAAAAATAAATAATACCAAACTTGTTGGCGCTTTGAATTCCTAGAGTTTTATGAAAATATATGTTTTATTAAACGATTAACATTTTTGAAAAGTTCTATTACTATAGTATACCGAATTAAAGGCATTGATGAGAGCATAGTTTCTAAAATTATTTTTAAAGTATCAAAATCTATTAGATTTTTTATTTTATTTTAAATGGTGGTTTAATTATAATATTATTTAAGTAAATAATTGAACATCATATTTTAATTCTTAAATCAAATGTATTTTAATAATAAAAAATATGAATAAACTCTCACGTTTTATATATATGATAAAAAAAATATTGTATATAATCTTCGCAATCATGATAATTTATTATTCTAACAATTTTCAGAAGTCCGGAACTGAAATTCAAAAGGTTTTGGTAGGTTTTCATGGTTGCATTCATTACGAATATTTAAATAATTCTTTTATTATTATTATTTTAGGTTTTAAGATTTTGGTACGTTTAATTTAGGGGACACACAAATTTAGTCATGTAATTTGATAATCCTAGTAATTTTGTTCTCAAAATTTAAAATTAAATATCTATAAAGTATGATGATATTAAAACTAATGTTTTCATACCGGTCATGGACGTTACCAAATTTTATTTTAATTTTTTAAAAAATAATATTTAATTAGTTTTGTAGGATTAAATTCGAAAAAACTCGGAAATCGACTCTAATATCCGGTATCGGACGACACGAAAGAAAAATAACGGTATCGAGCTAAATTTGACGTACCGGACAGTAAACCGTCGATATACCGTCCTGTATGAAAATATTGATTAATACATGTCTCTATACTTGTATCTAAATATTTTTTGACAAAACTAACCTTCAATATTTTAATGTATGTAGCATAATTGATTGTAAGTTTTTAATTTTTGTAATTTCTCAAAAATATCCAATTGTTTTATTGTTGTTTTTTTGTTTTTCACCAAATAAAAAACTAAAAGTAACAACAAATGTATCAAAAATAAATAAACTCTAGCTATAACTAAATATTAATTTATATTATATTATTTTTTTCAAAAATAATAAGGAGTAATGTTATACAAATGTAGTGGCACATTGATCCATATCATAAAGAAATCCAAGAATGATATGAAAATCATATAAATTAAAATAGTATAATCAAAATCGAATAATCTTTCATAAAGTTTTCGAATCATACCGATTTAGGGGAGCATACCGATTTTGACATGTATCTAAATAAAATAAAAACTTTATATATGTATTTATTTAGATCTAACCTTTTTTAATTGAGGAAAAAATATATGCGATTTGAAGTTTTTTTTTTATTATTCTAAAAACTATAGAATGCGTTAATAAATGATATATTTTTCTAATTTAATTTTTATTCTAAAATATATTCGATATAAACAATACATATCGAATAACAAAATACAGTAAACATGTAAGATTTTCATTTAATTTCCAATAATAAGAAAATTCTTTATAGACAAAAGAAAAATATTTCAATCGATATTTATATTATATATAATAAATTTAAAGTATCGATCGTATATCAAACATACATCATTACTCAACTCACTGGGACGGCTAAAAAAGCACAAGATAACCCAGGGGAACACCAAAATTTTTCATTACATACAATACACTCTGAAAAACAGACAACATTTCATCATCGAAACTTATACGCATGCTACATTGAGGGAAGTTGATGCATTCATCATACCAGTAGGATCATCTTTGAAAGCTGCAAAGTTGAAATCCAGGTCTGAATCGAATCCCGAATCGGGTAAAGATGTTGGGTAGTTTTCATTGCTGGAACTGTAAATAGGGAGATTCTCTAATGTAAAGTAATCAAATGGTGTTGTTCCAAGATCATGATTTGATAACAATCCATCGAGCTCGAATTCAAGATCAATGTCGATTCCAATTTCAGATAAAACCATCAGTTCTTCGTCTCTGAAGCCAAGATCAGATTCTTTGTGAGTTCTTGAATCTGATTCACACTGTAAAGAGGCATTGCTTACACAAGAATCTTGAGCAGAAGCAGATTTATTCACGGTTTTGGAGCTTGTAAAAGCTACAGCCTTATTAGCTAAAGCTTCGAATTCGAGTCGTTTTGATTCGTAAGCTGTTGATGCTTCTTCTGCAGTATTGTAAGTTCCTAACCAGACTCTTTTATGCTGTATTGGATCTCGAATTTCAGCTGCCCATTTACCCCATTTACGTTGACGAACACCTCTGTATTTTCTAGTAACTGGATTTTGCTTACTGTAAGCAATGGCGAGATCCTTTTTTTTTGAACACTTGTCACCATTGTTATTTTCTTGAACAGAAATCCCTGCTTCAATATTAACTGATGAGAAACAAACTTCGTTTACTATTATACGTTTGGATTTCTTCTCTACAACTTCTTCGTCGTCTGAAGATTCAGTAGCGTAAGGATCACTGCAAATGAATCTGATTTTCTGTTTAATCTTCTTCTTCGTTTCCGTTTCAAATGGATTTGATCTTCGAAGCCCTGGCATGCTTATGGCTATAAATCGAAAAAACCCTCAAGTAGAATGCCCACAAAATTGCAAAATCAAAAAAGGAAACAGCTAAATACAGTGAAGGAAAACACGAGGAACACTCAAGGGTGTTGTTCAATTATGGAGTCGTTATGCGAGGATAATATAACCGGTTTATGTGATAAGCACCAAAACAGACCACTCCAGAACAAATCCTGCGATTAGTGAAGAACCCATAAAAAGAAAACATGAGAACTTACAAAAGATTAGAGATCAGATCAGATCAGATCGTTAAAAATCCCTAAAAATTAGGGTTTAGGATAGTTTACCTCTTGGGTCTCAAACGCATCGAAACTGAAGAAATTGAACAGCAGGGAGTAGAAAACGAAGAATGAAAAAGCTTCTTCAATACAGGCCCAAACGAAAGAGATGAATCAGATGCAGACATATAATATCTCAAACTCCAAATACCGCAATCGGAACAGCTAATTCTCCTCCTTTTTCTACTCACCCACAGCACTTGACGCTAAAAAACCCAGAAAGTATCAGAATCAAAAGTCAAAGATAAGAGATCAGAAGACAAGATTCCTTAGGCAGAAGAAAAGATCACACTTTTAGAAAAACGGTAGCCGGAGATCCGCTGGATCCACAGACATAGACCTTTTCTCGATAGAAATAAGAAACTAAAAACCTTCCGCGTGGGATTTAAAATAAAAGATGGCCAAAACGATGACTTTCTTGGGAACACCAGTTTCCTCACATCCCCACACAGATTGTAAGGATTCTACAGTTCTACTTCTACAAAAATACTGTATTCCAAACAAAAGAAATCAATTTAACCTGCTTACTGCTTCACTCTCTGGACTTGACTTTTCCTTTTAAATTCACCCTTGGGAAATTTCTTTCACTCGGTCAAAAGAATCTGAAACCGCAGTAAAAATGGAATATAAAAAAAAAGAAAGAAGAAGACTATATTATCATTTGGTACAGTGAATTAAATGCAGATGACACTAGACATAAAAGCAACGGGAGGCGCAAAGTTCCGGCTCCACGATTCGTAATTCTTTTATAATTTCCCGACAAAACTCAGACAAGTTGAAGAAATGAAAAGGTGTTCTTCCTTAAGTCGACATGGCCGGCTGGCGGCTTCCCATCATCATTCATGGGGTTCATTTCTCTTTCACACCATTTTCTTCGCGTGATTAAATTAAGAAAATAATTGAAATTATGGCCCCACCATATAACATCATTTAAATTACAATTATAACCTTACCTTTTTAATTTTATATTGTTAACTGTTAATCCACTTATTATAAAAACAGGTTAAATTTAAATATTGAGTAATCCATTTCTTCGCGTCGTTTTCGCACTGAACTCTGCCGATTATGTTTTCCGCACGTGGTATTAAATCCGATCTTGAGTAATTTAATATCGGGATTTTTAATCAATTATTTAATTATTGTGGCTTTTTTATTTTATAAAATGTCCCCGGTATTGCACTCAGTAACTGAATTATCAATTACTTAATTAATTTAGTTATATAGCTTTAAAATAAACAATAAAACAAAATTAGGTAATGACTTTAGTCTCTAGAGTGGGATTGGTCAGTGGGTGGGTATTCATCAATTTCAATAACGGGGGCTTAATTCTTCTTGCGGTCCGCAACTTGTCGTTGAAAGTAAATCACAGCCGTTCATTTATTCTACAATCTACAACTTCATTCAACCACGTGGAAATGTTCAAATAAATCCAGTGAATGACAACGCATTTAATATACTATAATTTATATTATTTGATCAATTTTCCTACAAAATATATTAATTTGGTAAAATAAATTATCAATTTTTTTTAAAAGTTCAAATAATTTTGATGGTGATGCATCAAATATCACAATTATTAAAAAAAGTCACACATTATCATGATAAGTTTGATTCTTCATATTGATTTGCTTGTCAATTTTGATCTTATAAAAACACAAATTATAGTAATGTATATATTAAATGAAGAAACTAATTGTGACGTTGAAATAATACTAAGTTTAACGCGTTTAAAAAGTCACGTACATAGGAAATTTAAAATATTTTATATACTAGGTTAATTAAAAAAGAATATTCCCCTTTATAAAAAAACATTAATTAAAATTAAATAATTATTCAATTTAAATTCAAAAAAATGCTTCAATAAGCACTTATTTTTTACTGTGTAAAGTGTAAACCTTCTTCTTCAAGGCTTGAATCCCATTTTCCAGGACATGGAGAACTTCTTCCCCAACGGTAAATCCAATCCTGAAATCTCAACCATTACACTCTTAACTTCTTCTGCATCTAAACTCGCAAAATTCCCAACTCTTTCATGCTCCCTCGTATTAATCTGCTCCGGCGACGTACCCGCACCTCCGCCTCCATCCACCTCCACCGTAGCGCCACCGCTGCTTCCTTGTAATCCGAGTGCCACCACTTTCTCAATAACCAAACCTTGTTCTATAGCAAACTTACTCTCTTCCACAACTGACCATACTTTCACAACACCATTATTCACATTTGCGTGGAAATCGATGTAGGTTGAGTAACCGTCGCCGAGTTTAATCTCCGGCCGTTCGTCTTCATCGATGAAGAGATTACCAGTAGCTTCTGCTTTGTAAACACCTAAAGGAAAAGCGATTATCAGTGTAAATGGGGTTGTTCTAGCTTCTTTGGATATTGTTCCTCCTCGTTGGATAGGGATAATTGAATTCTGATACAAATGTACGTTGATTGCATTCAACGGAGCTTCAAGAACGACGGTTTCGAGTTCGCCGGAGAAGATCACTTTCGTCATTTCGAACATGTTGTACCATGATCCACGTGGAAACACAGCTTCAACTTCAGATTTACCTTGTTCAAGAACTGGAGAAACCATGAGACTTTTTCCGATCAAGAACTGGGTGCTGATTCCATACAAAGCAGTTTCATTTGGGAAGGAGAAGAAGAGTGGACGAGCAATGGGTGCTCCAGAAACATGCGCTTCGTAATTAAGCGTGTAGAAATAAGGAAGAAGCTTGTATCTTAATCCTAAAGCGTTTCTTGCTGATTCAGCTACAGATTCCCATTGATAAAGCTCCTGTCTTGGTGAATAAAAATTAGCATGATCTCTAGAAAAAGGGTAAAAAGCTCCAACTTCGATCCACCGGTTACAGAGCTCCTCCGTCGGAGCCGGATAAAACCCACAAATATCCGATCCAACCATCGGAATCCCAAACATTCCAAAATTCAACATTGTCGAAATCGAATACTTCAAATCTTCCCAAGTACCCTTATTATCTCCTGTCCAATGCGCCGCATAATGACCAGAACCGACGAAAGTCGACCGTGACAGAATAAACGGTCGTTTACCTTCAATCCCGACAAGCCCTTTATGTGTAGCGACAGCTTGAGAGAAGCCATAAATACTATGAGCATCATACTCCAAAACTCCATTGTAATGAGAAGCACTTGTTGCTATAGTTTTAAAACCAATAGGAACTGCAATACCAGAAGCATTTATCTTATACGGTGGATCATCCCATCTAGTGTTTGTTATGTTCTTGCAATCTAAGCAGCAAATCCATCCCGGTCCCGTTCCATTCGGACAAATTCGACCTTCCGGGATTGTACACAAACCACTACAAAAATTTGATGCCTCATTCATATCGATCCACAATCCATCAACAGGAACAAGCTCATGAAATCTTTTAATCTCATCACTCCACCACTTAACAGTCTTAGGATTAAGGAAATCAGGAAAGTTAACAGCTCCTGGCCAAACTTGAGCTAAATAAGGCTTACCTTCATATTTGATGAACACGTCTTGCTCGATACCTCGTTGATATACTCCGTAGCTTTTGTTTACGCCGATTCCGGGATCAATAATGACAATGTACTTCATTCCTTGTTTGTGAATCTTGTCTAAGAAAGCTAAGAGATTTGGACGTGGATAATTAACTGGGTTCAAAGTGAAGTCTTTGTGACCGTCCATATGATCATCGTCGTTCCAGATTACGTCCAGTGGGATGTTCGCTTTCTTGTAATTCTCTACCACGTCTTCTACAACTGAAAGATTGTGGTATCCCCATCTGCACTGATGGAATCCTGCACAGACAAACTTCAGTTAATACAGCAATTTACTCTGCTACAAAATGAAGCGTGTAAGATGGAAGATGCAGGAACTTACCGAATGCCCAGTAGGGCATGGGCGCAGGGCGGCCGATGAGCTGCGTGTACTGATCGACGACGTTGAGTGGGGACGGGCCGGAAAAGAAGTAAAAGTCGAAAACACCCCCAATCACTTTGTAACTTAGCGAATTGCCTCTGTAGAAAACGTCCATTCCATTGCTGTTCAATAACAGGACTCCATGAGCTGAAGCTTTTCCATGAACATTTCTCAAGTCCATGTAAAAAGGATGAGAGCCGTACAAATCAGCGTTGAGATTAATGGCGGAAATGTCAGTGGTGTATAGAGTGTATGGGTCATTGGGGAAAAGCTTGATTCCATGGGGCTGAGTGTTTTCACCCAAACCATAAAGGGATGCATCTTTAGGAAGTTTTGTGGTGATTTCAAGATACTGATCTTTGAACACTAATGAGTTGAAGGGATCTGAATCTTTAGTAGAAGAATCGAATAGAATTTGGTTATTTGATTTCCTAGTAACTGTGAATGTAAATGGATCTTTGTTATATGTGAAAATTAGATCTGTTCCTTCGTATTTTGAAGATGCGGATGCGCCGAGATCGGAACCGCCGCCTGTTTGTTTTACAGACGGAGGTTTATCTCTGGGTAGAAGATTGTACGGAACTTCCCATCTCTGTTTCTCTGCATCTGCAATGTAAACTCTCAAACGGCTCTCTGTCTCATGCCTGAAAAACAGAGATAAGAATGGTGGAAGAACATCAAAGAGTTCATTTAAAGTTGTTCTTAAATCTTACTTAACGTAGAGGTGTAAGAGTGAAATATCAGCTCCATAAACATTGTTCTTTTCCTTGACCTGAAGAAGTCCCAGAATCCCTCCATTTTTAACCTCTTGAACTGAAACTAAACGGTACCCTTTTCCGATTTTGGCAGAAGAACAACAACCCCAGAACAAAAATGTAACCAGAAAAGTCAGAATAAAAACAAACAGAGAATTCATGATTCACGGTTTCTGATAAGGAATGAGAAGATGAGTGAGATGGGCATGAATTGTCGAGTTCTGTAGGCTGTAAAGAGGATAACATGTATTTATGGCTGTGGCTCGGGACCCATTCCCAGACCTTCTCAAAACTGCAATCCCATTGCTTCAATCACTATACATTCTTGACCATAAGTTTTGTACGAGTTGTTCTTCTTCTATTTCAGAGAAAATCAAGATTTGCCCTCCGCAATATTTTTAAATTAAGGACATATCCATTCTAACCCGGGTATGATCTGGTTGCAGTGGATCTAACTTTGTGGATTTAGTATAACAATTATGAGAAAATTGTATAAATAACTCACAACTTATAAGCGGTGTAATTGTCATGTTCTCCAATTTATAAAATTGCAGGAATGATACTTCAAGTTATCAAAACCGTTTGTTTTTTACCTCTAGTTTTAGTACATGATTTTCCGTTAAATTTACAAATATTTTTCATTGGCATTGTTCGTTCTCAATGTTCACAAATTATGGAAATACGACTTTTATATGAAAAATTATACAAAATTGATATTTCTAGTTCGAGGAATATGCATCCAAACGTAAAACAACAACAATGTCATATATGATGAATATTAAACTGTATTGTTTACTTGAGATGTTGTACATGCATTTAATTAAAGTTGGAGGGTCATATGTGCATATTTTTATTAACTTGAGTTGTCATATTTGCATATTTTTGTTAAGTTGAGGTATCATATTTGCAATTTCGTAACTTGAAGGGCATGCCATTTACACCGCCCGAAAATTGGAGGGTCACCAGCAAACGTCACCTTAAAAATTATGAGAAAATTGCATAATTAACCCCCTAACTTACGAGTTACGTAAAGAGCATGCTCTACAATTTAGAAAATTGCAAGAATGACACATAAAGTTATCAATACCGTTTGTTTTTTACCCCTGACATTCTAGCACTCGATTTCCGTAAATTAAAAACCGTTTGAAAACTCATCACAAAGTACGCAAATAAGACTCATTTCAAAAATTATACAAAAATTACCCTTAATGTTCGAGAATTGTGCATGAAATATTATAAATTTACGAGTTCGTTAAAGTTTCAATGATAAACGTTACTGTAAACTTGAGGTGTCTTATTTGCATTTAACATAAGTTGGATGGCTAAAAATACATATTTTAGCTCAAAAGTATAATATATTTGCAATTTAGTAACTTTGAGAGCATGTTATTTACACAGCCCGTAAGTTGAGGGCTATTGGGCAAACATCGCCCTAAAAATTATATCAAACTTTTAGAGTTTTTTATTATTATTATTTTTTCGAAATTGCAAAAAATATAAATTGAAAATAATTAAAGAAATTGTGCATTTTCTCTAATTTAATATTTTATTTTATTATTTCAATACATATCTAGTACAACGATTTCATGAGCTTGTCACGTTTTTAAAACACTGACTCTCAGTCAATTGTATATTTAGCATCTAAATTTTCTAAATCGTTCAATAATTACCTCTGAATAAATTGTATCAATTTTCATTCTGTTTGTATTAATGGTTTAGATAATCTATATGTCATTTTTAAAATTTTTAAAATTTGAATATCATTACATAGTTTTAAAATTAAAAGATCAAATACAAACTATAATGCATTTAAACATTAATGAATATTAAACACAGATATCAATGGTTCCAAATTTCATTGACTAATCACATAATTATTAATCGTTGATATCATATTGTTACGACTTTAAAAAGTTAATGAATTAACAAAATTTACATATTTTGAGAAACTACTACTCATAAACATAAGTGATAATGTTTATGATGAGATCATCGGAACCCGATACCCCGAACAGGATCAGGACCAGCTTTGTCCATGACAGCTCAAACAACGCAAGCCGAACTTGGAGGCCAAGATCCAGCCTACGATTAGTAAATGGCCCATTTATATAATTTGATCCGATCGATCGCATCTGGCGATCGGTCCCGAGCGGTGGGGCCCAGCTTCCCACATATGCCCATACCGATCAGTCCACTTCTTATAGGCGCTACTTCGGGCCATTCTTGTTCATCACATGCAACGACAACTCGCGACAAACTAGTCAGTAGAGTGGTTCGGCAATGGGTGTAAGCCACTAGAGGCCAAAGAGTAGTTGGCTGGCAGCGCCGAAAGGTCCAGCGCCGTGCAACCCTGTGAAGCCGTTTCCGGCGGCTGTTCCGCCTGACGTTAGCCGACTTAGTGGCAAAGGACAAGCACAAAACGACACCCTACTGTACACAGTACAATGGGAGTATAAAAAGAACACTTAGAGAATGAGAAAAGAACTTCTTCCGGTTTTCTTAGGAGAGCTTGGGCTTCACAGATTTCTCTCGATTTATTTTCGATTATCTTCCCTCTCTTTGTTGTCTATCGAACAAACATGCATTGTATCATCATGGATTCGTTTATTGAACAGGCTAAGGGCACTTCTTTTAGCCCTTAGTCAATTGGTTTTTTCCTCACTTCCGAGGTTTTTTACTCTAAAAACTTTTCGTCCCCTTTACCTTTGAATCATTAACGTTCTCCACATAAAAACAAATAATAACCGAGTTCGTCTTGCAACGATCCGGTCGACTATTGACACCCCTGGTTTTCGAACCACAACAGTTTGGCGCCGTCAGTTGGGACGAGTTTTAATTCCCATTTGAGGTCTTTACCTGGGATAGGATAATCAAAGGCATGACGACTGGAACTTCGACGAACGATAGTGACACGCTTCCCAGCAGTGTTCCAGCTTCAACGTTCTCTTTACAGGATCTGGAGGCTGTTGTTATGAAAGTTATTCTGGAAGTTACGTCGGAGAGGAGTGGGACTGAACCACCGGCTATTACAAGCCCTGTTCCATCCAACAGAGGGTACGAGAGCGACCCTGAAGCGCCGAGCTCCGATGAAGAGGAGATTGCCAGGCGTGGGATAACAATGAGGAGGCCGAGATTCCAATCCACTCCGCCTCCTCCAGTTATAACTCCAACTTCCGTCCCTGGGACGAACCAGGAACAGATGCATAGACGCATCGACGAGCTTACCAGGGAGTTGGAGGCCCTGCGAACGCAGAGGGATTGCGATCCTGATCTGGAGCGCAATCCAGGACTTTTCGATCGGGCCATGGGTGCCTCGATCAAGTGGAGCAACGATGATGACTGGTGGCACAATCTACATGTGGCCCAGGCGTCATCCCAACAATCGGGCGGCGTATCCGCCACATTGGAAGATTTGATGGTCCTGTTTTCCGAAGAGATCTGGGCGGCAGTCCCCGATCGATATTACCGTAACCCTGAGGGGTTACCCGTATTCCGAGGCGACGGAGATCCGATTGATCACGTCGCAGATTTTGAGCTAAGGATGGGGACCGTTCGGGCCTCCGATTCATTGAAGTGCCGCATCTTCGCGGCAGGGTTGCAGGGCGATGCCCGGACCTGGTTCAAGAACTTGCCGGCCCGATCCATACAGTCGTATGGCGGATTCGTTCTGGCTTTCTCGGAGTAATTCGCTCCAAATGTAGGACAGCCTCGTAGCAGGCAGGAGCTATACGACATGAAGTATATCCCGGCAAAGATGAGTCTCCGCTCTTTTATGGAGAAGTTCAACAGAACTGCCCGGGGTATCAAATTGGAGCTCCAAGATAAAATCGATATCTTGCAGCAGGTTTTAGGACCTTGTGAAGAGCCCACCATCCACTTAGGGAAAGCTCATTCAGAAAATCAACAAGTACATCAAGGTGGATGAAGCGCTGGGAGCGGGGTATCGAAAGCCTGGCGAGAATTCTGATACCGCAGGTGACCATAGGGTATCTTACCCTAAGAAACAGCCGCGGGAGGTTGCGGCTGTGGCTGAGAAGATCGCTCCTCCGAAGAAGGAGGACAATCGGGTGTATTGCGAGTTGCATCACAACCGCGATCACCCAACTTTGAAATGCCCGCTACTACGAGAGACAGTAGCGGCGATGAACAAGGAAAAGCCCGATCGTGATGATCGAAAGGGCAAGTGGGCTGACTCCCCCCGAGCGGGCCATCAGGGTGACGATCGTCACAGGCCAAGTGGAAGGGATAATCGGGGTCAGCCCCGACATTATAACGACCGGGCGGGAGACCGAAGATCTCCCCAACCCGAGCAGGAGAGGGGCCACCCCGATCAGGAGAACCGGGGCCAGAGCCGAAGAAGAAGATGGCGGGGCCGAGGCGGCAGGGCCCCACGAAATGAAGGAGATAGGAGGGAGCAGCCAGCTCCACCACCTACCGCAGTGGGCACCCAACCTCCCACAAATCAATAGGTGCCCAGGGAGAGGGAGGCCGCCGGAGACATTTGTGGGCACCCAACCTCCCACAAGATCTCCCTCTCGGGGAGAGGGAGTTCCCCGAGAGCTCCGCATCTGCAGCGCTGGTGAAGTACGAGTCGGCCGAGCGGTCCTCAACCTTTGGGGGAGAAATTACTTTTACCGCATCCGATCGGGAAGGGGTCACCGATCCATACGATGATCCTCTGATCATCACTGGAATTATCGCCGATCGACGGGTCCACAGGATTCTGATAGACGCCGGGGCTTCATGCAACTTGATAAAGCGTGAAGTGGCGGAAATGCTAGGAACCGCTGCCCATGATCTCCCGATTGCCAACATCACCCTCTGGTCATTCGACCAGAGAAGTGTCATTCCGTGTGGGAAAATTATTTTCCCCATCACGCTAGGAGAGTCAGGCAGGGACCGATCGGAGACCCTGGAGTTTATAGTCGTTGAAGTCGATCTGGCTTACAACGCTATCATCGGACGGACTGGCCTCAGTAAGTTTGAGGCAGTCTATTCCACATACCACATGATGCTCAAGTTCCCCTCCGCTCACGGAGTGATTTCAGTCAAGGGGGACCAAAAAGTAGCAAGACAGTGCTACATGAGCTCGTGCCGTACCTTGGCACCTATCAAGAGAGCTCGGGTGGATTTGCTCGAAGAGCCCCCGCACCCGAGGCAAGCTATGGAACCCGTCGGGTTCAAGACAATCAACTTGGTGGAGGACGATTCTACCAAGACTACACGCATCGGGGCACATCTGGCCCCGACCTTTGAGGAAGAGCTGGTCCAATTGCTAAGGAGCAATGTGGACATCTTCGCTTGGACCCCGGACGATGTTCCGGGAATTGACCGATCCGAGTGTGAACATCGGATTAACACCGAACCTGGGATCAAGCCGATAAGGCAAAAGAGGAGACGCTATTCTCCTGAGAAGATTGAGATCATCCGGGCATAGGTGAACAAATTGCTGCGGTCGGGCTTCATCAGGGAGATCCACTACACTAAGTGGGTTGCAAACCCAGTAGTGGTCTCCAAGGCGAACGGGAAGTGGAGGATGTGCGTGGATTTCATCGACGTCAACAAGAGTTGTGAATCGGACCCGTTCCCACTACCGCATATTGACTGATTGGTGGATGCTGTGGCCGGCAGCACCATGATGAGTATCATGGATGCTTACTCCAGGTACCACCAGATCTTCCTTGCTAAGGAAGATCAAAAGAAGTCATCATTCATGACAGAAGACGGCGTTTACTGCTACGAAGTTATGACTTTTGGCTTGAAGAACGCCGATGCAACATACCAAAGGCTGGTCAACAAGATCTTTAGGGAGTTGATATGCCATATTATAGAAGTGTATGTTAATGATATGATTGTCAAGTCAATGAATGATGAAGACCATATTCTTTACTTGTCTCGCTGTTTCGAAGTATGCCGTAAATATAAACTCAAACTAAATCCAAACAAGTGTTGCTTCGGGATTCGAAGTGGCAAGTTTCTTGGATATTACGTTTCAGAGAAAGACATCGAGGTCAATCCGGAGAAAGTCCAAGCTATTGTTGATATGCAGCCTCCGAGAAACAAGCGAGAATTCCAAAGGCTGACTGGCGGCACTGAGCAGGTTCATTTCTAGATCCACTGACCGGGCTCTACCTTTTTTCAGGAAATTATGAAAGGTTAGCCATCTTGGCTGGACCGAGGAATGCAATCGGGCATTTTCCGACTTATTTGAGCACTCCTCCGGTCATGGTGAGCCCGACGTGCCACGAACCCTTAGGGTTGTATCTGGCCGTGTCAGAGGCCGCAGTCAGCGCAGCCCTGGTAACCATTGGGGATGATATTTATCGTCCCGTTTACTACGTTAGCCATTCTTTGGTACCAGCTGAAACAAGATACACAACCTTGGAGAAGTTCATGTTGGCCTTGCAGAAAGCTATAGCAAAGCTCAAGCATTATTTCGAAGGCCGCAAGGTGTATGTGTATACCGATCAGCCTTTAAAGGCAGTATTGAGTCAGGCGGATTCAAACGAGAGGTTGGCTAAATGGAAGATCAAGATCAGCTCCATGTATCTGGAATTCGTTCCTCGAAGGGCCATCAAAGCTCAAGTCCTCGCGGATTTCGTGGTCGAAATGACCCGATCGCTTATATTCTTGAATCAAGAGGGCGACCGGTGGGTCATATATGTTGATGGATCAACCTTCGGAGGCAAGGGAGTGGGCATCATCCTCACTACGCTTCAGGGCGACGTTATCCACTCCACGGTCAAGTTCTCATTCTCTGGGACGAACAACGTGGTGGAATACGAAGCCGTACTGTCGGGGATGACCTTAGCTCAAAAGATGGGAGTTGGTAAAGTGCGAATGTTCTCAGACTCCAAGTTGGTGGTAGAACAGTTCGCAAGACGATTCGAGACGCATGAGCCAACCATGAAATTATATCATGCGAAGGTCTTGGAGACAACAAAGATATTTCGGGAGTTCTCACTCGACCACGTGCCTAGAGAACAAAACATGGTGGCTGATGCACTAGCGAGATTGGCTGCAGGCTTACCAGACGTTGGACCGGGCATGGTATCGGTCCATATTAAGGATAGACCTTCGGTCGAAATTCCTGTGACCGAACAGTCATTCGATGAGGTGGGAGCCCTATACCATGAACTCCAAGATTTAAAGATCAACGCCATTGACTCCCCAGAAGATACCACATGGATGGCCCCTTTTATCAAATATCTGACCAACGGCCATCTACCAGATAATGCATCAGAGGCCAGGAAAATTGAAACCCGGGCGACACGATATGTGCTCAATGACGGGCACCTATTCAAGAAAAGCTTTGAGGGACCGCTCCTGCGATGTTTATCCCCTTTGGAGGCTGAAGCCGTCATGATTTATGTTCATGAGGGGATATGCGGAATACATTCTGGGGCCCGATCTCTATATCATCGTGTCGTGAGAGCTGGTTATTTCTTGCCAACGCTCCTTGAGGATGCAAAGAAGTACACAAGACGCTTCGCTGTTTGCCAACACCATTCTCCAGTCCCTCAATTTCCGGGGGCACCTTTATCGATGACCCCCTTCATTGTCCATTTGACAGATGGGGAATTGATATCCTGGGACCGTTCCCTCGATCGGTCCAGCAGCGCAAGTTTTGCATAGTGGCAGTGGAGTATTATACAAAGTGGATCGAGGCTGAAGCGGTTGCCATCATTTCTGAAAAGGTGGTAAAACATTTCCTATGGAGGAACATCATAAGCCGCTTCTGGGTACCTCGAGCCTTTGTGTCTGATAATGGACTTCAATTCCGCGGTAAAGCTGTTCGGGATCTTTGCGTCAAATTGGGTATCGCTCAGCACTTCTCATCGGTGGCTCATCCCCAGACCAATGAATTAACTCAGGTCTCCAACAAAGTTATTCTGAAGGGGTTAAAAACCAAGTTGGAAGATTTAGGGGGAAAGTGGCCCGATCACATTTACGAAGTATTATGGGCTTACCGCACCACACCCCGCTCAACGACCCAGAAATCTCCATTTTCTTTGGTATATGGGTCCGAAGCGGTCAGTCCAGTGGAGGTAGCCATAAGATCTCCTCGGATAACCCAGTATGACGAGCATTTGAATAATGAGCGAAGATCTTTGGATTTGGAGATGGTTGAAGAGAAGAGAAACGCCATCTATGCACGTATGTGTGTTTATTGAAGAACAATGGAGCGAGCTCATAACAAACGAGTTGTGCCCAGGGAATTCTCAAAAGGTGACCTCGTTCTCAGGAACGTAAGAGTTCAGAGAAATGTGGGGAAGCTGGACAGAAATTGGGAAGGGCCCTATCGGGTCAAGAAGAACCTGGGCGCTGGGGCTTATAAGCTTGAGAATCTGGATGGAGAGGAGATCCCCCGAACTTGGAATGTATTGAACTTAAGGCGTTATTTTATATAAAGCGTTTGACATATATGGTAACTCTGAACTTTAAAACGTTTCGTATGCTTGAATAAGTTTACAAATGAATGCAATACAAAGTATTTCTAGCTATGAGGGACCGATCTTGGAGTTGGATTTTCTGGACGAGTTTGGACTGGTGACTGTAGCGATCATCCACAAGGCTCTCAAGTAGTGTGACCGCTCTGACGAGTCAGTTGCTTCCACGCTTGCCGAGTACTTAGATGAATCGCATACTCCAAGAACTCACTACGAACTCAATTCTTTCTTCAAACGACACTCATCACCTAGAGGTAGCCCTTGCTTCATTAAACTTGATCTACAGGCAAGAAACCAGGACAGGGTTAACCTGTCAAACGCAAGCCGAATCCCGTCATGGGACTATCTTAAGAACCGGGGCTTCGGCTAAAAATATGTCATGGGACTCATGAAGAGCCATGACAGTACGTCAAAGTCTTGACATTCTATTGGACGGACTCAAGTGAGATCTCATGGTATAGTTGGGGTTTTCCTAACTTACTAAACTTAGTTAAATTCGAATTCAGTTGGTGAAGACCGTTCGGGCCATACTTGGCTTAAGCCCCGACCTTATACTTGTAATTATTTAAGGCGAATTTTGTGAAAGAAGGAAACCTTGCTCAAAATAAAGTTTACAGATGCAGATTGGACAAAAGAAAGACGTTTATTTCAAGAACGTGGAGTTTACAAATATACAGGAAGGAAATGACGGGAAGTTAAATCCTAGTCTATTTGCCCTTCTTCCTTGTCTGCTCCACCGGACTTCTCTGCAATCCATGCCTTGAGATCCTCCAGTTTTTCTCCCTTTCTTCATCTATCTCGTTGACCGATCTCTCCATCAGGTCATAAAGGGGATAGTTGGGATCATTCTCTAGCGGAGGTTCATCCAGTTAGGGGATCTCACAGAAGTTTACGTCTTTGGTCAGTGGATCAAGTGTCTCCTAACGTTCATCTTCGAGATCCAGACCAAACTTGCTAACTATTTGGTCCTTCATGTTGTCCATGTATTGGGAGACGTTCGGTCCATAGACATTTGCCGCTAAGGCAAACATCAGAGGCGATCGGGCAAAACCCAATAGGGCTTCCCGAACCGTACCCTCAGTTGACCCTTGAACTCTGACCAGGTCTTCTTTGAGCGCTTCCCACTCTTCCTTCAAGGCATTCTTCTCATCCTGGGATTGTAGAAGGAGCATGTTGCTTTCGTCAGATATCTCTTGTATCTGACGCTCCAGCTCCAAAACTCGAGCCGTGGCGGAGTTTGCTGCTGCTTGGGCCTCACCCGCCTTTGAGGCAGCTAAGGACAACTCGGTGCCCGCTCCAAGCAGCTCTCCATTCATACGGTCCCGCTCGGCCCTAACCGCCTCCAGCTCTTTTTGTTTAATCTCAACTTGCCGTTGAGCTAAGGCAAGTTGGCTCTCCAGCTCTTCAGTTGCCGAGGAGGCCCTTCGGCTGAGTTGGACGGCGGAGGCCAGATCCAGGGCCCTTCTATGCGACTGCAACAACCAAACGGGGTTAGAGAAGTGTACCCGATCATGAACATAAGTTGAAAACAACTTACCACATCTTGGGATTCCAGATATGCGGACACCAAGCTGGGGAGAGAGCCATCAATACCGGGCGGGTTCTTATTTCCCAAGAGCCGGTATTCTTCGAGCGTGGCGTCATTCCATGATGGGGGGACTCTCTTTGGTCCCCGGGCCTTGAAGACGGAGGACACCATCTCCTGGATCACCCCGCGAATGGCCTCTGGATTGGACGAGGACGGGGCCGGTTTGTCCCCGATCGTGACCCCTTTTGTAGGGATCGGGGCTGCGGGCCTGCTAACAGTTGACCGCATCCTTTTGTACTGCTTCGGGGATTCCTCTTCTGGGCCCCGCTTGCTCGTCGACGCAGAAGCTGATGGCCTCTACACCCTATCCCCTAAACTGGACGAGGGGCGGACATCTTTCACCCGAACCAACCCCTGCAGCAATAACCGCACGACGTTAAGATCCAGTGGGGAATTATTCCCGATCCTGTACATAGCGGGAAGGCTTAATGAGTGTATCTTCTTAGAGATAACCTCGTCCACATCGTCCATGGATCGGGGCTCTGGCCTGTGGCTGCTTGAGCTCCCAGACGATCTTGATGGCCCGACAGCAACGCGGGGCTTAGGTTTTGAGGCTTGCAGATGAGCCTCCTTTTTGGCTTTTGAAGCAGCAGCCACTGCAGCTAATCGGTTCCCGGACATGGTATCAGTGGAATCTGCAAAAGACAAATAATGAGGATTAGGAAGTATGAATTGGAGGGGGCCAGGTCGTACCCGATTCATCTAACTCAGAAGAGTCAGAGGTGGAGAAGTCACCCTTCGGGGCATGGGCTCCTTTTCTCCCTGCTACCCCGATCTCTAACAGCTTCTTCTCCCGAAGGATGTCAATTCGTTTGAGACGCCGTTCGGTAGGAGGAAGCATTGCCAAGGTATTGGCAATATCGGGGTGGGATGGGTTGAACCGGCTTCGGTCCAACTTCCGGATGTCTGGGTGAGTGATTAGGAAGGTAACTTTCAGCAAGTCTTCCCTCGGGATGTCTATCCAGACATAGCAAGATTCCCATTCATTAAGGGAATCTTCCTTGTCAATGATAATACATTTCTTCGTTCGGGTAGCTATGTAATGTAGCTTGCGACCTCCTAACAACCTTCTGCTCCCACGGGATCCCACCAAGAACAAGTTTAAAAAATGCCTGAGGGTCGGCTCCACCCTCTGTTTGTGGCAATAATAGATAAAGGCGATAATATATACGTAACTGCCCGGAAAAAGAGCAAAAGTCGGGCAGTGGATCTCCCGAAGAACTGCTGCGACGAGGATGCAGGGGAAATCGCAAGCCAGATCTAAGGGAAGCATAGTTAACGGGTATAGCGCTAGCCGGAAAGTTCATCTCAGCGGGAAGGAAGCACGGAACATCTTCCTTCCCCCTTCAGATGGGGTAATGGGTTGGAATGGAAAACTTGACCCTAAAGGCTTCAAGATCCATGGTATTGATGTCAGGGTATCTAGACCTACGGGGTGCCATGGAGGATTACCTTGGAGTTTGAAGAAGATTTGGAGATGTGCAACTGTGGAACGAGAATCGCCGGAGATTTCCAAAGCCGGGCAGTCTGTTGCAGAGAGTGATAATGGCCGCACAAAGGAAAAATCCTGACTTTTATATCGCGTGCAGCTCAATCACAGGGTGACACGTCATCTCTACAGGCGGCTGCAGTTTGACAGTCTGCCCTCCTTTGGAATATGAAAAGGCGTTAGCTATTGCAGAGCCTGGAATTACGCCCTTGCCATTCAACTGTTCCAGATTTCAAATTCAAAAATCCACATCATGAATCTTCTAAGTGTTGGATCGGTCCCCAGGGACGCATTACGATCGGTTCGGGTACGAGTTTCCATAGTTGTGATCGGGCACATGTGCACAAACGATCTCGATTGTTGATCGAACCCCGGTCACCACCATGGTGGCGACCGAGTCCGAGGGGCTAGTGATGAGATCATCGGAACCAGATACCCCGATCAGGGTCATGACCAGCTTTGGCCATGACAGCTCAAACAACGCAAGCCGAACTTGGAGGCCCAGATCCAGCCCGCGATTAGTAAAGGGCCCATTTATATCATTTGGCCCGATCGATCGCATCTGGCGATCGGTCCCGAGCGGTGGGGCCCAGCTTCCCACATATGCCCAGACCGATCGGTCCACTCCTTGCAGGCGCTACTTCGGGCCATCCTTGTTCATCACATGCAACGACAACTCGCGAGAAACTTGTCAGTAGCGTGGTTCGGCAATGGGTGTAAGCCACTAGAGGCCAAAGAGTAGCCGACTGGCAGCGCCGAAAGGTCCAGCGCCGTGCAACCCTGTGAAGCCATTTCCGACGGCTGTTCCGCCTGACGTTAGCCGACCTAGTGGCAAAGGACAAGCACAAAACGACACCCTACTGTACACAGTACAGTGGGAGTATAAAAAGGACACTTAGAGAATGAGAAAATGACTTCTTCCGGTTTTCTTAGGAGAGCTTGGGCTTCACGGATTTCTCTCGATTTATTTTCGATTATCTTCCCTCTCTTTGTTGTCTATCGAACAAACATGCATTGTATCATCATTGATTCGTTTATTGAACATGTTAAGGGCACTTCTTTTAGCCCTTAGTCAAGTGGTTTTTTCCTCGCTTCCGAGGTTTTCCACTCTAAAAACTTTTCGCCCCCTTTGCCTTTGAATCATTAACGTTCTCCACATAAAAACAAATAATAACCGAGTTCGTATTGCAACGAACCGGTCGACTGTTGACACCCCCGGTTTTCGAACCACAACAGTTTAAATTTGGCCTTTGGTCTCGGGCCACATTTGGCGGTATAGTCTCCACGAGAGAGAAATTCTCTCTCCATATTATTATATTATTATTATTATTTAAATTTTAATTATATAATATAAATATAAGTTATTAATATTAATAAAAAAGTATTATAAAAAATATAAATAATAATAAATAAATATTATTATTATAGAACATCGAAATAAGATATGAATAAACAACGAAATTTAAATTAATACGAAATAAAATACTATATAATATTTAATACTTGATTAATCAATCGAATTTGGATCTTGTTGAATAGTATCACTACTTGACGAATTTGCATTAATATAATATTTTATTATAACATATTTTATATAATTAATTTTAATGTTTTGAATATATATATTTATTATATAACTTAAATATTTAATTAAAGAAATACAATTCAAATATATATAATTAATTTTAGTTGGAAAGATATTGATGAAAGATAATGAAAAGAATGATGTTGATGAAAGAGAAAATGATATGTATGAGTGAGATTGATTATTTGTTAGGAGATAAGTTTGATGTTGACGAGTATGATCACGGCCACGGATGTAGATTGCATTATGTATGTTCAAACATGTATTATTTTTACTTGTAAAATAATAAAAAATGTAATATCATTTAAATAAAAAATATGAGCACGTGGTATACAACTATGAACTAACATGTAAGAAATCGTTCACGTGGGAAGGCTACATAATGGGACAATATGCATATGATATTGTAGGCAGAAATAATCATATTTAAAGCCGTTTTCTTCCATGTGATAAAAATTTAGTTTATACAAGTTTATTGACAATAATATATAAAATAAAAATTATAGAAGGGAAACCATTCTTGAAGTTGTCAATTTCTTTTCGTAAAGAAATGTATTTTTATGTTGAATTGAAAGTTTCAAGATGACGGTTTTCTATTTCTCCAATTGTGACATCAAAATCCTCAAAATTTTATTTACAAGTATGAAAAATTTTATGTCTGGTATTATTTTTTTAATCATTGTAATTTCGTCAAAATTCCATAACTTCAAAATAATATCAAAACGGATTCAGTTTATTTCAATTAGGAAATTCAAAATTTAAGATTGAAATTGAGGGAAGTGTTAAATTTATCATACAAGGGTTAGATAAATGAAATTTATTAGATTTATAAGGTAAAAAATGTTTCACATAATGAATTGATGTGTATAAATGTGTTGTCTTCTCTACTGTATCTCATTCTTCTATGCTTTTTCGTCGTAATTTCGGCCACATTGTATAATTTAATAAATTAATTTGTATAACTTACTATTTAACAATATATCTATTAATGTTATGACATTTTCCATAAATAAAAAATTGTAAATGTGTTATATATCATAATATTGGTCCAATTTAATATGCATATTATTCAGGTTATTTGGTAAACCAAAACATTGACTAGAAGTTCGTTTAGCGCGTAAGTTGGAGAAGAGAAAATTAAACTCCGTGGAATGAAAGATTATATGATATTATAAAACAAAACCATCATTATTATAATCATGTTGAAGATTAACAGAAATGGGGCTGAGAACGAAGCTAAGTAATTTGAAAAAACGAGGATTCGCCTCTAAGCTCAACGCCACGGCGGCTCAGGCGGTTGTCCGGTTGCCGGAGCTGAAAAAACAACATCAAGAACGGGCTGGAATTGCTTGCTCCGATGTGGTTCAGTTGCTTGAGATTGGGAGCAATGAAAGAGCTCTTTTCAGGGTATTTTTCTCGAGCTCGTTTTTACGTTCGAATTCTTTTATATTATGATCTCGTTGTATATTTGCAGGTTGAGCAAGTGATCAAGGAGCAGAACGTGTATGAAGTTGTAGTGGTTTTGGAAGCATATTGCTATTTGTTGATGGAAAGAATAAAGCTATTTGAGCAAGAAAAGTTGGTATTTTATCTTTCCGATGTGGGATGAAAGATTCACTAATCACTACTAGTTTTTTCTGCAGACTATTTCCTGAGGAGCTTAAAGAAGCAGTTTCGACTCTGATTTTCGCATCTGCGAGAATCGGGGAGTTCCCGGAATTTACGAAGATTCAGTCTTTATTCGCACATCGGTATGGGAAGGAGTTTGTTTTAAGGGCTATTGAATTACGCAACACCTGTGGAGTTAATCCAAAAGTAAGTTCATTAAAACATATTCATCCTAATCCAATATGATGATTTATAATGTTTCTATTGATGAACAGATTGTACAGATGCTTTCGACGAGAATGTCGACCTTGGAGAGGAGAATGAGTATGCTGCGGAAGATTGCTGCAGAGAATAACATTCATCTCCCAGTGGACAACACAACTTCCTACACAGAAGTGGAAATTGATAAGAAAATTGGTGAAATCGAGTCAGTCAAAAATCAGGATATACAGAATAACGATACAGGGGGTGGAAATGCGATGAAGACGATGATTCAGGAAGATGAAAACATGAAGGGAGCTAGTGATCAAGTGGAAGAAAGCATTAGAAGCCAAATCCCAGAACCTATGAACATTAATAAAAGGCCAATCTGTTTGAGGAACAAGAGTTCTTATTTTTGAAAATAGATGCAGATTTAAAAGATGACTGGACATACACAAAATGCAAATTTAGCAGAAAATCAAGCTTCTTAATAGTGGCCAAGGTAAAAAATATGTGATTATAACATAAAAATGCAATACCTTTTTATAAATCAGTTGCATTTAGCCCTCGTTTAGCAGTAAGTTACAGTATACAAATCATAAGACACTCAGTGCTGATCATTTTTTAAGCCATTGAACTTAACAGATATGGGCATTAAAAGCTATTGAACTTCAGGTCTTTGGGGAGCTCTCGTTTATGGCAACATACTCTTCCATCTCCTGTGTTGAAGGATAAAAATAAAAAACAGTAATGCAATTAGAATTGATATGATTGGATAGTTTCTTTTAGATAAACTTTGTCTAGGTTGTATATAAGCATGCAAGACTGAATGAATAAAAAGAAGAGCACTACCTTTTCATTAATCTACATTCTGACTTCATTTTCTGGTTGGAGCATTTGATCAAACACCTGGAATGCAAAACAAAGAATTCTCTCAGAACATTGAATCCAAGGGCTGTTTGATTCCAGAATTCGAAACACACATAAAGTACCAAAATAGGATCACGAAAAATAATACCTGACGTTGTCCAACATCCTTTATTGAGTTATGATTTCCGTAAACAATTTCTCTACCCTGCCGCTCTTGGGGTACTAACAAGAGAAAAAATTACCATTTGGTTAACCTGTATTTCATTGGGAAATGTCCCTTAATCCAACTGAACTAGAGGTATTGTCAATAATAAAATTCATGGATTTTATCTCTGCCATTACCTCATTATCCAGTTTGGCTTGCTTGGCCTGTATCTCCTCCAATGATAAGTTTGATTGCAAGGATTTGATCTCTGGTGTAATTGGTGAAAACATAAGAAAGTTCATAAAAGAATCCGAAAGAAATACCAATCTCATTGACGAAATTGAGCACAATCCCTGCAATCGATTCGATCCATGATAAACCCTAGATCTTTCAAAAGATGTAAATCCAGCACACGAAGGAAAAACGACGTCGTCTACTGTCTCAATTATTTTATATTCATAATTTACATTTTTCATGAAACAATATTATAGAGATAAATAAATCAATTAAGTGTTATTATTATTTTGTTAGTTATTATACTAAATTGTACTTTGTTGCAACTATAGTTTTGACAATAATTAATTTTTAGGCATTACTACAATTTAATTTTTTTTCAACTTATCACAAATCACTTACTCAAAACAAATATTTAATTAGAAATTTAATATCTGATCTATAATGATTAAAATTGATTTTGAGATACTCTTTTTAAATTTTCAAAATATTAAGAAATTAATTAATACACTATAATTGATTAATTATGTTTAACCATATAACTGAATATAAATGGTATAACAGTTAACGTGATTGTATCAGTATCTAATTATTTTAACATGAAAAATTTATATTATAAATTTTAAATTATTAAATATCAAATGTATACGTGAAAAATATTTATATTATTTTGATTGGTGAAATGAAAAAGAAAACAATGATTTGATTTGAATACACATGGCCATTAACATCGGATGATGGAAATCACGCGCGGAGACACGCGTGGCTGGCTGGTGGGGGTGGCTATAGATCAATTATTTTGTTTGAAATTTTCAAATATCTTTTTCACACTTTTGTAGTCGTTTATAATTTGTAATTAACAAATAAATAATTCCATTTATTTTGATAAATATGACACAACTTTTACCCCGTCAAATTTCGAAAGTCTTTAAAAATTCAAAAGTTATATATTTTAAATTAAATAATTTGTCAAACAAGTTGATTTATACTCTATCTTACGTGTCTTCCGGAAACGGGTGCGGGTAATATAATTATTTATTTTTTAAAAATATAGTAAAAATCCAAAATAATACCTTAAAAATATAAAAATAAACTAAATTAAATTTCTTTGATAAACTTTGAACAAATTAACAAAATGGAAGATTTGTTGTCATTCTTCAATCAGAAGATATCTCATTAGACAACATTATCAAACTTATTATTTTGATAATTAGTATTATTTTTATTTTAGAAAAAAGAAACACATTTAATTATCATTTTGGTATTCCATAGTTGATTTTAATATTTTTCATAATGTTTACCTGCAAAAAATCAATTGGGTACTTAATGTGTATGATCTAATCTAATAGAGTTTTTTAAGTAATTATTGAATATTGTGGATATTGGTGGGGCCACTCTTGGGATTTGTTATATTTAAGAATTCTTTTATTGCCATAAAAATTAATAATTTATAATAAATATGATAGACCATTGGAGTTTGGAAGATCCTTATCCCTGTTTCTCTTCTCCACACACAAAAACTTACAGTCTACATCTACAAACTTTTATTGGTTCTGTTAGGACAAGTTAAGCACTAATTACGGCGGAGGAGAAGCGGTGGTTGTCTGGGTGGACGATGAACTCGCCGGAGAATTATCATCGTTCTGACAACCACTGTCACCGGAGTTGGACCTCTTGCTACATTCTTGTTGAAAATTTGATGATTTCATTGCTATAGGTGCGTAGATTTCGCCGGCCGTTTGACCAGAGTTTGGTACAGTACCAAATTCCGGTGAAACAGCCCAGATTCCACCGACAACCACGGCAAACTGCGGTGGTGGATTGGTTGTACTGGTTTGGATTTGCGTTGTTGGCCGCCGCGTATGAAGACGATATTTCTAAGGACAAAACACGAAATATTAAGATTACGCTACTTTTTAAGAGATAATTCCGATCAAAAACCCCAACCTGTAAATGGCTTTTAACCTCATCGTTTGTAAGCCCATCGACTTTCATCAGTTCTCTGATTTGTTTCGGGGTAGCAACTGGATAAATAAAGGAGAAATAAATGAGATTCATTAGAAAAATGAATTGCTTCAGGATCAGGACTCAGAAAAATGAAAATTTACCATGTGAACCGCCTAATTGTTGAAGAACTTGAACGAATCTCCGGTGAAGTTCCGGCGACCAGCACCTCCTTGTCTTTCTCTGAGTCTGGCCATCTTTATCTTCCTTCTTTGAAGTGCCACCGTCTGCTTCTCCTGTAGACGGTGTAATGGCCGGTGGGTCTTGCGGAGGAGTAGCAGATCCACCGTGACCGTCGCTGGTGGATTTCTGCTTCTTAAATGGGTGAAATGCACCATTTCGCTTTACTTCAAGAACAGCTACTCTTTTAAGAGAATCCTTAACCCATAAAAAAGATCAAAATCACCAAGATAAAGAGCAAAAAAACCAATCAAAATAAAAAAAACCTCTTGGATCACTGGATCTGGCGTTTGATTCCAAAGCTGAGCAGATCTAAGCCAATCATTTTTCATGGGATTCTTCTGTTCATCGTCAGTACCTCCATTTCTCGCTTCCTTAAACTCCTGTTCTTCGCAAGAGCACGTCGTTCTTTTAATCGGAATAAACTCTTCCAAAACTGGACCTTCAGTAGAATTTTGATCGGAGTTACATTCCGATTGACCGTTCAAGTTACAATCCACAGTCGTCCCAGATAACTGCTGTTTACATGAATAAATAGCTGTAAACAAAAAAATACACAGTTAACACAAATTCAGACAACAAGAGTAAACCAAAGACAAAATCATCACCCTGTGTAACCAGTTCTAGACAAAGAGGAAGCTCCCTTTGAAAAACTTCAATTTTTCGCTTTTCTTCCTCTAACGCCTGGATATAATCTTCACATCCTTTAATTTTCCCAGAACAATCGCCATGATTATGCACGTTAATCACCATTTTTATCTGAAAATCGAAACAATCAACCTTCCGTTCTTAGATTCCTACCTAAAATCAAACAAATTTCTCCATCAATAACTAAAAGAATCTAAAAATGGAATCAACTAGATAACCCTAAAAACCAAACAAAGCCCACTATTCTTTTTTCATATAAAAAAGAAAGAACATTCATATTCATGTTCATACTTGCTGATCTCAATACAAATGTATGTATGCGGGAAAAACGCGAAGAAACCAGTCGGGCCGTCGCGTAAAAGCGAATCTTTGAACGTGAGGGTTCTGAGGAGCAGAGAGAGAAAGAGAGCGATTGGGATTTGCATTGAATATTCGATGGACGATTCTTACATGTGGACCTGGTACAATTCTGGATAAGAATTAACTACAGAAAACAATCCTTCGTTCATTTCCCCCCCTACATTTCATGTATATTTCATTTTTGACCCAAACTTTCTTTTCCTTTAAAAAACTCCCCTCATCTATTAAAACACGTTTATAAAAATAATTACACTACGCTTATTTACCTTATATTCTATCTCTCTTTTTTACTTATAATAGTTTCATAATAACGAAAATGAATGTTTTTTCAAGGGGTCAAATTTAGATTAACAATGCGATGATACAAGATTCGTTAATATGTTTATATATAATATTTTAACATATTTACATCATTCACGTTATATTTCAAACTATTTCATATAATTATAAACATTGAAATATTGCATATAACTGAAACCATAAAACAATTTAAATGATTATATTTTTAATCAAATAAATAATAATAATAAACAAATGAACTATCCACATTTGTAGAAAATGTACTAGTATGCATAAAATTCTATGCACCCTTACGAATCATGCAAGAAAAATCAAATGTCATATTTTCGTGAAAGTATGTAATAGGCGTTATTATTGTAATTTACCCTTCTTATATAAACCAATTAATAAAATTCAAAATATAATTTAATATAGTATTCGAACCATTATTACTAGAAAAAAATGTTTTCTATAATAAATTCTAAATAGAAATTAAAATATCTGAAATATATATTATTAAATCGATCAAATGATAAATATCTTCCAAGTTACGACATTTATGCATAAAACTTTTACCTTATTGTGTAAAGTTAAATAGATATTAAGCATGAAAGTGGACCTAGAAAATAATTAAATTTTGGAATAGAAATAGAATATACTTTGGAAAGGGCCTAGAAAGAAACCTAAAGATAGAGGGAATCGTTTACAATGTAAAAGAATCTTCTTATCTTCCTGCCTAATAAAGCGTGAAACCACGCGCAACCCCCAACTAATAAATTAAATAAATACGTGGCATTTATTACTGGATTTCTCAAAAAATGTCTTACCTTTTCGTTGTCCGAAAGGACCACGGGAAACACTAATGACCCGTCGATGCGGGAACCTGTTACCCAACTCGCAATATTGTCGCGTGTACTCACACCCATATCATTAATTCCGACAATTTATTATCTAATGTACATTATATATTTATTCAAAGATTTTCATTTTTAATATTAGAGATTTTTTCCTAAAGTCAATTTTAGTATTTTATTCAAATTAATTCCATCAAATTTTATATATTATCAATTTAATCCAAATTACTATAATATATTTAAACTCAAATAATTATAATAATTATTATTAAATTAAATTAATCATTTATACATTTGTTATTTTTTCTATAATACCTAAAGTTATACATTTGTTATTTTTTCATCCGAAAAACTAGGATTCTAATCGGAAAACTGATATCCATGATACCAAATAAAATATTAGTACTATCTATTGTTTGATAT
This sequence comes from Utricularia reniformis, assembly GCA_009725065.1. Classification (NCBI taxonomy): domain Eukaryota; kingdom Viridiplantae; phylum Streptophyta; class Magnoliopsida; order Lamiales; family Lentibulariaceae; genus Utricularia; species Utricularia reniformis. Next base: position 402,742 of record RWGZ01001225.1, on the reverse strand, counting down.
CGTCGGTATACCAATCAATATTGAATTTTATGTACGAAATTTGAGTTTAAAGATATTTTAATAATTTTAGATTACAATTGATAATATACCAAATTTGAAAAAACTTAATTATAATTCGTTTGAATCCAATAAGTAAAATTATTTATTGAACAAATTAAGTAAAAACGAATTTTTTCCAATATTTATTTGATTGTTAATTTTCTAACTTGAGATTAGGGAATAAATAATAACTTTAAACTTCTCCTGAACAACCCCATAGTAAACTAAGGATGAGTCTATACATATATACACATTATGTAACATGATTTAACGATGAATACCGAGCTTCATCACGCCTCGTTTACGGGCAAACGATCGACAATGAATACACGGCAAACAGGGCATTTCTGGCACTTGAAGCAACACTCACTACGGAAAACAAATGAGAGAAAGAAGATTAAACAACTGTAAATCTTGTGCAATTTTAAGAGCAAAATAACGAACCTACAGAGAATATGATGCCTACAAGGCAGAAGAACCACACTTATTTGGTTGTCAAAACATACTTGACACTTGATCTTCTCCTGTTAAAACAATGCATTTATTTACTTGTCTGAATAGATTTGAAGTCTAAGTAGATTCTTGTTTAACTGTTTCGAGTTTTTCATATTCGTCTTGTGAAATCTTTGTTGTTTGTCTTTGTACTGATAGCGCTGACTGAAGTCTCTGTATCTAAATAAAGTTACAAAATAACTTGTGAATCTCAAAGCAAAAAATAGTGATTCTTGTAGATTAATTACCTCGTTGATGAGATCTGATTTAGCCATTTTCTTGATTACATCTGGTGCAAATGTATTGTACCTAAAAATGCAACAATTTTGGATAAAAAACAAGTGTATTTTGCTTGTTTAATTGCAGCAATTTACCCTGTTTCTTCTTTACAGTAAAGATGAGCTTGTTCTTCTCGACTTCCTTCGTCGATTGACCACCATCCTAAGAATCCTACATCGTTGTATGATGTGGAGATACGCCATAAACCGCAGGCTCGGTACGAATCAACCCGATAATATTAACGACTAATATGTACATGTAATACAAGAACCAACATCCTTGTAATAAGATGAGAGGAGAAAATATCACAGGAATTGGTATGTACTTTGCACCGAGCGGAGTTTCCTGCGAAAAGGGTTGTTAAATAAGATCGATAAGGAAGACGAGGAAGCTTTTAATGTCGTAAATTACCTCTAAATGCATGAACAACATCACCTGGAAAACAAGGATTGGTAAGGTCATTAGATAAGTGATAATGTGTCTTAAGGTGAAAGTTGTGGTTTGTTGTGGTTCAAGAACAGTGATTCCAAACTCGATATATCTGGAATTGATCGACGAAGATGATGAAGGCAGAAGAAATGAACGTCTCTGATTTGCGGGAGTGTACCATTTCGTGCATATGAGAAAGGCGAAGCACTCGGCAACACTGCGAATACAGAATTCATAAGATTCATTTAGCAGCTTGATAATGTGTGTTATGTACCAGTAGTTGATGAACAAATCCCACCAGCCAAGAGAAGCTACATCACCTGTTACAGATTAGAAAGACAACTAATTTGCAGTACAAATAACTATTTCTTTCATTCCCATCATTTTCTTAACTACCTTCTTTTCTTCTTCATTTGTTGAATCGCCCTAAGAAAAATGTATTCTGTCTATAACATAATATGATAACAAGAACAAATACTAAAGAAGAAGCTTCACCGCAAAGCTTCAGAAGCGTAAATGTTGTCGCTGAAATAAAGAACACCATAGAGAATGCAATCCAGAAGTGCTGCAAATTAAATCACAATTGTTTCAGAGGATTAAGTGAAAGCAGGGTAAAGATAAATGTGTTTATTTTGAAGCTTACGCTTGTAAATTAAACAAAAGCCAGTACAAAACCAGAGCATCTAGAGTTAATCGGACTTACGGGGAGAGTTTCCCTTAGTGCTGCTCCAGTGATGCTTCCTTCATCTCGGGGCAGTAAAGCGCCACACATCCTTTGAGGAAAAAAATATTTAGCGCAACTCAAAGCTCAGTAGATTAATTATTTGGAGGAATTAATCACCTGATGTTATCAAACAAAACCAGAATCTCAAGAGCAAGTAGAGGCAGGAACACAATCTTGAGATCAACGCCTGATTTAAATCACATATTGGAGCAATTAAATAAGTGATTAACATGTAATTAATTCCAGAATCATAGGGTTTGTACCATAATTGGTCTCTAGATGCTCACAGAGTAATAGTTCAAAAGCAACAAGCAATGGCGTGGCTACAATGGCATGCATCGGAGCCCACTATTGAATGAAAGAGGAATAATCAGTGATTCATTTGGGATGAAGAAAAAATAATTGATTCATACGCTGTGATCATGAGGCACAGATGGAGCGGGAATCGAAAATCTACCCCTGGCAACTACGGAATGAAATAGCCATAAAGGAGAAAATATCATCCTGCAAAAACGATTGACATATATCCGAATTTTTAAAAGAAATCGGAAAAGCCAGAAACGAAATAAAGATGAACACACCACCAAGAACAATTGAAAGAACGATGGAGCTTCAGCGATAGACAAATAGTGAACAATAAAAGCGACCCATGAGCAACCGCGACTTGTAAAGGCCTGTAAACTCTCAGCCAACTCATGATTTGAATCCTCTCAAAAACAACTCAACCTTTCAGTTGTATTTGGCAAACGCGCCGCCGCTCAACAATTTCGATTGAGTCTGGATGATGAAGACGCTGTAATATCACTTAGTTTTTGGATAAAGAAATGTCATGGCATCACAAAATTCCAAAAAAGAGTCGTGTACTTCTACTTCTGCTGCTACATATCTGAGCCTATTTTACTAAACAGTACTGAAGCACTGATTTTTATAGAAAAGCATCAAAAGTTGAAGAAACCATATCAATATTCCAGATCCACCAAACACTTTTAATAATATTATTAAAAACATTCTTAATTTTGAGATAAATTTGTTCTAACAATATCATCCTTAAAAAAAACTCCACCAACAAGTCTAATTTCTATTTATTTCTTATTTATTATAATTACCAGACTGAATTAACAGTGAAAGTTGGTGTGAGATCTAACAAATAAATGAAAATTCAAAATAATTGAAGTCCAAACAATTTTATATATAATGGGTTTATTCATACCAATTTTTTAAAAATACACTGTGGTAAGATATAGTAAAGTGTAATTGATAAATTAAAAATGAGATAATCTTTAATTTATCAAAATATTTCTTAAAATTGCGATATCATAAGTGATTTCATTAAAAATACTAAAATATATTTATATATATAAACGAATAAGAATATTTCTATTTAAAATATTATAATTAATAAAATATTGGTTTTTCGAAAATAAAGATTATGATTTTTAACATTTATGATAAAATCATGATTTTTTCAGCATTAAACATATCATCATTTTGTTTTTTGTATGTATCACCGCACCTTACTTTTAATTGTTGTTCCAAATAAACTTGAAAAGAATAAATCATGATGATGAAAACTCTAGGACATGCCACCCTGCAATAGATAATGTTCAATAACAATTGGATCGACTCATATGGTGGAAGTGAACTTGTGCGACCCATTAATACACTTAACGAAGAACGACCCGATGTTCTGCGAAATGACCGAAGGTGACCTTGGTGAATAAAATGTTACTGACTCATTGGTTCGGTCCAAATGGTTACAAACCCACGTTTTACGCGCTTTGTGCCTTCACATGTTTTCCACGCCTCGGGCCCGATCACGCATACCACGCCTCGGTCCCAACCTCGTTTTGCATCGCGCAACAACAACCTCTAACAAATCTGTCAGAGACGGTTACAGAGTGTGATTTACACACGCCACTAACTCTATAAATACAGAGCGCAACGACGAAAATAGCAGGATATTTTGGACGCGTAAGAACAGTCTGTTACCCTGCTGAAGTTCTTACTGCTTTCTTATTCTCCGTCATTTTCATTAAGCCTCTGATGTATCTTGTAGCTGTGAAGTGAACTGATCGTGATTTTAAAAAACTGTTTTTGAAACAGCGGTGCAGTGATCGTGATGTCATAAAATGACTTTTTTGCTCTTATTTTTAAATAATTGTTTATAACTTTAAAATTATATTTCATATTATTTTATGATAAATTCGTTATTTCAAAACTATATTTTTAAATTTTTATATATATTTTTATAGTTTGAACACGTAATTGATAGAATATAAGAAGTTATTGGTCAAAATTATTTTTTTTAAAAAATAAACTATAATTTATCAAGGTTAAAATTGACATTTGGTAGGTGCGCTTTGGTGGCCGTTGGGTTAACCCAACTGTGAACTCACCGCTGTTTTCTACGATCACATTAACGTAGTTATTAATGATATTTGATAAAAATATAATACAATAGGGGAAGCTTTAGTGAGTTTACAAATAAGTCATAAAAGCGTTCAATCTTTAAAAGACCACTGTTCTGTCAGACAGAAACTCGGTGATCCCATCATGATTTGTTTTTTGTTTTTTGATTTTTGTTTTATTAATGATTTAACAAATAAAATTAAAAAAGAAAGCGCAATTTAAAACATTAAAATTGTGACCATGTAATATTCATTTGGTCGTGTATTAATAAAAAATTGTAAAATTCAAATTCAAATTCAAATTCAAATTCAAATTTTGAAAACTTGAGTGAGTGTCTTGAAAAATGTACAACATTAAATATGTGATGAAATTTGTATTGGTTTATAGACGGAATGAGTATTATAGTTTAAGTTATTTACGTTGTGATATCATTTCATTATACGTCAAATCCATTTACACTTACATTATAATTTAGAAAAAACTCTATAATTTCAACAAAATCATGGTGTAATACTATAATTAAGTATATTATATTTTTTTAAAAAATATTATTGAACCAAACCATTATTAAATCCATGAAAAGTTAATAATAAAATTTAAGTAAGAAAAAATATATTTTACTGTAGTTGGAGATGGGAATGTTAGTTATAAAAAGAATTAAATTTAGGTAACTACAATTATTTATATTTAATCTGGGCTTCTAACAAACCTATAAGCTAGTTGTTCAATAAATCTTTATATTATTTAATTAAATTATACTTTATTAAAAACTAACAAAAACAATAATTTTCACATAAATCTATTTATTTTACCAACATTTTTGTTTAGATTAGATCGTATGTTGTTGATTCACGATTGGATAGATGAGACCTATTTTTTAAAACCATGATTTAATTGGTCCAACTTTATTATTTTTTTAAAAATAATAAATAATTAAAAATAAGTCATAAAATATGAGATTAAAAGCGTTGGATCTTTAAAAGCCAACTGTTCTGTCAGACAAAAATTCGGTGATCATCATGAACTTTTTTTAATTTTTTAATGTACTACCAAAAAAAAATTAAAAATAAAATACACTTTAAAACATTTGGTCGTGTGTAGTAAAATAAAAATAAAAATAAAATTGAAATTAAGAGTATTATATATATAAAAAATATTATTTTAAGTACCCTTAGAGCTAGAGAAATACTGTATGAGTCGAAAATGGTGTATGTGGAGCCGATGATGAGTATCTTCGTCTTTACAGTTGTGAATGGGGAACAGCAGCAGCTGACTGTGATCATGGTGGCTCTGGCACAGTCCCCACAATTCCTTTATATCTTTTAAAAAAACCAAATAATAAAACAAGCTCATTAAAGTTTGCCGGAGATACACAAATCGGAGAAAGAGTAATGTTATTCTTGCTCATGCAACGCCCACAAAAATATATCACATACATACAGACAATCATCGTTTTTTAGTTTTTAATTCAGATGAAAATGGATTTTGTGCCGGGTTACGGTGACCCACACCCGATTCTCGTAAACCCAACCCGGCTACTTTCTTTATCGAACTCGAAGGTGAAACCTTGTTGCATTAAGTTACCAATGACTGAAAAGCTTGAAGCAGAAGCTACTGGCCGGAGGGCTAAGCACGTGAATCCCTCTGCTGTATCGATAAAGTAGTTTCTTGGCGGCGGTGCAAACTCTGATCCGCCGCCGAGCTTGAAGCTAACTTGTGGTAGGTTGGCGGCGTCGGAGCTTGATCTATTTAAGCAGAAATCGAAACCGGAGCTCGGCTGAGCCGAGTTTTTCGGCTCGACTAGCCGCTTAAATGCGGCTATTATTTTTTTATACGCTGGCTCGGCTAGGTAGGTCAGAGTTGTGCCTGAGTCCAAAACTGTCCCTCCATTTCCCAGCTCATCTATGGCCCATATCGAGGGGCTAATTCGTAACTTCACTTTGTTGATGAAAATACTTACGATTTCTATGTAATAGAATGTCGGAGAAAGTGGGTTTGTCAGGAGATGAGTATAACTTAATTTCGCCGCCGTCGTCGTCGTGCTGTTGGCCGATCCGCCGCCGATTAGAAGGTAGCTTGTCGGCGGCGGCGAAAGGGTGAAGTCCAGTAAACAGTAGGAGAATTTATGGCCGAATACTCCTCCCAATTGCGAAGAAAAAGAAATGGGTCCACGGCCCAATCCCAATACTCCACTAGCTCCTTTAAAGCTTGGGCCGGAAACACTTGGCCCATCGTTCCAAAACCCGCAGCCGAAAGACAAGCCGTGAAATTTTTCCAGCTTACCGGCGCTGGTACTAAACGTCATCGTTTCATGGGAAAAGAGTCCCCTTGTGGCGGAGCCGTCGGAATAGGAGTACTCATACCGGCAGGAGCTATGAAGGCGCGTGCGGTTGCAATGCGACGATTTTCCAGAGTGTGGGACCATCTTACATTTTGAGCTATAGCAATGGTAAGGAGAAAACGAATCGGATAGACGGGGAAAAAACTCATCGGCGCGTGAGATGCAATGGCGACAAGGGGAGCAAGAAACCCATGTGAGGTCGCTTCCCGTATCAGCAACGAGGAGGAGGCGCTGCGGTGGGGAACCCAAATGAACGGCGACAAGGTATTGACCGGAGCCAGAAGAAGCGGCTGAGATGACAGGTAGTTGGGGGTGGGGTAGCTTTTTCAGAGAGGAGAGACGGCGTTGGTCAGCAGTGAGAGCTTCCGATGGGGTGGGGGGATAAGGGCCGGTGTGAAGAAGAGGGAGCTTGAGGTAGTCTGCGGCTGCAATTGCGGCGGAGAAGAGAAGGAAGTGGTAGAGTGAATATAGAAGCGAATGCCGTACATTCGGCATAATCGGTATTTGCAATGAAGTTGAAGAAGAGAATTCGATGGAAGAAATTTTCAGCTATTGAATCAAAAGTCATTCTGATGATGCCTTTAAGACTCACATGTAAGAAAATTAGCAATAAAGCTGTTTTTTTATTTTTAATAAAAATATAAATAATATTTTTTTCGATATAAATCTACAAATTTCTACTCTAGTAAAACCATCGATCGATACCGTTTGTATCGATCTTGATCGATATGAACGATTTTTTCGATATATCATTAGTATTTCGATGATATATCTAAATAACGGTGTACTGATCATAATCGATATTTATTGATATCACCTGTATATCGGGTGATATATTAGTTGTATGACTATGGGTTAAACTAAATAGGGACAAAGTTGTAATTAAACTAAAATATGTATCTTTTCTTGAAGGACAATGTGAGACAATACCCTTGAATTTAATGCAATACGGACGGCAGGCATCAGTCAAACAAACGTGGCTTTAAATACAAATATAAATGGATAATCTAAATATAGTTATATAAATTATTATGTTATTACAACTTAATAATTATTATGAACAAACTCAAAGCTTATTGCATGCATGCAATTTCCTTTATTTTGGACATATTCATCTAACGTAATTTGAACATTAAAACCAATTGAAGAGAAGTGGAGCATGAAATGTTTACCTTTTAAATTATTTAATGGAAATTTGTTTAAAAAGAGAAATGATTTTATTAAAACAAATATGTATTAATGAAACTTAAATGTGGAATGGTGCAGGAAAATAAATGCCTGAGCCGACAATCAACCGTACATTTTTGGATCCAATGGTGGAGGACGGCCGTTGTGGTCGTTTTCGATTTTGACCACTCTTGTACAGCCTGTTATTTTTCAATTGAGTAAATTATATATATTATTTGTTTTTATAAATAGTCATTGATACACATATTTATTTTTAATGGAGAAAGTTATTTCAATTATTATAACAAACTATTTTAAGAAAACATACCCATTGGGCCAACTTGCAGAGTAAAATGTATATAGCCTAGGCCTAGGCCTTTGTTAAATGGGCTTTTGAAAAATTTATTTATTCATCATATTTGAGAAAATTATTCAAAAGTTGATTGTGATAGTATAAAAATATTCATCCCAAATTTTATTCAAAAGTTTATTTATTCATCCGAAATTTTAAATAGTATAAAAATAGTCTATACAAAGTTTGTAAATTATGTGTAAAACCTACAAAATTGATATAATATGTATCGTTGACATTTTAATTTTTTAAAATTCTAAAAATTGTAGGGTTAATCCACAAATTTTAAAATACATTTATATTTAACTATAAAATTTTATATACATCCATATTTTGTATTGGAATCTCATCCAATACTTATTTTTGAACGATTTTATATTTAAAGTGCTAAATTGTAATTTTTAAATTTTAGGAATATCACATATACATTATTTTAAAAATGTAATTTTCTCCATTTTTTGTGATATCATGTTTCACTGAATTATCGATAAAATTAAAAATGTGAAGATAAATCATAATTTTTTGAATTATATAACTATCATTGGATTCTTTGTTATTGTGATTCTGAAGAAACCCCATAAAACATATTTAATTATTTATATTAGGATCTTCTTATTTTTGCTTCTGGTAAATCCAACGATCCAAAAACACTCATTTCTTGATCAGAACTGAACTTCACATATAGAAAGGAAAAAGGTAAAACAGTGAAAAACCAGAGCTTCATTTCAAACTCTGAGCAAGTAAATACTGAGTTCAGGGCCGCCATGCCCATCGGGATTCATCATGTAGAAAGCTTCAGAATCTTTACTTCCAACAACTCTCTCAAATTTAGCCTTCATGTACATCATCTCCCCATCCTCATCACCGCCGTCGCCGACTAACCCCGGCAGCACTCCGGCACCCATAGAAATCGGCCCTACCGCGCTTAGAACTTTCCAATCATCTGGGCTACAGATTCTCCTCGTAGCGTGCCCACATCTTTTACCGTTACAGTAAGCTCTCCAAATAGGTTCGTTTATAAGCTTCACTCCCTTTTTCTCAATCCTTTTCTCGCATTCTAACGCGATTCTAACCAATCCAGACGCCATTTCCTTAACGAGCACGGTCGTCGGTGTGGCGAACTCGACTAGAAAACAAGGGGCGGTCTTGAAATCGTCTTGAAACGCCAAATGGACGTGGCCACGGCGGTTACCGAACAGAGTGCCAACAACTTTGGTTCCTTGACCAGGAGAAAAGTGGGTTTTAGCCCTGGTTATCGCTGATCGGATCTTGGAAAAACCAAAAATAGAGGAATGAGACTTCTTCTTTCCCGGCAATGGAGGTGAATGCCCTGATAACGAATGTCTTAGCCCCTCGGAGAACATTCTTTCTTCAGAGTTTGAGAAACCCAAAATCTCCCCCGTTTCTTCATCATCTTCGACAACTTTTTTCCCAAAAAATCTGAGAGACAAGGAGAATCGTTCATGGGGTTCTCTCGCCAGAATCGACCTCATCCTCAGAGAATTGAGAAAAATACAGAAAAGGGAAGGGGGTATTTGATAAAGGAGAAGAAGGTAAGCAGTCCTACCTACCTAGCATAGTGAAGAAAAGAAAAATGGAGTCTTTGTAGAGAAATAGAGACAGGAAAGAAGAAATGAAGAGAGAGTGAGATTGGTAGGGAAAAGAGATAGCAAAATCTGTAGAGAAATTGAATGAATGGCTTTTTAATTCCCTCGGACGGCGACATAGCCATTTTCATGCTACTAAACTAGACAATTCTGATCCCACAAGTCCAGTCTACTTCACTGCTGCCTCCATTGAGGTTTTGTCTCATACCCGACCAGGCGGAATACAGAATTAATTTCATTCATGGCGTTGGTCAGACTCAGACCACCGTCTGGATAGATCCAAACCCGGATTCACATATGGATCTGGATCACCCAACAACTACTACCAAGAAAACGGAGAGGGATTTGTATTTACAGAGAAGGATTCAACGCAATAGCGAACTTTTTGACTTCCACCCAACGGCTACCACTGACTAAGGGAGTGACAAACTTGTTGGGCCCGGCCCATTTTGCCACCAACTCTTTAACCCAATTAAAAAATAAAATTAGGTTATTAATTTAATCAACATTCACGGGTTAATATTTAATTAATATATTCTTTAAATCATTTGGATTTTAATTTTCAAATATATTGGAGTACTAATTTTGTCAAAATAAAAAAAAAGATTTTATTCGTTTTTATAATACTTTAGGAGTTTGTATTACCAAATAAAGAAGGTTTGGAAACCCACTAATAGTTAGCAATGTTTTAAAAACCGATATCGATCGGTATACCGGACAATTTCATTGCATCGGTATATCGGATATATATCGAGTATACCGGAATATTAAAATAAATTAAATTATAAAATACTCATATTTTATTTTTTCTTAAATAAATCCGACCCTATAGTCCGAAATTTAGGAATTTTCCGACTAAAACTGATACGACCGAAATTTCCGATATGTCATATTGGTATATCGAAAATTTAAAATATTGATAGTTAGGGGTTCCCCAGGCCCCAACCCAAGCAATACATACAACTTTTGTCTAATATGTGTAAATTGTGGATAGAAAACATGATTAAAATGGGAATATAATATTTTGATACCACTCATATCTCTAATGCCATTTACATTCAAAAAATACATTTTTTATTTTATATTATCCTATAAGTAATGAAGGGAGCATCGAAATAAAATTTAACTATATTCGAATTAATTGTGTTTTATGTGGTGGGGAATTATTCCCCTAAATGAAAGCTGGCTTAATTTCATGTGGCTAATTTAATTCCATCTTATCTTTTTACTAATATTTCTAATATATTAAAGATTCTAGTACATCGAAATTTATCATAAAGGAATTAGTATCTTTAATTTAGATGCTGTTAATCCCATTATAGAGGAGCCATTGTTGAAATTAAACCAGAATATTCTTAATATAAATGAATTAAATTGAATTTATTTTTATTTTATTTAAAAGGAGAACCTAAATCCAGAATCATATCCTCTTGAATATTTTGTTAATTTTTATTATCATGTCATAATTGAGGAGGATAATGAATATTATTATCTTAAAGCCCATTAGAATCAATTCTCCCTATTTCATTTCATCATTATTTTAATTAATTAATAATTATAAAAAAACCTTTTACTAAAAAATAAAATAAATGTGACATGGTCCTAATAATCTAGTTTTCATCTTCTTAAATTAATTTAAATTTTTTATATAAAATTTATTTCATATATCGAATATAATAATTGATTTGATCTAAACTTTTATAATATGATTGAATTTATTTATGAACGGTATTATATGGATATTCTCGCACTAAATTGGATCTTGAATTTCAATATTTAATTATACAAAATAACATAAATATATTGAATGTCTCAATATTGTACTTATGAATATTAACCCTTATAATTATGATATCTATTTGGATTATTTTGACATGTGCTAACTTCTTGTAGTGAGTAGTGGTTAGCTATAGACTCCACTTGTTGGGTCGGTCCAAACCATAAAAATAACGTTACAGATTGGATCACAAAAAATCAACTCGTTAACTTTTACGAGTCACAATTTCACATTGATCAATTTTTTTTTATTTTTAGTGTTAAATTGATGAATTTTTTAGTGTATTGGATTAGTTTAACAAATCATTTTTTAAAAAAACATGGACCTAACCCATAGCTACATCAAATATGGAGTAATACATGAAATTTGATAGATTATTTTGATATTGTTTTTTAATAAATTATATATTATATCTTGATTAAGACAAGCTAGAAAATTGGAAGATAATAAAAAAGAAGAATGCATGTTGGAGCTCCCATTTTCACTAACTTTATCTTTTTTTATGCTTTTGTGTACAAAATATGATACATTGCACTATCAAATTTTATTTTAATTATTGTACATAAGTCGATATTAATATCCGAATACCGTACTTGCTAAGTTTTTTCTTTATCTCTTAAGTATAGTGGAATTCATTAGTAAAGTTGTTTATTTTGTCCAAAAGGAATCAAGAACAAATCCCATGTTTCATAGCATAAATACTTGTAATAATACTAGTAGTTTGTCTGAGATAGACGGTCCGAAAGTCGGGCGAATCACAAAGAAACATAACGGGAATGTGATGTTAGGCATCAATACCCTTAATCAAATCAGTTATAAATAAACAGTGATCTAAGTGTTGTAGTTTCAGTCGAGCCACAAACACTTATTCGAAAAATGGTGAAGTTTTCGAAGCAGTTCGAGGCTCAACTTATTCCCGAATGGAAAGAAGCTTTTGTTGATTATTGTCAGCTGAAGAAAGACATCAAAAAAATTCATGTTCCAAATAATGAAGAAGTTTGTAGTAATAAAGAGAAGAGTTTTTACAGTGATGTTTTAGTCTCATCTTTGAGAAAAATTGTATTTCTTGATCAAAAGCCAAAAACGATACAAGTAAGTTTAATATCTATGTTTTTGTGTTATGGGAATGTGTCGATTTGATTCGATTTTTCGTATGATTCAGGTTCATCGAAAGCTTTCGAGTTCGGATAGTAAAGGAGATTTGTACGAGACAGAACTTTTGGAGCAATTTGCTGATACTGATTCAGCTATTGAATTCTTTGCCTGTTTAGATCATCAGCTTAATAAAGTTAACAGATTCTACAGAACCAAAGAAATGGAGCTTCTTGAACGAGGAGAGTCTCTGAAGAAACAGTTTCAAATCCTTGTCGAGTTAAAAACAGCTTTGAAGCAAAACAATAGCAAAGAGGATATCTCCATTTCCGGGACATTATCTTGCGGTACGATGGAACAATCACTTATAGGGTCTTGTCTGAATGAATAAAATTATGGGAAGTTTGATTGTGTTCTTTGTTGTAATAGACGAGGAGTCGGTAAAGGATTCGACTGAAGAATCGGATAAAGATAGTGTTGAAAGAGGGAGAACAATGAAGAGGAGTAAGTCTCTATCAGAACAAATTGTGAGTTTACAAGGGAAGAAGATGAGAATTCACATTCCTCTTACAACTCCAACTCGAACATTTTCTGCGATAACTTATCTTCTGTGGGATGATCTGAAGACAAGTTCACTGTCTGAAGATCGTCTTCATATCAACAAAAAAAAGCTTCATCGTGCCGAGAAAATGATAAGGGGAGCATTTGTTGAGCTTTATAAAGGATTATCATATCTCAAAACTTACAGGTATTTGTAAGCTTTTTCATGCTTTTACTTCTGAGAACTAAAGTTTCTCTGTATCTTCTTCCTCAGGAACTTGAACCTGCAAGCTTTTGCAAAGATACTGAAAAAATTCGACAAAGTAAGTCGAAAGGCGTATTCGAAGGTATATTGCATGAAAAACTAACATGTTTTTCTCTTAACAGGTCACTAACAAGGAAACTCTTCCCATTTACTTGAGGGTGGTTGAGAGTTCATACTTCAACAGCTCAGATAAGGTATCAAAAGAGTGACTTTTTCGGTATTTCGGTATTTTGGGTGACAAAAAGTCGAGTTTTTGACTGAAATCGGAATATTAATTTTCACAGGCATTGAAGATGGCAGACGAGGTCGAGGAGCTTTTCGTTAGGAATTTTGCGAATGACGATAAAAGAACAGCTATGAAGTACCTTAAGCCGACTCATCGAAAAGAATCTCATGCTGTCACATTTAGTATTGGTGAGCAATAAGTCGAAAGTGATGATTTAGCAGCATTTGAAATGATCTGATCTTTGTATATGTTTCGAAACCAGGACTATTTACGGGATGCTTCTTCGCATTCTTCATCGGATATGTGATCATGGCTCATTTATCCGGACTNTAAGCAAATCCGCGATAATTTACACATGTTTCATTTTCGCGACAATTTCCTCTTCACGTGAAATCCGCGACAATTTCCTTCACAAAATTTTTCGCGATAAAAATGCATGCAGTCCAAAATTCCGCGATAATTTCCTTCTTCGCGGGAGTTTTTCAATTTTCGGGTCTTAATGATGATTAACTCGTTTTTGGGCCTCCTCACCCCTATTTATAGACATCCTAACTTTTCTAATTCACACTTTGACCCCTCCTTCCTTTACTTTTGACCCCTCTTTTATCTTTTTCTTTACTTTTCTATTCTTCGTTCCCTTTTACGTTCTTTCGTTCCCGTATCTCTCATTATCTCTCGTCTAGACTTTACCGTTACATTCCCTACTATTTGTTTTGACATACCTTTTTCTCGGCTATTACAAATAGGATCAAAACATTCCAACTTTTGTGTCCATCTAAAAGTTTTAGTGAAATAAAAACATCAGTATAAAACATATCATACATGTTAAGTAAGAATAATAATCTAAATTTTTAACTACCTATCTTTCAACTTTAAATTGTAATGAACATAAACCAATGCATCAAGCCTTTGATGTTCTAATCGATTTCGTTTTTTTGTATGTATACGTTCAAATACACTCCAATTTCTTTCACAACCGGATGATGAGCTCGTTTGTCCAAGAATTTTAATGGCAAGTTTTTGAAGATTAGGAGCACTTTGACCAAACAATCTCCACCACTCATCTATATATATGTATGAAGTGTAAGAAAAAATATATAAAACAATACTATATGTACTGAGCATTATAAATCATCTAACCAGGTTGAGTATTCTTGCTCGCGTTTAGAGAAAGTTCTTGACCAAAACTTCCCATACGGTCTCGAAATAGTATGAGTTCATCTAAAATCTTACACTTATTCTTATCTCCCTTTGAATCAATGACTTGAAGAGCTCCATTCATTACTTCCTCATTACGCAAAAAATGACTTCGTCTCATACTGAAATTTTGGATTCAACCAAGATGTCATGGCATGTAAATTTTCTATTGAGTTGTGTATCCCATCGTCTCTTGATGATATTGGTGTATGGCTTATATGATTTTTTTTTATTCTTAAAAACACATTTGATTCCGTTCCGTACTCTACGAATCCCTTCATATACGTAAGCTATAGATGGTTTTTTATCACCATCGTCAATTTTCAACAAACGAATCAAAGGCTCCATCATTCTCACAATGCTCAAACAATCAACCCAAAAATTATTACTCATCACAATTGATTCCCATTCTTTAGATTTTTTTTCTTTTGCTAACTTTGACATTCCAAACTCTCGAGATGTAGCTAAAGCTTGCAAATCATGTTTATGTTTATAAACATTGTGCAATGCAATGAAATTAGTAGTAAATCTAGTGTCACCTGGTCAAATTATTCCAGTCTAATCTTTGCGTTTTCTCAACCAAGCCAACCAATACAGATGATTGTAGACAAACCGACTAACATGAGATGCTTTGTTAACTGTAAAATAAATAAGATCCATTTTCACATGTCCTTGAAATTAAGTTCAAACAATGTGCTGCACAAGGTGACCAATTAATAGTTTCATATTTTTCTTCTATCAATCTATCGGTTGGGACATAATTTGAACCATTATCAGTAATCATATGCACTACATTTTCCAGTCCAACCCATTCTATCACTTCTTGAAACAAACAAAACAAATCATTTGCATCTTTAACAATGTCTGAGGTATCAATGGATTTTCAAAATAAAGTTCCTCTTTGACAATATATTAAAAATTAATAAGAGTATGCCCGTTGATACTTGTCTAACCATCACCCATTATTGTACATCCACTCTCATTCCAAACATTTTTAATATTATCAACCCACAACATCAATTCTTTCTTCATTTCTTTTAAAAGAGGAAGACGGAGCTCATGGTAAGAAGTAACTCTAATTCCAGACCAATTGTAGTTACTACTGCATCAAACATTGATTGAAAATACCTTGAATTACAAGCATTTATAGGAATGCATGTATCATAGAAAAATTTAGCAATCTTGATCTTTGCTCTTGTAATAACCTCTTTACTTGCAAAAACACTGTTTAACGTAAGTTATGCTCCAGCGGTTGTTCTTTGTGCAAATTAATCACCAATTTTGTTCATCTTTTCTTTACTTATTTCACTATCCAATTTTCTCTTTCCTTTTCTTAGATTCAACTCCTGTCTCTTTTCTTTTCTTTCATCGTATATATATATTTCGTCACTCCTTTCACCATGAATATTATTATCATTATCCCAATCAAAAAACTTCTTTGCTCAATGATTTTCTTGAGAGACTTTTCGATTTTCATCATTTGCTTGAAGCAATTGATTCATCTGATATCTAATTTCTGCGGACACTTTCAAACATGGTTTAATATCTTCAAACCTATTGAAATTAATGTATAAATGATTTTATACCTAAAGATCTTGTTATTGAATATTGAATTTTATCTTGAGTTTATGATTTTAGTACTTAGTTTCTAAAGCATGCAAAACAAAGAACACACGATTTGTCCACCCGGAAAGCAAGAAAACCGGGGGGGCCAAGCCAGGAAACGTCAGGAAAACAAAATCAAACGTAGCAAATATTACACCAATAAATCAAATCAAATCAAACCAAACCAAACCAAACCAAACCAAAAGGATATCTTGAATCGATGACTTTGACAACCTTGAATTTGTAACACCCGATCCTTCTCAATTCTTGAAATAGCCGTCACTTAAAATCTATTGAAATTTTTCCATTATCTAGGGCAAACCTCTCCTTTTATTGTTGATAAACTCTAATCAATTACATATCTCAAATGACCAATGTATCGGCCCATTAGTTTAAACATAACAACACACATAATATCAATGTATATATATTAAGATTATATTCAACAATCTCCCCCTTAATCTTAAGCATTTATACCAAATAATCTTTATCTGAACATAAAACATATAGATTAAGATTTCATTCAACAATCTCCCCCTAAATCTTAAGCATATATACCAAATAATCTTCATAGGAGTATAAAACATATATATCAAGATTTTATTCAGCAATCTTTCCCTAAATCTAAATCAATGTACAAACTCAGCAATCTCCCCCTAAATCTAAAACATATATATTATATAAACAATTTCCCCTGAATCCGAGTCAAATATGCAAAATTAAGATATAACAAATACACTTAACATGAAGTAACAAACAAATATAACTGATAAAAAAATATATTTAATGTTTTCCAAATATCAAGCAAATTGAGAGATATGCCTGACTTTACCTATATGAAGTAGCAAAAAATAAGCACACACGGTCTTAAGAGCAAGCATTATACCGATGATAAATAAATCTTTATGACATGATATGATATTTGATAATAATGATACGGTATCATGTGTTTTGAGTATCCAATATCTACGTAACAAACCTGCAAAACAAATTCTAATTTGCAAATGTTCCCACCTGGGTCCTTGTGTATTAGTCTATAAATAATATATATCGTAAGTGATAGAAGCCGAATCATAATCATTATTCTCAATATTCATGCAACTCATATATTCATATCAATGAACTATCTCAAAGTACACAGTTTAAGAAAAAATAAATGCATGGAAAATAAACTTAAATTAATGTATTATTCTAATTTTGTTGACCAGTCAATTAGATTTAGGAATCCATTTTTTGGTGATTTTCCTAATTGTGAAGTTTTCATTTGGTCGGTTATAAAAGTATCTATGTAATGAATTTCCAAAAATAACATTTCTATTAGAAAAGAAACTCGAGTTTAAAACAATTGCATAATTACAATTAATAGCTGACGATTTTTTAACATTATTATTTAAGTTACTTGTTTTAATGTTTTCATTATTCCTATATCCAATACCAAATCTTTGGGACTTTAGAAAGACATGATTTTCATTTATCTGTTTATTTTCATTCTTGATGAATTGATTTGTTGAGAAGATTTTATTACTACATTTCTGATTATTTTCAATTTCAGAGTTCTTATTCATTTTAATTTCAGAATAACTCTTACAATTAGTTTCAGATACATACGAATCATTTCCAGAACTCTTAACAAATTTTATAAATGGTCTTTGATTCTGACATTTTTCAGTTTCAACAAACCCAAGTCTGGTTTTATCATCTATGGGTTTTTGGCATCTAAGTATGTTATTTAATTTTTTTGTACTTTCACACACTACAGATTCATGTTCAACATTTAAGGGAGACATATTTTTTTCATGCATCATTTTCAAACAAGATTCATGCATATTTAGCAATTTATTATATTTTGCCTCTAAGGTTTATACTTAGAACTCAATATTTGAAAGACACTGGCAATATCAAAACTAGAAGAACTGTCACTAGAATCTGAAGATAGAGGGCTTACCTCACAACTGGAGCTACTATCTACTTGATCTATACCCATGAAAGTCACATTCTTACTATTAGCAGATGCAAAACCACATTTTTCTTTTTTATTTCCCTCATATATTAATTCTAACTTCTTCCATATTTCATGAGCAGTACGACATCCAACAATTTTATTAAATTCCATATGTAAAAGTGCAACATGCAATATATTTAAACACTTAGCGTTTAATTCAAGAGCTTTAATTTTTCATTATCTCTAGGTTTGTCAAACATATTATTAGTCAATCCAATCCCCTTAATCACACAATCATACACTTTCATATCTTGTTGCAAGTAAGATATCATCAAAGTTTTCCAATAATTAAAGTTCGTGCCATCGAACAAATGAGGTTTCACAAGTTGCCAATTAGTAGCAGATAGTGACATATTTGGCAAGCAATAAATTCTTAGATAAACTAAGAAAGAAATCAGAGCAGCAATCAACAGATTTAGATAAATTAGACAACTCGAAATTCAACTACAGATAAAATAAACATGCAATAACGACTTCTAAATAGTCCTACCCCGCATCTCTACCACTTCTTGAAATTAATGTATAAATGATTTTATACCTAAAGATCTTGTTATTGAATGTTAAATTTTATCTTGAGTTTATTATTTTAGTACTTAGTTTCTAAAGCATGCAAAACAAAGAACACATGATTTGTTCACCCGGAAAGCGAGAAAACCGGGGGTCCAAAGCCAGGAACCGCCAGGAAAACAAAATCAAACGTAGCAAATATTACACCAATAAATCAAATCAAACCAAACCAAACCAAAAGGATATCTTGAATCGATGACTTTGACAACCTTGAATTTGTAACACCCGATCCTTCTCAATTCTTGAAATAGCTGTCACTTAAAGTCTATTGAAATTTTTCCATTATCTAGGGCAAACCTCTCCTTTTATTGTTGATAAACCCTAATCAATTACATATCTCAAAGGACCAATGCATCGGCCCATTAGTTTAAACATAACAACACACATAATATCAATGTATATATATTAAGATTATATTCAATAATCTCCCCCTTAATCTTAAGCATATATACCAAATAATCTTTATCTGAACATAAAACATATAGATTAAGATTTCATTCAACACAACCTACATGCAAGATGTTTCATTCTATTTATTCCACCGTCTGTTGCTATCTTTTCACAAAATACACAACAAAACTGTTTTTCCCATCTCTTCTTCTTTCAACTACATACTTCCAAGCTATATCTGTTTTTCCCCTTTCGATGAATTCGAATCAAGATCAATGAGGCTGAATGAAGACATATTTTCTACAAAAATAACATGTTAATTTAACAAGTGTATATTGATAAAAAACCAAAGTGAAAAACATTAAAATATCATTATTACTTCCACGTATTAAATTCAAATTTTCAATTCTAAAAAACTAAACATAAACTATTCTTACTGTGCCCTACAACCAAATAATAAAAATTAAAAAAAAACTAAAAAAATCGCATCTTTGAGAGCACAAGTAGGTAAATTGTAAAGAATCATTTTTTTACAAACCCAGCAAAATCTTAGACTCATGATTCAACAAAAATTAGATTAAGAACCAAATAATTTAAAAATATAAAAAATCGATCTTTTAGAGCAAAAGTAAGTAAACTGTAAAAAATCATTTTCTTACAAACCCAACGAAATCTTAGACGCATGATTCAACAAAAAATAGATAAAGAACCTTGACAATAAAAGATAAGAGGATTAGACGCATGATTGAACAAAAAAAATAGGGTTTGAATTTTTAACTATTAAAATGAATGACAAAGTCCAAAAACCCGGCCGCCCATCAACCCACCTGTAGAATGGGCCGGTTCATGGTCCAGCCGTCCAGCCCAAACGGGATGGACTGGGTTTTAAAACAATGATCTAGGGATATTTGGTATCTTGCACCAACAGTGGTGCGAGATTCAGGGTATGAGGGTGTAAGATTCGTTAATTTTTCACGAATCCGATTAGGATACATTAAGGATTCGTTGATTAAAATAATATAAATATATTATTTTTTACAATTTACTCAATGATCCAATAATATTTCAAATAATTTCAATTAGTAATATGATGGATTGTATAAAATTTGGACGAAGCTCACAAAAAGTCCCCACAGTTTGGGCATTAAGACAAAATTGGTCCCCAAATTGTGTAATTTTGACAATTCTAGTCCCCATAGTTTTGTAATGTCAAAATTAGTACCCACTATTTACATAGATAAACAAAACAAGTTCTCGTTATTTATTCTGTTTAGCAAAATAGGCCCCAAAATTTTTAATTTTGACAATTGAAGTTCTCAATAAAAAATATAGTACTATTGGTCCTTGTGATTTGAATCTTATGGCAATATCGGTCCCTAACGGCGTTAGTTGTGATCAAATTTGTTTGTTGAGACAATTTTGGTCCCCAGACTTTGAATTTTGAGTAATTGTGGTACCCAAAGCTTGAATATGTTTATTTGATCCACATACTTTCGAATATGTTGCACTTTTGATCCTCATTTTTATATTGTATTAATTTTTTTGGGTTTAAGCGTTTGATGAGTATCGTTACTAATGAATACCTTAAGATGAAATCAAAAAATAACTAATCAAAAAAACAACGGATCAATTAAGCACAACAAAACAACATGGTTTAACACAATCACAAAAACATAAGGATG
>RWGZ01001225.1:227748-379855 GCA_009725065.1 Utricularia reniformis | reverse complement strand
CGCTGCTGACAAATTTGGGAAAATTGTTGCTGCAGAGCTAGCAAATGCTGAGATAATAAATTAAGAAACAGGTCAACAAGACTTCACCTAGCATGGCTTCGTGCCAGTTAATTGAAAAATGCGGGTTAAATAAGAAATATACACATAGAATAAAGGCGAAATAAGACTCATTACACGAGTCTGTAATACTGATAACTTGCAAAAAGAAGTGTATGAAAGGCTAGATACCTGAATGATGGCGGGAGAGGTCAACTCCCATAGTAATTCAGAGTTCTGAATCATTTCTCTCAGTTGGGGATTCACCTCCAGAAGGTTACGAAGCTGAAGCCATAAGCCTAAAATCTGCAACGGAACATATATTGAACACAAATTCAACTTAACAAAAAAAAGAATCAAAAGATGGAGAAATACTTGATCAATATATTGAGGATGGGTAAGTAAACTCTGCAACATTTGCGCCACAGCAGGATTTTCTGTTAAATGACTGAATGCCAATGGGTCTGGAATTGCATTAGAATCCAACTGAGGAAAACAAAGTCCTTCCAACCCCGTAACAGTTGGAAGTCTTGCATTACTAGTTATGGTGGTTCTAGGAGCACTATTTGCTTGAGAAACTTCTAAAAAATAATCAGCATATGAAGATGTGAAAGATCAAACAGGTAAAAAGATATGAGCAAGCTTTTCTGTTTGCAAAAATAAAGCACACAAAAGGAATTCCAGATAAAGCTATTTTCTGGATTTCCTCCACATCTAAGCAGGGAATATAAAAGGAACAGACAATTAGGACCTGTATTTCAGCTAAACGCACCCAAGTTGAGACCTGGATAAAGTGATGCACCTGCACCAGGTATTTCTATTCCCCCTGTACTTGCTGGAATATTAGATGGAGGCATTGTAGCTGTTGAAGAGCCACGTACCATGTGAACCATGTGATCAGCCTGCAATCCTAATCACATAGAAATTATAAAACTCATTAGCGCAGCAACAACAAAGCTTTTTTTCCCCAAAATGTGAGACCAAATAAACAATTACAAGATTAGTGTGCCCTAAATTACACAGATTGTTGGAGTGACGCCCGCATATCCACCTAAAAGCAACAAGAATGAAGGCAAGTGCAAGGCACGTGAGAAACAGTCCAAAGAAGTAGCAAACAAGTAAAGAAGCGTACTCACGTTTCTATATTTCTGTTTTCTGTAGAGTGGAACAACACCACTATAAAATGAACCAAAACCCTATTTGTTGTATGACTTTTCATCTTTTGAAAACTTTCAGCCGCAATGCTTTAACATCACTGTTTCATCTACAATATTCATGTTCTTATGCTAAAAACATCATGGTATCGGAGCCAACTTCACACTTACAGGGATTAGAGTAATCAAGACAAGCATGATGGCAGGAACTCGAGGAGCTCAAGCACTCCCTCTTCTTGATGGGACGAACTACTTCACTTGGATCATTAAACTTACAACAATCCTTAAATCCAAGGACCTGTGGCAAGTTATCAAAAGTGAGACAATCGGAATAGTTTCAGATCCACCCACAGAAGCAGAAAAGAAAATACAAGAAGACTATGCAATACAAAAATACAAAGCCATGACCATACTTCATGATGCGGTAACCGACACTATGTTCGACAAGATAGCAAACTGTCAAACACCAAAGGAAATCTGGGATCGACTAAAGGAACTTTATGAGGGAGGAGATCAGATACGGAAAATACATATCAGAAACAAAATGACAGATTTCGAAGCAAATAGAATGACCAGCAAGGAATCACTACAAGAATATTACGACAGGACCATAAAGATAGTCAATGAAATAAGGGCTCTAGGTGGAGACCTTATTGATGAGAAGATCATAGAAAAAGCCATGATGAGCCTCCCTAACAAATTCGAACCGAAGCTCTCTGCAATGGAGGAATGTGAGAAACTCAGAAAATTGGCAGGTGTCAAAGAAAAAAATAAATCTTCATTTATGGAGTTTATAAGTTCACTGCAATCATCCGAAAAACGAATATCCATGAGAATACATGAGTCAGATGATGCACTCCCAAGAAATGAGATAGCCCTATCAAGTCAAGATCACTTTGAGGCTGCTGCTATGCAGATAAACAAACCACAAACCTCTATGGGTCAACCACAACCTTATACAAAAGGAGTCTCAAATTCAAATTGGAGAGACACAAAGGAAGGAATCAGTACCTGCCCTCACTGCTCTAAGACAAATCATAGACCCGAAGTGTGCTGGTGGCGACCAGATGCAAAATGTACGTTCTGCAAAAACCTTGGGCATATTGAGAAAGTCTGTCCTACAAAGAAAACTCAAACAGATCATGCAAATTCAACAGAAGTATCATTTTTTGGAGACATGTGTGACTTTGAGATAAGTTTGTTAACAACATTCAACACTTACTCCGGATGGATTCTTGATAGTGGATGCTCCAAACATATGTGCAAGGACAAAAAACTCTTTCAAGACTACAAATGTACAGAAAAGAAAACTGTAAAATCAGCCACTGGACACGCTGCATACGTGGAAGGAATAGGATCTATATTGCTAAGAGGAAATTCAAAACCGATGTTGATTAAGGAAGTTTTGTTCGTACCCTCACTGAAGCAGAATCTTTTGAGCCTCGGACAACTCCTAAAAAACAATTTCAAGACATCCTTTGAGGAATATATATGCAAGATAGAGGATGTGACTTCAAACATCTCCATTACTTCAAGAATGCTTGAGAATAACTTGTTTGTTTTAAATGCTGCAGATGAAGAAATCAGTCTGCAAATCATATGGAATTATCCACCAATATACTACTCCGTATACACCTGAACAAAATGAAGTTAGTGAAAAGAAAAATAGAACAATAGTGGAAATGGTGAGATGTTTAATATTCGAAAAGAATTTACCAAAACAGTGCTGGGCGGAGGCAGCATCTACAGCCGTGTACCTCCTAAATGTTCTACCATCTAGAACTTTAGAAGGGAAAACATCTTATGAATTGTGGCATGAAACAAAGTTGTCAGTAAAACATTTAAAAATATTTGGCAGCATATGCCATGTTTTTATACCCGAAGAAAAACGTACAAAACTCGATGCAAAAAGTAAAGTTGGAGTATTTATTGGATATTGTTCTGGGATCAAGGGCTATAGAGTGATGTTTCCTGAATCTAAAGCCATATGCATAAGCAGAGATGTTATATTTGAAGAAGGAAAGGAATGGAATTGGATTTCTAATAATATTGCAAACTCAAATTGTTGTTGTACAGGTGATGAACATGTTCAAAATAAATTCACTGACTATGAATACAGAATACATGATCATGATACAAATGATGAAGATTTCTCACCAGATTTTCAGAATCAAAACCAGACAGAATCATTAACTCATGAGGATATCTCTGCAGAAAATTCAGATCAAAATTCAGACCAAACATGAGAAAATTCAGAATACAATTCAGAAAATTCAGCACCTGAAACTGAAATTCCCGAGGGGACAGTAAGAGAAAACCTTACCTTTCAAAGACATGAGATTGAACCTGATTATGTGTCAGATTTTGGAGACTCTCACCCTACACCACCATACAATTCAGAGGAAGAAGATACAGGTGAAACTCCTATTAAAATTGCAAGCCTAAAAGACATATATGATAAAACATCTCCTATTGTAGAGTACAATACTGATGTATGCCTAAGTACTCTAGATCCGAAAACTTTGTTGAAGCAGCACAACATGATAAGTGGATAGCAGCTATGAACGATGAGCTAAAATCCATAGAAGAAAATGGCGCCTGGGAATTGGTGGATAAGCCTCTTGGAAAAATTATTGTTGGAGTAAAATGGATCTACAAGACAAAATTAAATCAAGATGGATCAGTCAACAAACACAAAGCGAGACTAGTAGCAAAGGGATACTCACAAGTCAAAGGAATAAATTACAACGATGTCTTTGCCCCTGTAGCAAGATTGGATTCTATAAAGTTAGTATTATCTATAGCAGCAAATAAAAATTGGAGGGTGCACCACATGGATGTTAAAACAGCCTCTCTCCATGGAATTCTTGAAGAAGAAATATATGTTCATCAGCCGGAAGGTTTTCAGGTACCTGGAAATGAGTCGAAAGTATACAGATTAAAGAAAGCTTTATATGGTTTAAAGCAAGCGCCAAGAACATGGAATGAAAAAATAAATTCCACACTTACTGCTCTAGGCTTCATTAAATCACTTGCTGATTACTCTGTCTACATCAAGCACATGGAAGGAAACCACACTTCATTATCTCATTGTATGTGGATGACCTACTCATCACGGCTAGTGAAGGGAGACTCATTGTTGAATTCAAGAAATCTATGTCTGAGTTATATGAAATGACTGATTTAGGTGAGATGACTTATTTTTTAGGGATGGAAATTATTCAGAAAGACAACACGGGAATCTTGGTTGCACAAAGGAAGTACACTATGGAAGTTCTAGAAAAATTCAAGATGGAAAATGCAAATTCATCAAAAAATCCAGTGGATCATAAAGTACACATAGGACCTTTTGATAACGAGGAGGATGTTGATGCAAATATGTATAGGGCAGCTGTCGGAAGTTTACTCTACTTAGCAAATACTCGACCAGATATAAACTTTACTGTAAACATTCTATCGAGGTATATGCACAAGCCCAAAGTCTCACATTGGTTGATGGTTAAGAAGGTTCTTCGCTATCTAAAAGGGACACTTGAATATGGTCTACTATTTCCATACTCTGCACATAAAAGAACACTGGAACTTACTGCTTATGCAGATAGTGATTATGCAAATGCTGAAGATGCAAAGAGCACCTCTGGTTTTATTTTTTTCTTAAATGACTCACATTTCTCGTGGTGTACAAAAAAACAAAGTGTGGTGGCTCAATCTACAGCGGAAGCAGAGTATATCTCTGCCGCTTTTGCTTCTAATCACAGCGCCTGGCTGAGACAAATTCTGGACGATATAGGATTTAAACAAGTACAACCCACACCCCTTCTACTTGATAATCAAGCTGCTATTGCTATAGGTAAAGATCCGACACATTTTGGAAGAGCAAAACATATAAAAGTCAGATTTCATGCCTTACGCGAAGCAGTGAAAATTGGGGATATAAAACTGGAGTACATAGATACCAAATCAACTGGCGGACATTCTTACAAAAGGGCTAGGACAGACTCTATTTGAACAATTGAGAGAAAGGATTGGAGTAGTACCTCTGAATCGGCTTCACGAAGATGGAAACCTAGGCGTCAGGGGGAGTGTTGGAGTGACGCCCGCATATCCACCTAAAAGCAACAAGAATGAAGGCAAGTGCAAGGCACGTGAGAAACAGTCCAAAGAAGTAGCAAACAAGTAAAGAAGCGTACTCACGTTTCTATATTTCTGTTTTCTGTAGAGTGGAACAACACCACTATAAAATGAACCAAAACCCTATTTCTTGTATGACTTTTCATCTTTTGAAAACTTTCAGCCGCAATGCTCTAACATCACTGTTTCATCTGCAATATTCATGTTCTTATGCTAAAAACATCACAGGAGATTTTAGAATGAGCTCTCAAACATTGTGATCCTAAAAACAAAAAAAAACTAAAATGACCAAGTGAAAATTTCCAGATAAATAATACCGCAGGAAAATAAACAAAATTCAACTTCACAACATGCTGATGATTCTGTTAATTTCAACCTTCAATGCGTTGGCATTCCATGAACACATTCCTTCAAAATCTCCGGGATAAAGCAAAGAAACCAAAATTTGGTTAACGGAAAATAAAGTACCGTAGCTGACTAAGGTCTCGTCATCCCTCAAGATCTGACCACTGTAGATCAGGCGCTGCTGATCAGCAGGCACCTGGCAATTTTGTGCCAACAAACATTTGAATTCCCCGACGGTCGATTCAAGGCTTGTTTTGACCGAAAACTCAGAGCCGTTGGATGGACGAATATTCACATTCACCAGCTCAACATCACCCAAATTCAAACTGTTTTCTCGTTCTTCTCCCATCGATCTCCACGACAAGCGATCAAAACCCTAAACCTTTTTAAAAAATGGAGGACAATGAAAATCAACGTGTTCCAAGAAAAACCGAAAATTCTACAGGCGACTCAACAATATGAAACAATCTCAAAATCAAAAACTTATACGAAACAAAAATGTTTATAGGAGATTGCTCAAATGGAGTTCATACAAAAAGTGAGAATGAGATAATTTTAGTTAGACACTGTTCAGAGTGTTGTTATACATAACATTATATTTTTGAACTTGAGATGGTGTGTTGTTAAATATAACATTATTCCACATTGGAAAATTGAATGTTGCTTGAATTGGTATATAAAACAGAATTTTGGTACCATAATAAATGACTTCTTTAAAGTCATTTACGATATAATTTTCTTCACTTATACATCATATTCATATCCATTCACATTGTAATTTTAGTCGGACTTTATAATTTGAGCAATATTTTATAAAATTTGAATGAAGGGATGAGGTGTAGCTTTCTTGAAGAAATGTCAACAAGCATATTGAAGAACATTTTTTTGAAGAAATGTCATTGAGAGCTTATCATTTCTTCCAATACGCGGGAAGATGAGCCATTCAATCTCGTAGCTCTGTTGCTTGTTTCTGCTCCTTGAGATATGGGATTTGGGCTTCAGCGCCTTTTGATTGTGCTGCTAGGCAGTATTCTGTACCTTGTCGACGTTTCGTCGGCTCAATCCGTAGCCACGAATTTGTCTGTGGTTGGTTTAGTCTTGATAGTGTTTATGGTTTTGGGTATGATTTTTGTTCTTCTTCTACTTGTTAAAGCCATCATCTTCATAGTGAAAAGGTTGAAGAAACATAGAGGTAATTCAATAAATGTATTTCTTTGAGAAAATTGCATAATTAGCTCTCAATTTACGATTTGCATAAAGGACATGAATTCCAATTTACGAAATTGCAAGAATGACATATAAAGTTATCAATGTCGTTTGTTTTTTACTCCTGATATTCTAACACCGGTTTTCCGTAAGTTGAAAACTGTTTGAAAACCACTCACAAAATACGCAAATAATACATATTTGAAAAATTATACAAAATTTGCTATTGATATTCGAGAATTGTGTATAAAATATTACAAATTTACGAGTTCATTACACTGCCAATGATAAACTGTATTAAAAATTTGAATTATCTTATATGTATTTAATTGAAGATGGAGGGTTACAAATGTATATTTTGTTAAAAAATATATCATATTTGCAAATTCGTAATTTGAAGAGTATGTCATTTGAATAACCAGTAAGTTGAGGGCTGTGGACAAACATCGCCCGTATTTGTTTACACCAACACAGAGAGTATTATGTTTATTTCAGAAGATAAGAGAAAAAGAGAAGCCATTGCTAATGCAAACAAGGAATCCTCAAATTATATGAGTTTGGAGTATGAGTATTGGAAAATCAAAGAGTCTACTGATAATTTCTCTGAAGTAAATAAGATTGGACAAGGAGGATTTGGAACTGTTTACAAGGTTTGTTTCAATTATTATTAAAATGTTTCGAAATTTACCACATTTATTGTTTAGGGAACACTTGAAAATGGGCAAGAAGTTGCAGTGAAGAGAGTCTCTTTAGATTCATCATCGCAGGGAAATGAGACATTCAAAAATGAGCTTCACTTGTTGCTAAGCTTCAGCATAGAAATCTGGTAACTCTGCTTGGCTTGTCTATTCATGGAACTGAGAAACTTCTCACATATCAATACTTCAAGAAGACAAGTCTAGATCGCTTCATATTCCGTAAGTTCTATAGAAATTCAGTATTGGAGAATGTTCACGTAGTCCGATTCATAAGAAAAGTAAATCATATTGAAAATGTTAGCATTACTTAGAAATTATGATATCAATCATCTTATAAACTATAATATTTCTATTTCCACAACCGATTTGAGGTAATATTTCAATGATCCCCTTTAGGTCGAATTACCCGTAGTCCGGCTTAAACTTATTTCAATATGCTTAGTACTGCTTGAATATAGGTCGATATATTTTTATCGTCCAAGCTCGGTGCGCTTTTCTATCAGAGTTTTTTTTCTAA
Organism: Utricularia reniformis; assembly: GCA_009725065.1. Lineage (NCBI taxonomy): Eukaryota > Viridiplantae > Streptophyta > Magnoliopsida > Lamiales > Lentibulariaceae > Utricularia > Utricularia reniformis. The sequence continues at coordinate 371,768 of RWGZ01001225.1, read as the reverse complement.
ATCGGTACGAATCCGCCCGAAACCCACCCGGGGCTCTAATAACATGTATAAATTAAAGACTTGATGGATCGGGAGAGTGTTTTTGTAGTCCATTTTATAAGAGAAGTAAATCATACTGAAAAGACTAGGGCAAACCGATTACTTATAAATTATGATATCATTTCTCTTATAAACTGTAACATTTCTATGTATTTCAACAAGTTCGGGTTATTTTTATTGTTATTAGTAGAGTGACATCCTTAGATATGTGTTAANGCCTAAATTATAGAAGATGCTAATAGCTGACCTCGTTCTGTGATAATTCCAGCAATAGACTTCTCCTTTCCTGGTTTAACAACAACCAGAGCTCCAACATTGTGATGGGTCATCTGTAAACACAAAAGGGAAGTGAATTCCAGAGTTTCACATCAAAGGGAATGTTGTGTTAAGAAGCACCGATTTGACAGCATCATAAACAGTGTCATTTGTAGTGCACCAAAGCCAGAACAAATATCGATTTTTTTGTCTAAACAATGAATTTTAAATAATTTTTTGAAATCAAACCTATAACATAATATATTTCATATCAAATAAACTAAAAACACATACAACAAGTACATTTCATATCAAATACTTAGCAAATATAAACCGTTTAGCCAAAAATATCAAAAGTAAGAACATCAACCATCATCGAGAAAACTTCCATTACTTAGATAATAAGTCCTATATGTTGCGCTTTGCTACAATAGACGAGACCAAAGCAACCTTTTCATCATCTTCTGCACCGAAGAACAATTGAAGCATGTGGGAATCTTTCACAATTATCTCAGCTACATTAAGACGTTGAATGACAGTCAAACCAAGATGCATTTGACGAATTATCCCCAACACCTCGCGTTGCTTTGCTGCATAGTCAAATTCGAATCCAAGCTTAGAAGAAATTTCTGCAAGTCGTGCATCAGTCATTTTGTGAATGTTAACCATGGTTGAAATGAAGTCTTCACTTGAATTTTCAGATCTAACTCTTTTTCTCGTGCTTTTTTTCTTAGATTGCTCACTTGCACGTGTAGCACTACCAATAGATGTTTCTACTCGAGTAGGAGAGTCTTCAACATCATGAATATCATTCATGTTGGCAGAAAAATCAAAATTTGATTCAAATGTGTTGGCACTTGATGTAGTTGTCAACAACTCATGCACTGCAACATGAAAATCACAAGATTTCTCTTCTGTTGCACGATCTTTCCCGAATATCTCAATCCAATCATGGTAAAATGGCCAAGGTTTGTATCTGATGCCCTTAGCTTGTGGCATATTCTGCCGAATATACAAAAGTGTGTCAAAATTTTAAAACTAATTCATATAATAAGATATAGAAGACATATAATTGCGGTAACATCATACCTTCACAAGTTCTTCCCAAACTTCTTCAGTTACATCTATCATTTTGGTTGTCTCATTCCATCCGACACCTGATGACACCTGATTTTGCAAGAATACTCACCAATATTGAATACGATTGCTTCCATGTATGCATCTTAGAAAGAATATGTGGTTGCATTCGTATGTCACTGTCGGGGCAATGCTTTAAATAAGTTTGTTCGAGATTATGATGATATCCCATCTTAAATCCATTGTCTGCTTTCCAAACAATAGCCACAATTTCTTTTAATGATAGTATTAGCCATTTCTCCTCTGCAAGTGTGCAAGTTCGCTTTGATTTTGTTTTTGTATTTGGTTCAACACTCATTATCACTGTCAAATATAAGAGAGTAATTAATATAACATAAAGAATAATAAAACATTTAAATCACATACTAAACATATCAACATTTAAATGCATAATATTTAAATCACATACTAAAGATACCAGATTAAAGTAAAACATAATACTTAAGATTTCAAAGCAAGACATAAAATTCATCCTTAAATTCAAGCAACATTTTTAGATCATACATAAAACACGATTCTACATGTAGCACAATCGTCTTCTACTGGAATTATATTAATTCTATCTAGTCTCCATCCATTCATTATACATAGATCTTTTCATTTCATCTCGCCAATTCGACCACATAGTTGTAGAATCCATTGTCGAAATAAATTCATCAACATCATTTTCATCATTATTTTCAAGCTCTTCATGCAATGCCTCTAGAGGATCATTTGACATTTCAGTTCGTATAAAATTATGGAGAAGTCCACATGCTAATATTATGTGATTTTGGGTTTCAATGGGATAGAACGAAGGACTTCGAAGAATAGTCCATCGCATCTTCATTAAACCCCAAGCTCTCTCGATGATATTGCGGGCTTTAGCATGCCTCATGTTGAAATATTCCCTAGGATTTTGAGGAGCTAAAGATCCAGTCCCCCACTCCTTCAAATGGTAACGAACTTATCTATATGGTGTCAAGAAACCTTCACAATTTTTATAACCATTATCACATAAGTAGTAACATCATGTATAGATAAAAATACATTATATGATATTTTAATATTTAACATTAAAAATTCAGTAAAAATGATACCTCTAGGTACACGAAGACTACCACTTCTAAATAATGTATCACTTAAAACTCTACTATCAGCGGCAGAGTCTTCCCATCCAGAAAGTATATACACAAATTTCATTTGAGTATCATAAACTCCTAAAACATTTATAGAAATGCAACCTTTTCTGGTTATATATCTTGGTTTATCTTCAGTTCTTACTCTAACAGGAATATAAGTTCCATCTATAGCTCATAAACAACCCTTTTTAAAGTAGAACAACGAAACATTACTCATTTGTATACATTCCAAATAATTATATAAAAAGAATGATAACAGAAAAATATAAATACCTCAAAATATTTCCAACTTGGTGGTGCATTTTCATTTGCAATTGATTGAGGGTTGACTAAAAGTAGAGGATGAAGTCTAAGTAACGCAAGAAGAACGGTGTGAAAATATTTGCTTATTGTCTCTTTTGACCTTTTAAAATCATGTTCCTGAATACATATTTTTTTATGATGCGACAATACTCCTAAAAATATTGCTACCTTTTCTGGTACCGTGATATACTTAGAATCACTTAAACCACCCACATGTCTTAATATCAAACATAATCTCCCAAATATATTTCTACTCATCCGCAAATTACTAATACAATCAACATCATTGTCATATATTAGATCATGTAAATGACTTAGTTGTCGAGGGACTCTATCTATTATACTATACCTACGTCTTGTAGGTCGACATTCTTCATTTTGTTTATAGAAGAACAAATAACTCGTCATATACATATAATAAATATATGACCTAAGAATTTCATGTAACATCATTAGTATCCCAATATTTGAGTGAGTAGTCATTCTACATAAACAAACATACACAACAATAGTTAACGGTTCAAAATTTCAGAATCTAAAATCATAAATAAAGCTTATAATCCATAGAGAAAAAGAAAAGAGGTGTATAATAAAAATTGAAAACATAAATTAAGAGAAATTAAGAAGTATCAAACACTCAAAAACCTAATTACAAAAGTATTCGGCATATTCAAAGACTCAAAAAAACTCTTACCTAATTTCTAAAATCATTCACCCGACCATTTAAATCAACAGATTTGAGAAGGTTCAAGTGTCAAAATACTCATATATCAATTCTAATATACCAGTAGAGCACACTCATATCAACGAAATGCAAGCTTACCTCCTCAGATCTAGATTAGCAAAACTGTGAGAAATGGAAAACATGAATGGATCTTGACTTTTTCTAATAATTTATAAGTGAAGCAAAGGGCATTTCGGTCAAAACCTCATGTGATTATTTTATCATATAAAATATATGAGACAATATAATTGTATAAATAAGGGATTGGATGATACAAAATAATACCGGTATAATTTAATCCTACATACCAAACACATCAATATCCGGATTGATATTATTTATATCATGTAATACCATCAACCAAACACATCCGAAGTGTATTAGAGTTGAAGAAAAATTCGATTCAGGTATCTGTTGTCGCCGGTGACTTCATCCTCCAAAAAGACGTTATTTTAACTCCGATATGACGGCAGGGGACGGTTTCATGGTTGAAGAGAAACAAGAAGCGCTGAATTACATCCAATAAGCAAAAGAATGTAAATTCTACTTGTTTCTGTATAACGGCCATTTGACGAGACTTGCATCAGCGATGTCCTCCGGCTGCGTGCCAGTGATAATTGTGCACCGTCCGATCCAAGACTTGCTTTGATTGACGTCTTTTTAGGTCGGCCCGACTTCACTCTACTGGTGGCCGCCCGCCCCGGCGGCGCAGAGCGGGTGAACAGGTTATAAACGGAGTGAGTGAAGATAAATATTCCAAGATGAGAGATTTGCGGATTGCGGCAGCTACCTATCTGAGATGGAGCGCCGCCGCCGATCCTCAGCCGTTTGATGCATTTCACATGGCGATGTATCAGCTCTCGCTCCGCCGCCACGACCTCCGATACCCCCGTCGGGAAATTTCATACCTGAAGAGTAGACCACATTCTTATAGCAAATAAACAATAATAACCTCTGTCACAAACCAGAATCATGAAATCTGCACACAAAATTTGGGATTTAAGCAACAAAATTGTCCACTTTGAGCTAATTATAACTCTAAAGACTAAGCCTTAAGAATAAGGAAAGTACATTGTAACTAAATCCCAGACAACAAAACCAGATGCTGTAATGAAATTCATGGTAAAGTAGGAAATATAGTGAAAAGGGTTTCTATGTACAGAGACAAAAGTGAAGGGGGAAGTGTGATTAATCTTCATCTGCAAGCTCACAGAAAATTGAAGAAAATCAAGACATATGCTTCAGCGCAACCAACGCACAACATAATTGCATTTTTAAGGACCTGGAGTGAGTGAGGGGCTTTAGTTTTACACTATATTATTGACCAGGGCTTCCCCGGAGACGTTCGGCTGCAGCGTGAACGTTTCCAGCGGTAGCTCGGAGTGCTCTTATGTTCTCTTGTGTGTCGAAGAATCCCATCTCTTGAAGTTGGGAGAGTTGAGTTGCGTAGAGCTCTTCCGGGGGCAGTGAAGAAACAACAAAAGATCAGAGTGAGTTGTTTTTGAAGTAAATGAGAGAAGGAGAGTGATTAAAAACCATTAGGCTGATTTGGAGTCAAGCCACCGGCTCCAAGTTTACCAAACATATTCATTAGCAAATTCAAATTCAAGTTACATTGAGGATATGCAGTTGAGGTGCATCAAAAAGCTTTGTTTAGAGGTGGACACGGGTCCGACCAAACGGATTATGGATCCAACTCGTTTAACCCAACGGATTGAAAATACGGTCCAACCCGTCAATGGGTTATATAGCATAAACTCAAAACTAAAAACATAAACTAAAAAATCATAATTTAAACCCTAATTTTTTTTTAAAAAAAAAATGGTTCATTTCAACCCATTGAACCATACGGATTGACGGGTTGAATTTTGTGGCCCAACATATAAACTAATATTTGACGAATCGGCCTACGAGTTGAATTGACCCATGCCGACCTCTACTTTTCTTGAAACTTAAAGTAAATAATAAGTGAGATTGCTTAATGAATGGTAGAAGCGCAGTTTGAGATAGTTTGTACTTGTACCTTGATTGGATTGAGTTCCATCTCTGAAAAGAACAATGTCAAGTATAAGGCCCAAAATGATGGTGCTTCAGAGTTAAATTAAAGGCTAAATTTATATGTAACAACTTAAAGATGATAAACTTTAAAAGCGGAAAAATAAGATTACATTAAAGCTAAATCAAATGCAAAATCCAATATTAACTCACAGGGTTGAGCGCTGCTGACAAATTTGGGAAAATTGTTGCTGCAGAGCTAGCAAATGCTGAGATAATAAATTAAGAAACAGGTCAACAAGACTTCACCTAGCATGGCTTCGTGCCAGTTAATTGAAAAATGCGGGTTAAATAAGAAATATACACATAGAATAAAGGCGAAATAAGACTCATTACACGAGTCTTTAATACTGATAACTTGCAAAAAGAAGTGTATGATGATAGAATTTGTTGACAGAGAGTTATATGTGATTGTGTTGTGCTTTGATTTATAAAGGAGGTTGTGGTTATGCATTTATGGCTTGAATGTTGTGTTGTATTGTCAAACAATTTCTTGAGGCATCATCTTGTACACCATGAGTAAAGGCAAGGAGTAACCAAAAAACATAGTAAAGAGAAGGAGAAAAACAGGGGAGCACAAGCAGACTAGTAGAAACACATAAGATTCAATTGATTAAAAATATGTCTTAACGGAACCCAACATTATAAAGAAGGGGGAGGCAGAGTCTTTCATGAAAACACACATCATGATTCAGCACAATAAAAAAGGTAATCAGATAACTTTCCCTTTTGATCTTAAAGTCTGAAAGTTATCTTCCCATGAATGTTAATCACTAAATTGGGAGGCTTTAGCTCCTGCATTTATCTCTGAGAGATCAAGGATGAGATCCTCGACTTGTCCTGGGAGAATGAGTGCTTGTAGAGTGATCACAGCATCATCCATCACTCCCCCTTGCTGTGGAGCCTCTTCAGCTTGGATTTTTTCAATTCCACACAATTTTCGCAGATAGTTGAATTGTTTCGGTCGAAGTGGTTCAGTAAGCATGTCTGCAAGTTGATCATCAGTCTTCACGTACTTGACATTAATAACACCATCCTTGACGTAATTCCTGAAAGCATGAAACTTTACCCGAATATGCTTAGTTCTTCCAAAACTTACAGGATTTTGAGCCATAGCTAGAGCAGATTTGTTGTCAATCCAAAGAGTAATGGGAGATTTAAGCTTTATCCCCAGATCATCCATTAACTTCCACAGCCACATTGCATGGTTGGCTGCAGTTGCTCCAGCAATNTAAGATTTTGAATATGATCGGAGAGGAGTTGCCGTAGAATTGATATATTTCTAACTTGCGCTAGCATGTGTCGCAAGACCGATAGACTAGGGGAATTCTATTTTTGGTGTTAGAATGGAGTATATTGTGTTAGTCTTGAGAAAGGTAGAAGTTAGCTAGCATACGGTAGAATAGAAACGCAATTTACCTCCCAGGTGTGCCGAAAAATAATAATATTTTTAAATACACGTAGATAAATTGTAAGTTCATGTGGATAGAGCGAGTTAGATTCCATGTCCTAAAATGATTAGGGCTTCACAAAATATGGTAGTGTATGCTCACCTGTTCTCTTCATTGGTGACTTTCTTCTCTACTAGATAAGAACATGATAGGCAACGAAAACCAAAAGAACAACTCTCAGGTAAAATTATATTTATCCACTTATTACATTCTACTGGTTATTGTTCAAATATATCTATGGGTATATAGAAAACTCAACCTACTACCATGAATATCATTGCAGTCGCAAAGAGAAGAGATTGTGTCAATACTTTATGATCCCATCTTGTTAGGAGTTAATAGAAAAAAAGAAAGTTCAAGTCTTTAATTCACTTTTTTTGCTATTTAGTTATGTGTTTCACTTATTGGTTTTTCTTCTAGTAGATGATTTCATATGTGGTTTTTTCTTCTAGTCATAGAGGAAGAACCAAAGTTGAAAACGCTTTATGATCCCATCTTGTTAGAAGTTAACAGAAAAAAGAGAAACTTCAAGTCTTTGATTTATTTTTTTGGCATTTGGCTGTGTTTCATTTGTGGGTTTTCTTGTAGTGGGTGTTTTAATCATTGGAGGTCTTAATTTATGTTCGTGATGATGTTGATTAGGCAGATTAAGAGTTGTGGAAAACTTTTGAAGATTTTCTCTTTTATGAGAATTTGTTGGCAGGGACTTATTTGACTTATTTTCTAGGGGTAACTTGGGTTGATTCTATTGATTAGCAGCTAGAAACCATAACTACCCGTTTGAGTAGAAGATTTGAGCAACTTATAATCTATGAAGTGGGTTGTTCATATGAGTTTTATTTGGAGAAATGGTATGTTATGAATCGGATTGACTTTGTAGCTTCCACATATATGATTAGATAAATATCACTAGGAATGATAACGGGCGGATATGATATGGTTATACCAGTAAACGTTACTCGTCATGCCTAGCATAATATGTACCCGTTCCTCACCCCGCCCCCATCTCATCTTTTTGTTACCCGGCCACTCCCCGCCTCGCATCCGCTATAGATTAACCATTGGGTTAGCGGTTAACAAATAGTTTACAATTTTGATTTTTTTAAAATAGTAATATCAATATTTAAATAAATCAAAAGAATATGAAAGCAACAATATAAATTAAATAACTCTTTCGATAACTATTATTTTAAATTTTGATGGTTTCATCATCGAGACCAATAGTATCATTTTCCCTATCATCTATGGTTGGACAACACTCGAGAGTTTTACAAGTACCTAAAAACAAATGTAAACAAATAATTATCATATTAGCATATATTAACAAATGTTCTGGTAATCAAGAACATTGGCCCAACTAGCCATATGAAAAATAAGATAAATAACAATTTCAGTGGTCTACAAAATACAATTTAATTAGGATTTAAACAAAACTCTCAAAACCCAAATATAGTGTTTGCCCTCAAACACATGAATTTGTCTTGTTTGCCCTATCAGCGGATTATATTGCTTACCCAAAAAACAGAAAACCGAAAACCGAAAACATTATATTCAGATGAATTTAAATTAATTTTGATGTAAATACCCAAAAAATCGAAACGAAAAGCAATAAGAAAAAGAAAACTAGAAAATAAGATCTACATAACAAAAATTCGAGCATTGAAGAAGAAGGACGGAATAATAGGCAAGAATCGTGTTGAAATCATTGAGAGAGAGATGAAAACATCAAAAAGAACATGGAGAATTTTAAAAAAGAAAAAGTGGCATTGAATTGGTAATTGGTTTGATCTCCAAATTAAGACTTTGTAATTAAGGCAAAGATTTTAAAAATATTAGATATATTTAATAGATATAAGCTCGGCGGATACTGTTATTTAAATGAATAATCGAACGGGGCGGCTATGTATCAAATCATTACCCGCCTCGTTTAAAGTGGATATATAATTTTCTTCCCTACCCCGTTTCCACAACCCGTTTAATTATCCATAAACACTTTAAACGGGGTGGGTATCCGCAGGTAGTGGGGTGAATAATCCAAATTGCAATCCCTAAATATCACTGCTCGATAATGGATTCATAATATAGTATCATCACTTTATTTATGCCAATGTGATTTAATAGTGATTTATAATTTTTGCATTGCTTCAGAAATCTTTTACAATTTATTTATAGTTTCCTCACTTTATTTATATTAATGTGATGTAATAGTGACTTATATTTTTTGCATTTACAATTTAATGGCGACTTCTCAAAGATGGACAAAATAGAAGTCGAGCTTCTATGTTATGTTTGGTTGAACAGTTCTGTGACTTAGTGACAAACAATTCTCATAGGATGAAATAATTTTGAAAGCGAAGACAACTTACTACTGCGAAACAAGTGCCTCGGGTAAGAAAACATCAAGAATTCGTGACTCAGAGGCTTTAAGAAAGAAATGATGTGTGCTTAGCAAAGATGTGCATACTTTTTGTGGAAAATATTATAAAATGAGTTGTGCTCATCCAAGTGGNTAAATATCACTGCTCGATAATGGATTCATAATATAGTATCATCACTTTATTTATGCCAATGTGATTTAATAGTGATTTATAATTTTTGCATTGCTTCAGAAATCTTTTACAATTTATTTATAGTTTCCTCACTTTATTTATATTAATGTGATGTAATAGTGACTTATATTTTTTGCATTTACAATTTAATGGCGACTTCTCAAAGATGGACAAAATAGAAGTCGAGCTTCTATGTTATGTTTGGTTGAACAGTTCTGTGTCATATGTCAGAAATTGTTTTATTTCGCCAAGTTTATCTTCGGTCCCATTGCGGAACATCGGGCCAATTCATCTAAAATGTACTAAGCTGGATTGTGCAAGTTCGCTTCTACTACATTGGTCGACCCAATCGTTATTGGGCCTCACCCATTGCAGGGTACTTGGTCTTAGGATTCTCATCACTATCCCCTCGGGCTTGGTTGCCATCGCAGAGGTGATGCAAGGCTGACCGCGCAATGTTTATATACATTCGAGAGAATATAATACTATGTCTGCTCATGGTGAGCATCCAGAGGACCAATCCTTCACTTAGTCAATTAAAGAAGTGGATTTGTATTTAAAATTCTATAACTTATGTTTGTGTTACTTTTAAATATTAATATCCAGACTTGCGCCTCTCCACATTCGGCTATTCAATAGGCGTGATGAGTGTGTACAGACTACAACCACCTATGATAGTACTACGTGGCAGCTTACAATTGGTCGTGAGATTACTATTTAAATCAGGGTTTCGGATACTGTTTTTCCTCATTGTCATTTCGCGAAGGAAGAGATCGCTCGAATCGAGCTCTTTGCGTCCTCGTTCTGTTTTACGTTCAAACCATTTCCTACCGATTTTCGTCAAGGTATAAACCATGGCTCCTCCTAGAATGAGATACCCAACCATGTTTGAGTTGGATATTGAAGAATTTAGGTCTAGGTTTTCGATTCCGGCTCATTATTCCATCTGGAAGGGACGGGAAAATGTTCCTTGTTTCTTTCCAGCGGAAATGAATGTGTCGGCCACTGCTATTCCGGTTAGTTATGCTTCTCTAAAGTGCGGGCTACGTTTTCCGCTACACCCATTCGTAGCGGCCGTACTTAGGGAAATCCATTGCCCGACTTTGGCGTTATTTNAAACCGAAAACCGAAAACATTATATTCAGATGAATTTAAATTAATTTTGATGTAAATACCAAAAAATCGAAACGAAAAGCAATAAGAAAAAGAAAACTAGAAAATAAGATCTACATAACAAAAATTCGAGCATTGAAGAAGAAGGACGGAATAATAGGCAAGAATCGTGTTGAAATCATTGAGAGAGAGATGAAAACATCAAAAAGAACATGGAGAATTTTAAAAAAGAAAAAGTGGCATTGAATTGGTAATTGGTTTGATCTCCAAATTAAGACTTTGTAATTAAGGCAAAGATTTTAAAAATATTAGATATATTTAATAGATATAAGCTCAGCGGATACTGTTATTTAAATGAATAATCGAACGGGGCTGCTATGTATCAAATCATTACCCGCCTCGTTTAAAGTGGATATATAATTTCATTCCCTACCCCGTTTCCACTACCCGTTTAATTATCCAAAAACACTTTAAACGGGGTGGGTATCCGCCGGGTAGTGGGGTGAATAATCCAAATTGCAATCCCTAAATATCACTGCTCGATAATGGATTCATAATATAGTATCATCACTTTATTTATGCCAATGTGATTTAATAGTGATTTATAATTTTTGCATTGCTTCATAAATCTTTGACAATTTATTTATAGTTTCCTCACTTTATTTATATTAATGTGATGTAATAGTTACTTATATTTTTTGCATTTACAATTTAATGGCGACTTCTCAAAGATGGACAAAATAGAAGTCGAGCTTCTATGTTATGTTTGGTTGAACAGTTCTGTGACTTAGTGACAAACAATTCTCATAGGATGAAATAATTTTGAAAGCGACGACAACTTACTACTGCGAAACAAGTGCCTCGGGTAAGAAAACATCAAGAATTCGTGACTTAGAGGCTTTAAGAAAGAAATGATGTGTGCTTAGCAAAGATGTGCAAACTTTTTGTGGAAAATATTATAAAATGAGTTGTGCTCATCCAAGTGGTTTTAACCGTTACGACTACGTCGACAAGGCTTCGGAAGCATATCATTCGGAGGTTGGAAACTTATTTATTCATGTGAAAGCTAGGAAGGAATTTTAGGATCAGTCGTAGTGGAGGACGGTATACATATTCATTTACATATACCGTTAGTTTTTTCTTCATATTGTGCTACTTAACTCCTTTAGTTAGTTTAATACATGTCATTGATAGTGAAATTTCAAAGACGAGAGGGGGAACACAAATGAGTGATGCTGGGGAAATTGGATCATCTATTCAATCGCCACACATGCCTTCTGAAATTGAGTTGGATACATCAGTTGAGCAACCCCCCCATTGGAAGGATAAAACCAAACGGCTATGCAATGCATGAACTACCTCTAACCCAATGTCCAACGAAAATAAAGAGTTGTATGAAAAACTATTAGTGGAACGCACTTCCAAGTTACANACTCGGATACCAACTCCTGGATTATGGCAATTTGAGAGATTGCCAGTAACTGAATTCCAAATAAAATAAAAAAATATTGAAAAAACTTAAATATGTAAATTTCTAGATTATTGTGTAATGCAATGAAATTATTCACAAATCTGGTGTCATTTAATGGAATTAATCCGATCACTGCGCTTTCTCAATTAAGCCAACCCATACGCATCAATATTGTGTTGAAGCTATGAAGGAGTGCGAATATTTGAAAAAATTAAAAAAACAAATGAAATCACGATAATATTGAAATCACATCAGACTCAATTACCTTTTTAGTTATAACAAATTTATACCCAAATGAGTGGACCACTACAAATATCATACGTATGAACCATACAAAACGTACTTCTTCTTTGTTGATAATTGTAGTATTGTATCTCTTATGTACCTAACACAATATGGTATCAGAATACTTTGTTGAGGTATCCCTAAATTACTCAATAATCTACCATCTTTGAGTAAACAAGATGATCAAATGATTAGTAGTAGAGTTGCTCAAGCTCCACCTTTGTTGGATGAAACAAACTACTTCACCTGAGTTATAAAAGATGATAATCATTAAATCTAAAGAATTGTAGCAGGTCATTATGAGCTAAACATGCAAAAGTTCATATCCTCCCCAAGAAGATTATGCATACTCAAATATAAGGAAATGATCATATTACATGATGCTATGGCAGATACCATGTTCGATAAAATAGCCAATTGCCTCACGCCTAAAGAAATATGGGATCAAATCAAAGAATTCTATGAAGGTGGAGATCAAATAAGGAAAATACATATACGGAACAAAATGATCTATTTTTAAGCAACAATGAGAGTCTCTAAGATTACTTTGGCATGACAATCAAAATGCTAAATTAAATACAAGCACTTCGAAGCGATCTATTAGGTGAAAAGATTATTGAAAAAGCTACCATGAGTATGCTAAACAAATTTGAGATAAATCTATCACTATAGAAGTGTGTGACAAACTAAAAAATGTGCTTGCGATTAAGGAGGAAAGCACCATGTTTAAAATTCATCAATTCATTATAATTATCATAAAAAAGAATATTCATTTGCCCACCGAAAGTTGAAGAAAATTCACAAAATAACGAAATAGCCCTAACAAGTGAGGACTCGCTTAAAGCAGCTTCTATGATCGTGGACTTAGTGACAAACAATTCTCATAGGATGAAATAATTTTGAAAGCGACGACAACTTACTACTGCGAAACAAGTGCCTCGGGTAAGAAAACATAAAGAATTCGTGACTCAGAGGCTTTAAGAAAGAAATGATGTGTGCTTAGCAAAGATGTGCATACTTTTTGTGGAAAATATTATAAAATGAGTTGTGCTCATCCAAGTGGTTTTAACCGTTACGACTACGTCGACAAGGCTTCGGAAGCATATCATTTGGAGGTTGGAAACTTATTTATTCATGTGAAAGCTAGGAAGGTATTTTAGGATCAGTCGTAGTGGAGGACGGTATACATATTCATTTACATATACCGTTAGTTTTTTCTTCATATTGTGCTACTTAACTCCTTTAGTTAGTTTAATACATGTCATTGATAGTGAAATTTCAAAGACGAGAGGGGGAACACAAATGAGTGATGCTGGGGAAATTGGATCATCTATTCAATCGCCACACATGCCTTCTGAAATTGAGTTGGATACATCAGTTGAGCAACCCCCCCATTGGAAGGATAAAACCAAACGGCTATGCAATGCATGAACTACCTCTAACCCAATGTCCAACGAAAATAAAGAGTTGTATGAAAAACTATTAGTGGAACGCACTTCCAAGTTACACAGTCTGAATGAGTTTTTTGCTACACAATGTCATTTCGTCAGCTCAAGAGATGGGAAAGTTGATTGAGATCGATACTAGCATCCTTAATGAGGTGCTACTACGTTTATACAATGAATCATTTACTTGAGTAGTCATTGTTCTATGTAATCTCATTAGTTTGTCTTTATAACACTCAAATGCTTATTGCTATGTGGTTTTATAGTTTCATTTTGTTGCGGAAAGAAAATGTATTTTATGTTATGGAAGAATGTGATGGAATAGTAGGACTGAGTACCACGTAAAGGCTGCGGTTCATGAGGATAGGCAAGCCCAAAATCATAGAATAAGCCCAAACGAATGATTTAAAGACTGAAGCCCAATCGCATCGGACCCAACCCAATTTAGACTACATGCAGATCAAGTGGCTGAATTCACTAAATGTTGGATCCATCCCTAGGACCAATCTATCATTCCGCTACGTATCGGTCCCACCACGTGAAATTCAGTTTAGAATGGAGGAAAATAACGACTAGAGGTTACGAAGTAAATGCTGGAGGTTACGAGGTGTTATGGCCCTTTTTAGGGGGTACCAACAATCATCCGGTTCGTTAAGAAACGAACTCGGTAATGATTTATTTGTGGTGGGAGAACGATTGTAAAAGAGATAAACGGTAATGAGGCCAAGCAATTTAGAGTGGAAAACCCCAGGAAATGAGGAAAAAACCACTTGACCAAGAGCAGGGAATGCTCTCAGTCGATTCAATAATCAAATCAAAGTTCAAGTACAAGAAGAACAGAGGCTTATGAAGATAACGAGGGTAAGAAAGCGATAAGAATAATCCTGGCAGAGTAACGGCCTATTCTTCGCATCCAAAAGGTCATGTATGTTCCGTCGTCGTGCTCTGTATTTATAGAGTTGAAGGCATGTGTAGTCCACGCCCTGTAACTGCTTCTGACAGGTTTGTTAGAGGTTGTTTTCGTGCGATGTAAAATGTGGCCGGGACCAAATCGTGGTCTGCGTGATCTGGCCTGAGGCATGGTAAACGTGTGGAGGCACGAAGCGTGGAACGCGTGGGTTTGTAACCGTTTGGACCGAACCATGGGCCATATGTCAGAAATTGTTTTATTTCGCCAAGTTTATCTTCGGTCCCATTGCGGAACATCGGGCCAATTCATCTTAAATGTACTAAGCTGGATTGCGCAAGTTCGCTTCTACTACATTGGTCGACCCAATCGTTATTGGGCCTCACCCATTGCAGGGTACCTGGTCTTAGGATTCTCATCACTATCCCCTCGGGCTTGGTTGCCATCGCAGAGGTGATGCAAGGCTGACCACGCAATGTTTATATACATTCGGGAGAATATAATACTATGTCTGCTCATGGTGAGTATCCAGAGGACCGATCCATCACTTAGTCAATTAAAGAAGTGGATTTGTATTTAAAATTCTATAACTTATGTTTGTGTTACTTTTAAATATTAATATCCAGACTTGCGCCTCTCCACATTCGGCTATTCAATAGGCGTGATGAGTGTGTACAGACTACAACCACCTATGATAGTACTACGTGGAAGCTTACAATTGGTCGTGAGATTACTATTTAAATCAGGGTTTCGGATACTGTTCTTCCTCATTGTCATTTCGCGAAGGAAGAGATCGCCCGAATCGAGCTCTTTGCGTCCTCATTCTGTTTTACATTCAAACCATTTCCTACCGATTTTCGTCAAGGTATAAACCATGGCTCCTCCTAGAATGAGATACCCAACCATGTTTGAGTTGGATATTGAAGAATTTAGGTCTAGGTTTTCGATTCCGGCTCATTATTCCATCTGGAAGGGACGGGAAAATGTTCCTTGTTTCTTTCCAGCGGAAATGAATGTGTCGGCCACTGCTATTCCGGTTAGTTATGCTTCTCTAAAGTGCGGGCTACGTTTTCCGCTACACCCATTCGTAGCGGCCGTACTTAGGGAAATCCATTGCCCGACTTTGGCGTTATTTCCAGGTAGCTACGTGTATATAGTGGCGTTTATCTTTTATTGCCACCAACATAACATGGCCCCGACTTTGGAACACTTTTTCAACTTGTTCTTGGTTGGGTCCCGAAGTGGTAAGAGTTTATTCGGATGTCGTAAGTTATATTACATAGCGATGTGCACCAAGGAGTGCGCTATAGTTGATAAGGAAGAATCTCTCCATGCTTGGGAGTCTTGTTATGTGTGGGTAACAATCCCTAAAGAGGACATGTTAAAGATGTGGCCACTTATAACCCACCCACGCATAGACCAGTTGGACCGAACCAGGTTCAACCCCTCCCGTCCGGACACCGCAAACACATTTTCGATGTTTCCTCATTCCGAAGCACGTCTTAAACGAACAGAGCTGCTTCGGGAGGAGAGGTTGGTAGAAATAGGGGTCGTGGGTAGGACCGAAGCCCCCGCCGCGAAGGGGGTGTTTTCTTGTTCAGATCTGTCTGAAGGATCGGGTATGAAGTTATATTTTCATTCCGTCCTTTCCTGATCCTTATACATTTATTTTGCAGATTCAACTGAAACAATGCCCAACTCAAGGTTCAAGCGTTTGGCTGCTGCTTCGGTCCGTCCTTCTGAAGGACGACAGGAAGCAACGGAAAGTACGGAGCAAACTGAATCAGCGACGAGGGGTACGCTGGTTCCATCGGGGTCATCCATTGGAGGGAACCCCCCGATCCAGACCACCAACACAGACACATTAACCTTGCGTTGCACAGGAGAGCCCTCAATGGGAATGGGGCCTGCACCTCGGGTATTTGGAGTGGTAGAGGAGGTGATAACGGCTAGGATTCGTTATTTGAGCTTATCTAGCCTCTACCAAATCGGAAATAATTCCTCCATTAGTGCTGATACAATTACTTTGTTGCTGCAAGGAGCCGTTCCCGTGGAGAAAGTTCTCCCCCGTCCCAACCTTAAGGCGAACGTCTCATTGCCGCCGATATCCTTGGGAAAAGGGAAGAGGGCGACCTAAGCAGATGCCCCAAAGATTTTCAAAAGGCTGGGGAAAGGGGGGAATGCTTTTGTCCCTACTAAGGGGATCATTTGGAAGGAACCTGCCTCGGGCCCTAAGACCAACTCCGACTGGGGCGTTGCCTTAGGCCTGCTAGACAGGTTTAAAAAAGGGAAACAGTTGGCCTCCTAGAGGAGTGCCTTCATAGAGGACTTCCGCCTCTACGGGGAGCAGAACCCAGACAACGTTCAGCCGGACATGTCTGGGGAAGAAATTATTGATGGCTTCCTCGACCTCGCAACTAAGGTAAGTTCCTTCGACATTAAGGCCCGATGCTTTATGTTCTGACATTATTGTCTTATGCAGATGCTGAGGAAAGATTTCACAACTGCCATCACTTTGGAAAAGAACCTGGGTGGCCACGTTGTTTCCCAACAAGTCCAAGATTAAACATGGTAAATTGGTTGCGGTACGAGAGGGCCGGGACTGATTGGATAATGAACTACTAAGAGCTGGGACGAAGATCTCGCTCTTAACAGACCAAGTCTCTGAGCTGGACAAGAAAGAAAAAATAGCTCAAGGACAAATTTCTGACCTGAAAGCCAAGCTGCGGGCCAAAGAGGATGAAGTCAACCAAGTTCAAGTTCGGGCTCAGGAGAAGAGGAATAAGCTCAACGAGCTTCTCCTTCGGGCTCAAGAGGAAAAGACAAACTTGGTGGAGGAGTTGGCCAGAACCCGCACTTCGGCTGAAGGTTCAGTCCGGGAAGCAGTCCTGAGTTTTGCTCTGTCCCCCTTGTTATTCGCTCTGGCGGATAACATACATGTGATGTATATTGCTAAGTACCTGGATAACATGCGGGATCAGGTTACTAAGCAATTTGGGTTCTCCCATGCGGATGTAAGGTGAAAGACGATCGAGCCTCTAGAGAAAGATGAAACTTTCAAGTAATTTCATCTTTGGAAGAACCTATCCTAGAGGATGACCATTTCTTCTACCTCTTTGAAGAGATGGAGAAAGCGGTTAACCAGAAGGTGGCAGATCAAGAAGAAGAATTGAGGCAGCTCGCGGCCGGACCGAACCACATGAGCAGAGAATGGAGGATAAGGAAGATGGGCAGGGTAGTTATATTCAAATTGTATTTTTATCCTTGCTATGTTCCTTACTCCTAATATAAGATTCTTTTCCTCTCAATTCCATCACTTTAACGTCAGAATGAATTATTATAACTAACCTTTAAAGTAAACAAGTGTGTTTTGTACTAACGAGTGTGTTTAACCATCAAGTGTAATATCGGGGGCTGCTTATAGGGTGCTAACCCATCGGTCCCCAATATTACACTTGGCTCACTCGGATTAATATTGATTGGATTGGTCGTTTTATATTGTGCGTGGATCACTCTAATTCCGTCCTTGGGATCACCGATGAATTGGAAAGGCGTGGCTCAGGTTCATTATGAGTTCATAACAAGCTTCGGCCAAACCTTGGTTCTACTGAAGTTTCGTAGGTTATATTGGCCAAGCTTTTGTTCTACATATGTCCCACGGCAGGGCCGAGCTTGTGTTTCGATATGCTGACTCCCATTCTTTTGTGGCGGATTTCGTAAGTACGAGGGCCGTTTCCCAAGAATGAATGTCATTGAAGGGGGTGTCTTAGTTCGTAGTGAGTTCTGGGAGAATCACGACTCATCCATGGGACTGGGCAAGTGCAGTCCCATGGATGAGTCGTGAGAAGCTTCTCATCCATATGACTCGTCAGAGCGATCACTGCAACTTGGGAGCCTTGTGGATAAGAAGCTTCAGTCACTAGTCCATACTCGTCCTAAATAATCCGACTCCAGGATAGGTCCATCACTCAATTAGAAACAGCTTGTTTTGTACTTACTTCTTTTCTTCTTACGTTTAAAGGAATGTACGTTTATTGAGTCAAACCTATTAATCGAAGGTTCAGAAGAAATACCGCCTTAGATTCATGACATTCGAAGTTCGGGGGATTTCATTACCATCCAATGTTTCAAGTTTATACGCACCAGATTCCAGTTTCTTCGATATTTGATACGGTCCCTCCCAATTTCTGTCTAGCTTTCCAACATTCCTCTGAACCATTATGCTTCTGAGGACGAGGTTGACTTCAAAGAATTCACTTGGGAGGACTCGCTTGTTATGGGCCCATTCCATAGTTACTGATATGCGCACATCCGCGCGTAAATCACATCTCTCTTTTCTTCGATCATCTCGAGGTCCAACAGTCTCGTTTCGCCGTTCATATGCTCATCATACTGAGATATTCGGGGCGATCGGATGGCGAACTCCACCGGGCTGACTGCTTCGGACCCATACTCTAGTGTGAAGGGTGATTCTTGGGTCGTTGAGCGAGGTGTAATTCGGTATGCCCATAGGACCTCATAGATGTGTTCATGCAATTTCCCTCCAAAATCTTCTAATTTGGTCTTCAATCCTTTCAGGATAACCTTGTTAGATACCTCCGTAAGTCCATTGGTTTGAGGATGGGCCACTGATGAGAAATGCTTGGCGATGCCCAGCTTGGTGCAGAAATCCCGTACGTTTTTCCCACGGAACTGGGTCCCGTTATCTGATATGAGTGCTCGGGGAACCCCGAAGAGGCTCACAATATTTCTCCATAAGAAGTGTTTGACGACCTTCTCTTAGATGAAGGCCACTGCTTCTGCTTCAATCCACTTCGAATAATATTCAACTGCCACAATACAGAATTTCCTTTGCCCTATTGACCGAGGAAAAGGTCCGGTATGTCAATCCCCCATCTGTCAAACGGAAAAGGCAATGCGGTGACCGATAAGGGAGCCCCAGGCAGTTGTGGGATCGGGGCGTGATACTGACATATGGCACAACGTTTGGTGTACTTCTTGGCATCTCCAAGCAACGTCGGCCAAAAATATCCGGCTCTGACGACGCGATGATATAAAGATCGAGGCCCTGAGTGAATACCACATATCCCTTCATAAAAATAATTCATGACGGCTTCAGCCTCAATAGGGGATAGGCAACGTAACAATGGGCCCTCAAAACTCTTTTTAAATAATCGTCCGTCAATTAGGACAAATCTCTTAGCCGGGACTTCTATTTTTCTGGCTTCTGACTTGTCTTCAGGAAGATAGCCGTTTGTTAGAAACATAATAAAGGGGTCCATCCAATTAGGTTCCCCGGGAGATTCAGTAACGCTAATATTCAAGCCCTGGAGTTCGTGGCATAGATCCCCAATTTCTTCAAGTGACTGTTCGGTCTCTGATATCTCAACCAAAGGTTGGTCCTGGATATGGATCGACATGGTGCTTGGCTCTATGTCAGGTATGCCCGCGGCCAACCTGGAAAGTGCGCCAGCAACCTCATTCTGTTTCTGTGGCATGTGGTCAAGAGAAAATTCACTGAATTTTTTGGATAATTCCAGGATTTTGGCGGAATATAATTTCATCATCGGATCATGAGTTTCAAATCTCCATGCGAACTGTTCCACTACTAACTTTGAGTCTGAAAACATTCCTACTATGCTAACTCCCATCTTTCGGGCCAGAGTCATTCCTGTTAATACAGCTTCGTATTCTACCACATTATTTGTTCCAGGAAAGGAAAATTTAACTGCGGAATGAATAAGATCACCTTGTAGCGTTGTGAGGGTAATGCCAGACCCTCTTCCTCCGAAGGTCGACCCATCTACATGGACTGTCCAACGATCATCCTCTTGGTTTAGATATATGGCCGATCGGGTCATTTCAACCACAAAATCAGCGAGAACCTAAGCCTTGATCGCCCTTCGGGGCAAGAATTCCAGATACATAGCGCTAAGTTTGATAGCCCATTTTGCTAACCTCTCATTTAAATCTGGTTGTTTAAGGACCACTTTTAGAGGATGGTCCGTGTACACTTAAATCGTTCGGCCTTCGAAATAATGCTTCAGCTTAGATACAGCTTTCTTCAAAGACAGCATGAATTTTTCCAGGGTGGAGTATCTGGTTTCGGCAGACACCATAGAATGACTTACATAATAAACGGGTATGTTAACATCATCTCGGATGGTCACTAGAGCTGCGCTGACGGCCACCTCTGAAACTGCAAGATACAACCCCAAAGGTTCATCACAAGTTGGACTCACCATAACCGGGGGAGTGCTTAAAAAAGTCTTCAGCTCTGAAAAGGTCCGATCGCACTCTTCGGTCCAGTCTAGATGACTTGCTTTTCTTAGCATTTTGAAAAAAGACAGAGCCCGATCTGTGGATCTGGAAATAAATCTGCTTAGCGCAGCGAGTCGGCCGGTAAGCCTCTGAAATTTTCTTTTGTTTCTTGGAGGGTGCATATCAATAATAGTCTGCACTTTCTCAGAGTTAACCTCTATGCCTTTCTCTGAAACTTAGTATCCTAAAAACTTTCCACTTCGGATCCCGAAGCAACATTTGTTTGGATTTAATTTGAGCTGATACTTGCGGCATACTTCGAAACAACGAGACAAATAAGAAATATGATCTTCATCATTCATAAATTTAACAATCATGTCATCAACATATACTTCCATCATATGGCTGATCAGATCTCTAAAGATTTTATTGACCAACCTTTGATATGTTGCTTCAGCGTATTTCAGACCGAACGACATGACCACATAGCAATAGACGCCATCTATTGCTATGACCACATAGCAATAGACCGAACGGCATGAANTTTTACCCTTATCATTTCCATCATTCATTAACTTTTCTGTTGCCGAGATTAACATGCTCGGTGCATGTCCCGCCCAAGCCAACCGTTAGCTGTTGGATGACTCGACGGGCCATATGCATCCCTTCCCCGGGTGGGTACTTAGGCGCTACCCCTTTTTCCACCCGGATCCGTTCCGCCCTCTTCGTACGTATCTTTTCCTCTTTGGAACTTATCGTTCCCTTCATCAGGCATGCCCTTCCTTTGGCGAATCGTGTACTAGGCACGAAGCCAGGTTCCGTCGGACGGTCCATCCTTCCTCACCCCGAGTCTTATTATCATTTATCTCGTTCATTCGTATCATTTCTTCCTTCTTTATTAACCCAATCCCATTCCCTAAGTCTGAACCTTCCCTTACTATATTCGATAATTTTCCTTCTTCGAAATTTTCGCGACAATTCTTTCCTTCAACTTTTTTGCGATAATTTTGTGCCTTGGAGATTTTCGCGATAATTTTCCTTCTTTGCGGGAATTTTCGGATTTTTGGGTCTTAATGATGATTAACCCGTTTTTGGGCCTCCTCACTCCTATTTATAGACATCCTAACTTTTCTAATTCACACTTTGACCCCTCCTTCCTTTACTTTTGACCCCTCTTTTATCTTTTTCTTTACTTTTCTATTCTTCGTTCCCTTTTACGTTCTTTCGTTCCCGTATCTCTCATTATCTCTCGTCTAGACTTTACCGTTACATTCCCTACTATTTGTTTCGACATACCTTTTTTTCGGCTATTACATGGCAAGTGCGTCAGCAACCTTATTCTGTTTCCGTGGCACGTGGTTAAGAGAAAATTCACTAAATTTTTTGGATAATTCCAGGACTTTGGCGCAATATAATTTCATCATCGGATCATGAGTTTCAAATCTCCATGCGAACTGTTCCACTACTTACTTTGAGTCTGAAAACATTTGTACTATGCTAGCTCCCATCTTTCGGGCTAGGGTCATTCCCTATAATACAGCTTCGTATTCTACCACATTATTTGTTCCAGCAAAGGAAAATTTAACTGTGGAATGAATAAGATCACCTTGTAGCATTGTGAGGGTAATGCCCGCCCCTCTTCCTCCGAAGGTTGACCCATCTACATGGACCGTCCAATGATCATCCTCTTGGTTTAGATATATGGCCGATCGGGTCATTTCAACCACAAAATCATCGAGAACCTGGGCCTTGATCGCCCTTCGGGGCAAGAATTCCATATACATAGCGCTGAGTTTGATAGCCCATTTTGCTAACCTCTCATTTAAATCCGGTTGTTTAAGGACCACTTTCAGAGGCTGGTCCGTACAGACATAAACCGTTCGGCCTTCGAAATAATGCTTCTGCTTAGATACATCTTTCTTCAAAGCCAAAATGAATTTTTCCAGGGTGGACTATCTGGTTTCGGCAGACACTAGAGAATGACTTACATAATAAACGGGTCTGTTGACATCATCTCGGATGGTCACTAGAGTTGCGCTGACGGCCACCTCTGATACTGCAAGATACAACCCCAAAGGTTCATCACAAGTTGGACTCACCATCAACGGGGGAGTGCTTATATAGGTCTTCAGCTCTGAAAAGGCCCGATCGCACTCTTCGGTCTAGTCTAGATGACTTGCTTTTCTTAGCACTCTGAAAAAAGGCAGAGCCCGATCTGTTGATCTGGAAATAAATCTGCTTAGCGCAGCGAGTCTGCCGGTAAGCCTCTGAAATTCTCTTTTGTTTCTTGGAGGTTGCATATCAATAATAGCCAGCACTTTCTCAGGGTTAACCTCTATGTCATTCTCTTAAACGTAGTATCCTAAAAACTTTCCACTTCAGATCCCGAACCAGCATTATTTAGGATTTAATTTGAGCTTATACTTGCGGTATACTTTGAAACAACGAGACAAATAAGAAATATGATCTTCATCATTCATAGATTTAACAATCATGTCATCAACATATACTACCATCATATGGCCTATCAGATCGCTAAAGATTTTATTGACCAACCCTTGATATGTTGCTCCAGCGTTTTTCAGATCGAACGACATGACCACATAGCAATAGACGCCATCTTCGGTCATGAATGATGACTTCTTCTGATCTTCCTCAGCCAAGAACATTTGATGGTATCCGGAGTAGGCGTCCATGGTGCTCATCATTGTGTTGTCAGACACAACATCCACCAATCCGTCAATATGTGGCAGGGGGAATGGATCCGACTCGCAGCTTTTGTTAACTTCGGTGAAGTCAATACATATCCGCCATTTCCCATCTGCTTTGGAAACCACTACCGGGTTTGCAACTCATTCAATATAGTGGATCTCCCTGATAAAGCCTGACCGCAGCAGTTTGTTCACTTCAGCCCGGATGATCTCGATTTTTTCGAGAGAATAACGTCTCCTCTTCTGCCTAACAAGCTTTGTACCTAGCTCAGTGTTGATCCGATGCTCACTATCAAATTAGTCAATCCCC
This sequence comes from Utricularia reniformis, assembly GCA_009725065.1. Taxonomy (NCBI): domain Eukaryota; kingdom Viridiplantae; phylum Streptophyta; class Magnoliopsida; order Lamiales; family Lentibulariaceae; genus Utricularia; species Utricularia reniformis. The sequence goes on along the minus strand of RWGZ01001225.1, from coordinate 347,631 downwards.
GGAACATCATCCGGGGTCCAGGAAAATATATCCACATGGCTTCTCAGCAAGTGGGTCAGCTCTTCTTCAAAGGTAGGGGTTAAGTGTGCCTCGATGCGAGTAGTTTTGGTGGAGTCATCCTCAACCAGATTAATAATTTTGAACTCAACGGGTTCCATGGCTTGCCTCGGGTGCGGCGGCTCTTCAAGCAAATCCACCCGGGACTTCTTCACAAGTGTAGAGTTGGGCACGAGCTCATGTAGCGTTGCCTAGCTACTCTCTGATCCCCCTTTACATAAATAACTCCGTGAGCGGAGAGGAATTTGAGAATCATATGATAAATAGAAGAAACCGTCTCGAACTTACTGAGGCTGGTCCCTCCGATGATGGCGTTGTAAGCCAAGTCGACTTCAACGACAATGAATTCCAAGACCTCCGGTCAGTCCCTGCATGGTTCTCCCAAGGTAACTGGGAATAGATTCTTCCCGCATGGAATAACGCTCCTCTGGACGAATGCCTAGAGAGTTATATTAGCGATCGGGAGGTCGTGAGCAGCAGCTCCAAGCATCTCAGCAACTTCGCACTTCATCAAATTGCTCGTACCCCCGGTGTCCACTAAGATCCTGTGGACACCGGGAGACTGTCAGGAAGCACGTCACTGTCGTTCGTCTAAGTTCCAGTTGCCATGACTTTGATTATCCTATCCCTGGTAGAAACCTCAAATGGGATTAGAGAAGCATCCCCACAGATGGCGCCAAACTGTTATGGTCCCTTTTTATGGGGTACCAACAGTCGTCTGATTCGTTAATAAACGAACTCGGTTATGATTTATTTGTGGTGGGAGAACGATTGTAAAAAAGATAAAAGGTAATGAGGCAAAACAATTTAGAGTGGAAAACCAGGGGAAATTTCGAAAAAAACCACTTGACCAAGAGCAGGGAATGCTCTCAGTCGATTCAATAATCAAATCAAAGTTCAAGTACAAGAAGAACATAGGCTTATGCAGATAACGAGGGTAAGAAAGCGATAAGAATAATCCCGGCAGAGTAACGACCTATTCTTCGCATTCAAAAGGTCATGTTTGTTCCGTTGTCGTGCTATGTATTTATATAGTTGAAGGCGTGTGTAGTCCACGCCCTGTAACTGCCTCTGACAAGTTTGTTAGAGGTTGTTGTTGCGCGATGTAAAACATGGCCGGGACCGAAGCGTGGTCTGCGTGATCTGGCCTGAGACGTGGTAAACGTGTGGAGGCCCGCAGCGTGGAACGCATGTGTTTGTAACCGTTTGGACCGAACCATGGGGCTATCTGTCAGAAACCGTTTTATTTTGCCAAGTTTATCCTCGGTCCCATCGCGGAACATCGGGTCAATTCATCTTAAATGTACTAAGCTGGACAACGCAAGTTTGCTTCTACTACATGGGTCGACCCAATCGTTATTGGGCCTCAGCATTTCAGGGTACCTGGTCCTATGATTCTCATCACGGGGATAACTATTGTTCGTCATATATTTAAGGATGGGGAAATGGATGCATGAGATAGACTCTTTTGGGGAATAAATGTTCTTTTTGGGATAACACTTCTTTGGATGATCAAAGCTACAATTCGTTTCTACCATTATTATTCATTTTTTCCTTGTTCATTCCATTATTGTTCTTCCCTTATCATCTTATAACTGTTGTATTGTTCAATGCTCAATTTAATGAATTTGCCAAGAGGATTCCCTCTTTGTAACTATGGATTTTTTCTCTATTGTTAGGGATTTTCCACATTAAAACTGATGTATTCTTTATTTCTTCTATTAATAAAAAAATGTCTAAACAACCAACAAATCTAAAACCGATTTTACAGTCAAAACGTGGTAACTATAGGAGCCCCCTAAAAAGAAACTACATCACTATGTTTTTGTATGTCTGAATTTTTTTTACATTTCCATCATTATCGTTGTACTCATTTCGATCAATAATGTTGAGATAAATCAATGTTTCGATCAATAAGGTTTCATCTACACCAATCGCTCTAATTACACATCCACCTAACAGTTCAACTACTTCTTCTAATCAATTACTCAATCATCTACTTCACACCTACCACTGTTACTTAATGTAATAGCAGAGAAAAAGGTACAATGAAACAAATAGTAGGGAACGTAGCGGTAAAAGTCTAGACGAGAGATAATGAGGGATACGGGAACGAAAGAACGTAAAAGGAAACGAAAAATAGAAAAGTAAAGAAAAAGATTAAAAGGGGGTCAAAAGCAAAGGAATGAGGGGTTAAAGTGTGAATTAGAAAAGTTAGGATGTCTATAAATAGGGGTGAGGAGGACCAAAAACGAGTTAATCATCATTAATACACGAAAATTCGAAAATTGCCGCGAACAAGGAAATTATCGCGAAAATTTTGAAGGGCAAAAATTATCGCGAAAAAGTTGGAAGGCAAAATTGTCGCGGAAATTTGGAAGGCAAATATTGTCGCGAAAATTTTGAAGGGCAAAAATTGTCGCGAAAATTTACGAAGGCAAAAATTGTCGCAGATTTCCAGTAAGGCATAAATTATCGCGGATTTCATCCTTAGTGCAATATTGTCGCGGATTTTGATCCTAGTGCATTATTATCGCGGATTTCAGGGCAGAGGTAGAATTGTCGTGGAAATACTAAGTTCGAGTGTTTTCGTTACGTCCCGAAGTCGGATCGTGGGAGGAAAAGGACACGTAAGGTCTACGGTAATCATATAGTTAACAATAAGATAATAACGTCAGAATTCGAATAACTAAGACATGTTACGAAATGCAGGGGAAGCACGGGAAGATTATAACAGGCTAAAGCAAACGGTAAGCGGAGTGAACACAATATAGTAAGGGAAGGTTCAGACTTAGGGAATGTGATTGGGATAATAAAGAAGGAAGAAAAGATACGAATGAACGAAATAAATGATAATAAGACTCGGGGTGAGGAAGGATGGACCGTCCGACCGAACCTGGCATCGTGCCTAGTACACGATTCGCCAAAGGAAGGGCATGTCTGATGAAGGNTCAAGTACAAGAAGAACATAGGCTTATGAAGATAACGAGGGTAAGAAAGCGATAAGAATAATCCCGGCAGAGTAACGGCCTATTCTTCGCATCCAAAAGGTCATGTTTGTTCCGTGGTCGTGCTATGTATTTATAGGGTTAAAGGCGTGTGTAATCCACGCCCTGTAACTACCTCTGACAGGTTTGTTAGAGGTTGTTGTCGCGCGATGTAAAACGTGGCTGAGACCGAAGTGTGGTCTACGTGATCTGGCCTGAGATGTGGTTAACGTGTGGAGGCTCGAAGCGTGGAACACGTGGGTTTGTAACCGTTTGGACCGAACCATGGGGCTATCTGTCAGAAACCGTTTTATTTTGCCAAGTTTATCTTCGGTCCCATCGCGGAACATCGGGCCAATTCATCTTAAATGTACTAAGCTGGACTGCGCAAGTTCGCTTCTACTACATGGGTCCACCCAATCGTTATTGAGTCTCACCCATTGCAGGGTACCTGGTCCTAGGATTCTCATCACGGGGATAACTATTGTTCGTCATATATTTAAGGATGGGGAAATGAAGGCATGAGATAGACTCTTTTTGGATTAAATGTTCTTTTTGAGATAACACTTCTTTGGATGATCAAAGCTACAATTCATTTCTACGGTTATTATTAATTTTTTCCTTGTTCATTCCATTATTGTTCTTCCCTTATCATCTGATAACTGTTGTATTGTTCAATGCTCAATTTAATGAATTTGCCAAGAGGATTCCCTCTTTGTAACTATGGATTTTTTCTCTATCTTTAAGGATTTTCCACATTAAAACTGATGTATTCTTTATTTCTTCTATTAATAAAAAAATGTCTAAACAACCAACAAATCTAAAACCGATTTTACAATCAAAACCCGGTAACTATAGGAGCCCCCTAAAAAGAAACTACATCACTATGTTTTTGTATGTCTGAATTTTTTTTACATTTCCATCATTATCGTTGTACTTATTTCGATCAATAATGTTGAGATAAATCAATGTTTCGATCAATAAGGTTTCATCTACACCAATCACTCTAATTACACATCCACCTAACAATTCAACTACTTCTTCTAATAAATTACTCAATCATCTACTTCACACCTACCACTGTTACTTAAGTTTATTTAAGAAGAGTTTCAATGATTGTTTCTGTCATCTCAACTCTCCATTATCATGTTTTCTTCACTACAAAATGAATCATATTGATATTACTGTGAAGTAATGTAACTTCCAGAATATGTTCAATGTACCCAGACTTAATATCACATGCACTAGAATCACTCATGGAGGAAAGGCAGCCAGCTAAGTTGTCAAATAAAGCAAGAAGGTGTAGATCCGAAAAGCATCATATTGTCGAGCGTTGCGGGGAGACTAGATACGCTCGACTAATGGTGGATTAAATCACTTCCAACTCAATGTACACCCTTACTCAATTTCATCGTCGTTTCCTAATGTCCCGCACATTATACGAGCAACTGTTGTAGTAATAAATCCTTATTTTGAAGAAAGACTTGATGTTATTGACGTTGTTCTTTATTGACAGTTCAAAAGTGCACGCCAACTATTTGTATGCTAACTTATGGGGTGTGTGTTGATGTCTATGATGAATCTTTTCTATTATGATTCATTTTTTAGAGTATTAACTAGGGGTGTTCATTCGGAAAATACCGAACCGAATTTCAATTACCGAATACCGAATAAGTCAAAAAATAATACTGAATTGTTTATGTTTGGTTTCGGTATTTACCGAAAAACCGAATTTTCTGAAATTTAATCAAATTAAATAAAAAGTTAATCATAATAATATATTTAATTATATAATTAAATAAAAAATATTAGTTTTAAATTAAACAAAATGTTAATTCGGTATTTGGTAAATTACCGAATACCGAATTTTTTACCGAACCGATTTCGAAATTCGGTATCCGTTGGGTAAAAAAAATTCAATATATGATTCGGTATTCGGTTTTACCGAATAGTGAACACCCCTAGTACTAACCCATATTTTTATACCGGCCGATATACCGCCGGTATACTGGCCGGAACGCAAAAAACCTAGCGGCACTAGTACTTCGACCGGTAACGTTTGGTACTGGTTATCAGGTCGACCCAAAAAAATATATATATATTTACTGGCCATACCGGTCCGAACCGATACAAAATTCCGTACCGGTATGAAAACATTGGTACCAACAGTGAGTGAATCGTGATTGAGATATGGATNTTCACAAGAAATATCGCCTTAAATTCATGACATTCCAAGTTCGGGGGACCTCTATACCATCCAATGTTTCAAGTTTATACGCACCTGATTCCAATTTCTTTGATATTCGATACGGTCCCTCCCAATTTCTGTCCAGCTTTCCAACGTTCTTCTGCACCTTTATGCTTCTGAGGACGAGGTTGCCTTCAAAGAATTCCCTTGGGAGGACTCGCTTGTTATGGGCCCGTTCCATAGTTCGCTGATAGGCACGCATCCGTGCATAAATTGCATCTCTCTTTTCTTCGATCATCTCGAGGTCCAATAATCTCCTTTCACCATCATATGCTCATCGTATTGAGATATCCGAGGTGATCGGATGGCAACCTCCACCAGGCTAACAGCTTCGGACCCATACACCAAATTAGAAAGGTGATTCCTGGGTTGTTGAACGAGGTGTAGTTCGGTATGCCCATAAGACCTCATAGATGTGTTCAGTCCATTTCCCTCCAAAATCTTCTAACTTGGTCTTCAATACTTTCAGGATAACATTGTTAGATACCTCCGTAAGTCCATTAGTTTGGGGATGAGCCACTGACGAGAAATATTGGGCGATGCCCAACTTGATATATAAATCCCGTATGCTTTTTCCACGAAACTGGGTCCCATTATTTGATATGAGTGCTCGGGGAACCCCCAAAGCGGCTCACAATATTTCTCCGTAAGAAGTGTTTGACAACCTTCTATGAGATGATGGCTACTGCTTCTGCTTCAATCCACTTCGAGTAATACTCCACCGCCACAATACAAAATTTTCTTTGCCCTATTGACCGAGGAAAAGGTCCAAGGATATCAATCCCCCATCTGCCAAACGGACAAGGCAATGGAGTGACCGATAAGGGAGCCCCAGGCAGCTATGGTATCGGAGCATGGTACTGACATATGGCGCAACGTTTAGTGTATTTCTTGGCATCTGCAAGCAACGTCGGCCAAAAATATCCAACTCTGATGATGCGATGGTATAAAGATCGAGCCCCTTAATGAATGCCGCATATCCCTTCATGAACATAAATCATGATGGTTTCAGCCTCAATAGGGGATGAGCAACGCAGAAGCGGACCCTAAAAACTCTTTTTAAATAATCGTCCGTCAACCAGGATAAATCTCTTAGCCCGAACTTCTATTTTTCTGGCTTTAGACTTGTCTTCAGGAAGATAGTCGTTTGCAAGATATATTTAATAAAGGGATACATCCAATTGGGTTCCACAAGAGATTCAGTAGCGTTAATATTCAAGCCCTAAATTTCATGGCATAGAGCCCCGAATTCTTCAATAGACTGTTCGGTCACTGATATCTCGACCGAAGGTTGGTCTTGGATATGGACCGAAATAGTGCTCGGCTCTATGTCAGGTATGTCTGCGCCAATCTCGCAAGTGCGTCGTCAACCATATTCTGTTCTCGTGGCACGTGGTCAAGAGAAAACTCACTGAACTTTTTGGATAATTCCAAGACTTTGGCACAATATAATTTCATCATCGGATCATGAGTTTCAAATCTCCCTGCGAACTGTTCCATTACTAGCTTTGAGTCTGAAAACATTCGCACTCTGCTAACTCCCATCTTTCGGGCCATGGTCATTCCTGATAATACAGCCTCGTATTCTACCACAATTTTTGTTCTAGTAAAGGAAAATTTAAATGCGGAATGAATAAGGTCACCTTGTACCGTTGTTAGGGTAATACCCGCTCCTCTTCCTCCGAAGGTCCACCCATCCACGGGGATCATCCAACGATCATCCTCTTGGTTTAGATATATGGCCGATCGGGTCATTTCAACCACAAAATCGGCTAGAACCTGAGCCTTGATCGCCCTTCAGGGCAAGAATTCCAGATACATGGCGCTGAGTTTGGTGGCCCATTTTGCTAATCTCTCATTCAAATCCTTTTGTTTAAAGACCACCTTCAGAGGTTGATCCGTATAGACATTAACCGTTCAACCTTCAAAATAATGTTTTATCTTGGATACAGCTTTCTTCAAAGCCAACATGAATTTTTCCAGGGGTAGAATATCTGGTTTCGGCAGATACCAGGGAATGGCTTACATAATAAACGGGTCTATGAATGTCATCTCGGATGGTCACCAGAGCTGCGCTGACGGCAACTTCGGATACAACAAGATACAACCCCAATGGTTCATCACAGGTTGGACTCACCATCACCGGGGGATTGCTTAAATAAGTCTTTAGCTCGAAAAAGGTCCGATCGCATTCTTCGGTCCAATGTAGATGGCTTGCTTCTCTTAGCACTCTGAAAAAAGGCAGAGTCCGGTCTGTAGATTTTGAAATAAACCTGCTTAGCGCAGCGAGTCGGCCAGTAAGCCTATGAAATTCTCTTTTGTTTCTTGGAGGTTGCATATCAATGATAGCCTGCACTTTCTCAGGGTTAACATTTATGTCTTTTTCTGACACGTAATATCCTAAAAAATTTTCACTTCGGATCCCGAAGCATAATTTGCTTGGATATAGTTTGAGCTTATATTTGCGGCATACTTCGAAACAACAAGAAAAATAATAAAGATGATCTTCATCATTCATAGATTTAACAATCATATCATCAACATAAACTTCCATCATATGGCCGATCAGTTTTCTAAAGATTTTGTTGACCAACCTTTGATATGTTGCTCCAGCATTCTTGAGACCGAGCGGCATAACCACATAACAATAAACGCCATCTTCGGTCATGAATGATGACTTCTTCTGATCTTCCTCAGCTAGAAAGATCTGATGGTACCCGGAATAAGCATCCATGGAACTCATCATGGTGCTGTCAGACACAATATCTATCAGTCAGTCAATATGCGGCAGGGGGAAGGGATCTGACTCACAGCTTTTGTTAACATCGGTGAAATCGATGCACATCCGCCATTTCGCATCCGGTTTGGAGACCACTACTGGGTTTGCAACCCATTCAGTATAGTGGATCTCTCTGATGAATCATGACTGTAGCAACTTGTTCACCTCAGCCCGGATGATCTCGATTTTTTCAGGAGAATAACGTCTCCACTTCTGCCTAACAGGCTTCGTTCCAGGCTCGGTGTTGATATGATGCTCACTATCGGATCAGTCAATCCCCGGAACATCGTCCGGGGTCCAGGCAAATATATCCACATGGCTTCTCAACTGGTGGATCAGCTCCTTTTCAAAAGCAGGGGCTAAGTGTGCCCCGATGCGAGTAGTTTTAGTTGAGTCATCCTCAACCAGATTAATCAGCTTGAACCCCACGGGTTCCATTGCTTGCGTCGGGTGCGGCGGCTCTTCCAGCAAATCCACCCAAGCCCTCTTGACTGGTGCCATTGTTCGGCACGAGCTCATGTAGCATTGCCTAGCTACCTTTTGATCCCCCTTTACAGAAATAACTCCATGAATAGAGGGGAATTTGAGTATCATATGATAAGTAGAATGGACCGCCTCGAACTTGCTGAGACTGGTCCGTCCAATAATGGCATTGTAAGTCAAGTCGACTTCAACGACAATGAATTCCAAATCCTCCGATCGGTCCATGGATGGTTCTCCAAGGGTAACTGGGAATAAAATCTTCCTGCATGGAATGACACTTTTCTGGTCAAACGACCAGAGAGTTATATTAGCGATCGGGAGGTCATGAGCAGCAGCTCCCAACATTTCAGCAACTTCGCGCTTAATCAAATTGCACGAAGACCCGGTGCCCACTAAGATCCTGTGTACCCGACGATTCCCAATGATTCCAATAATGGTAAGGGGATCATCGCATGGATCGATAATCTCTTCCTGATCGGCCATAGTGAAAGTGATGTCATCCCCGAAGGGGGGGGACCGCTAAGATGGATCATATTTAACCAGCACCATAGATTCGGAGCTCTCAGCGGAGTCTCCGTGCGCGGTTCTCTTTTGGTCCCGGACCCATTCATTTATCCTCAGACCACCGGAGATAACATAAATATCTCCGGCTACTTCTCGGGGTGCCTCCTCATTTTGAGGAGGTTGGGCACCTGTTTCCGCAGGTGGACGTTGGGCTCTACCGCCATGGCCCTGCCATCTTCTTCTTCGGCCCTGACCACGGTTCTCTCGACCGTATTGGCCTCTCTCTTGTTCTGGTGGAGGAGACCGTCGGTCCTCCGTCCGATCATTATAATTTCGGGGTTGTCCCCGATTAACCCTTCCCCGCGGCCTGTGACGATCGTCACCTTGATGGCCCTTTCGGGGGGATTCAGCTCGCTTGCCCTTCTGACCATTCCGGTCGGGCTTTTCTATATTCATTGCCGCTACGGTCTCTTTCAACAGCAGACACTTCAAGTTCGGGTGATCTAGATTATGATGTAATTCGCAATACACCCGATTGTCCTCCTACTGCGGGGAGACGTCTTTCTCGCCTACAGCCGCTACTTCTCGCGGATGTTTCTTAGGGTAGGAAACCCTATGATCACCTGTGGGCTCAGAATTCCCGCTAGGTTTCCGATAGCCTAGCCCCAGCGCTTCATCCACCTTAATATACTTGTTGATTTTCTGAAGAAGTTTTCCCAAGGTGGATGGTGGGCTCTTTACCAAACTGGCCAAAAGGCCGCACTGTCCCAAGACCTCCTATAGAATATCAATCTTGTCCTGGAGCTCAAGCTTGATGCCCCGGGCAGTCCTATTGAATTTCTCCATGAAGGACCGAAGACTCATTTTTGCCGGGATATATTTTAACTGATATAGTTCATGCCTGCTTCGGGGCGGTCCTACATTTGGAGCGAACTGCTCTGAGAAAGCAAAAATAAATCCGCCGTACGACTGTATGGATCGGGCCTGCAAATTTTTGAACCACGTTCGGGCGTCGCCTTGTAACCCTGCCGCGAAGATGCGGCACTTCAGCGAATCTGAGGCCCGAACCGTTCCCATGCGTAATTCAAAATCGGCAACGTGATCGATCGGCAACCCCTCGGGGTTGCGATAATGCCGATCTGTGACTGCCGCCCAGATCTCTTCGGAAACGGGGAGCATCAAATCTCCCAAGGCGGCGGACACGCCTTCAGATTGTTGGGATGACGTCTGGACCGCATGCAGATTATGCCACCAGTCATCATCCTTATTTCGCCTGATTGGGGCCTCCATGACCCTGTTGAATAAACCAGAATTGCATCCCATATTAGGTTCGCAATCCTTCAGCGCAGGGTGAGCACGCTTAACTTTCCAGTTCTAACGTTCCGCTTGTCACTTTGCTAGGAAAAATGCCTCGTACAAAGGAAGCCGAATCGCTATACTTAATCTCTGATCGTTCCCCGTTTATAGCCGATGCAGGGATTCGCCTAAGGTGCCCTCTCTCTCGCACCCCCGAGGGGTCCTTACATTCACCTCTCCTTATGGACTCAACGTACTCGCTGAGGTTTGCCCCAACACACCGACTATAACCCGGGTCTTGCTCCGATACCAAATGTAACGACCCGCCTTTCCGCTTGCACGATATTGTCCGCTTTGGACTAGGCTGACCCTAATGACACCCACCTAGTCCTCACGGCTTTACTTTTTCCCTAGCCCCCACACTTCCCAGTGGGTCACCCATCCCTGAATTGCTCCAGGGTGAGCACGCTTAACTTTCCAGTTCTAACGTTCCGCTTGCCACTTTGCTAGGGAAAAGGCCTCGTGCAATGGAAGACGAATCATTATACTTAACATACGATCGTTCCCCGTCTATAGCCGATGTAGGGATTTGCCTAAGGTGCCCTCTCTTCTCGCACCCCCGAGGGGTCCTTACATTCACCCCTCCTTATGGACTCAGCGTCATCGCTGAGGTTTTCCCCAACACACCGACTATAACCCGGGTCATGCTCCGATACCAAGTGCGGATGGCCCGAAGCGTAGTCTGTGCGTCCTGGATCGATCGGTCTCGATGAGGGGAGAACACATGATTCCGTCGATCGGTCCGGATCACTAAGATCGGGCCTTCGGGCCCGGCTATTCTCGCCTGGCCGTCTTTTCGCGTGAGCTGGTTCTGGGCCTCCAAGTTCAGCTTATATCACTTGGGTCATCTGGGCTAAGCTTGGGCCTAACCAGGTTCGGGGGTACCGGGTTCCGAAGGTCTCATCAAATAGTAAGAACTTACTAAAATAAATAAAATTACGATATGACAATAATGATAAAATATTATATCGGGCGATACGTGAAATACATGTTTATCGACCGATAGATCAATCAATATTATATGATCGATATAAAATATTTTATCAATAATATATCGGGCGACACGTCAAATACCGAGGTATCGACCGATATATTGATTAATATTACATGATCGATCTTAATATATAATAATTTAATTTATTATATATTTTAAATTAATATATAAATTATTGAATTTATTTTAATTACAAATATATTAACAAACTTGCCGAGAATATTTAAGAAAGCAAGCTAGTTAGCAAACTCTTTATGAATGCATGTTATTTTGCCAATCAAATGTTGTGAGTGAGCTATTTAGCTAAAAAGTCCGACTATAATCTTAAAATGTGATATATTTGATGTGTCAAATTGTATTTGATGAAAATAATTATGCTTGCAACTAAAAATGATTTTCTAAATAAATATTTTGAATGTTAATTAAATGATATGAAAACTTCAATAAAACAAAGGTATAATACATGAAAACTCTCTAACCTTAATTAAAATATGTTTTTGGCTGATTTATTGTAAAACTCTATAGGGAATAGTAAATATGCAAAATTTATGTTTATAGAATACCATTTTGAAGCTCATTTTTATATGAGAAAATCATGTTTTTATTTTCAAAATCTTGTATTTTGTGAAATTTAATTATCATCTTTGCTTAGAATTACTAGTTTATAACTTCACATTTTAGTATTGATACAAACTTTACAAAATCAGAAAAAATTAATTATCCTAATGTGAAATCAATCATCAAAGTTCAAGGATTTATTTTGCCAAAATTGAAAAATATTGTGAACTTTGAAATTACAATTAAATATTGGGAAGAAATATATTACTGTTTATTAATAAATAATATATGTTGTTATTTTTGTTTAATACATTTTTTTAAAATAAAATCCATTTTTGTCTTCAAAATCATTAAAACTTGTAAAAATTACATAAAGCATTTTTAAACAGCCTAAGTTATACCTTTTTAGATATTTTGTTATAATTTCAAATTTTCTATATTTGTATATTTTATTGATTATATAAATCATTAGATATCGATATATTATAATATGAGGAGAGTTCTTTTATGAAGGCATGCAAATCTAAAGAGGTAAATTAATCATCATTATGTGTAAAATGTAAGTTAAAATTAATCATTTTTCCACGTTCATTGCTGTTAATATAGAAATAGTAAATACTATTTAAATTGAGTTCTATTTTAAAGTGTAAACATTATCCAATAAAAAATAAAGATTAAGCTGACGCTAGGTACGGTACGGATTACGGATTACGGAATGATTTCAGTGACCGATTTCCGGTGATTGATTTCCTTTTATGATTGTTTATGGAATCGAGAGAAATTGTGACAGCGGTTCCGATGGGCGAAACCGGTGGCGGGGTAACGGAGGACGTCGCCTTAACCAAATCTGATGACTCTTCTTCCCCCGTTCGTGTTTATTCAGATGGTATTTACGATCTCTTCCATTTCGGCCACGCTCGATCCCTTGAGCAAGCCAAAAAGCTGTAGGATTTCCTACGTTCCTTTTATTTCAATTTTTGTTCTGAGTTCTTTCATTCTATGGCAGTCACTGAATATTGAAACTTTTGCCACTTGGTTTTACTCCAATGTCTCGTATTTTCATCGATTTCTCATAGTTTTGGTTTCTGTTTTTTTCCAATGTATAGGCTCCCGAATACGTACTTGTTGGTTGGATGCTGCAATGATGAGATCACATACAGATACAAAGGGAAGACTGTTATGACTGCTGAGGAGCGCTATGAATCTCTTCGCCACTGCAAGTTTGTTTTCTTCTTCGTTAGTGCTTTTTTTATTTTGCGTTTTAAAAAACCCTTCCTACCATGATTTTTCAAGCTTACAGGACATTTGATAATTGATAGGATTCGGCCTAATACGAAATAGCTGTGAATGTGATGTTCGTTTTATTGCATAAGTTGTTCTATATCATCATTGAAGATTGACACTTAATGTATGACATGCCAACTTGCTTCATTCCTTCCCTAGGTGGGTTGATGAGGTAATTCCTGATGCCCCATGGGTGATTAATCAAGAGTTTATTGACAAACACCAAATTGACTATGTGGCTCATGACGCTTTACCGTAAGGCTTTCCATTAACTTTAAAATTGAGTTTCTTTAAAGGTTCCAGAACAATTATTGGAATGCCATTTCAGCTTCAAGAATGCCATTTTTTCCTTTTTATCTATTCTTACTTGTACCCTGTAATCCATATTTGTGTTGAGAAGTAGATAGAGAAATTTACTGGTCAATCCTTTATCTTGTTCTTTACATAACTCTTTTGTTGCAGATATGCTGATGCAAGTAGAGCCGGAAATGACGTCTATGAATTTGTATGCATATGGTTTAATTGCAAAATTTTCGGAATTTTACTTGGTATACCAAATTTTGTTGCCATCTAAGTGGGAGTTAACATTAACTTGCCTTAGGTCAAAGCTGCTGGTAAATTTAAAGAGACTAAAAGGACCGATGGAATCTCAACTTCTGATATAATTATGAGAATTGTGAAAGATTATAATCAGTATGTATTGCGCAATTTGGATCGTGGATACTCGAGAAAGGAGCTTAATGTCAGTTATGTTAAGGCAAGAAAATATACATAAGTTTCTTGACTTGGATATTGTTTCTTCTACCATATCGTTTTCAAGAACAGTTGTTTCCAATGAGCAGGAAAAGAGACTAAGGGTAAATATGAGGCTGAAGAAACTTCAGGAGAAAGTGAAGGAGCAGCAAGAAAAGGTGGGGGAAAAGGTACAGCTTCTAGCAGATTAAATATTGGCTTATCTACTTTTTTCCATGGATTTGACGATATAAATTGTAGTAACTGTGGTATTACAAGTAATTAGATTTTTCCTTCTACTATATGATTGAAATGAGGAGGTATATTCGGACACATTGGATCTTGAATCTCAACAAAATAATTAAGTGTTGTGCCTAAAGTTTTTATCTTGGATTTTTACGTGTTGTTTGATCTCAGTTGCATCCATCGTTGTTATCGCAGATACAAACGGCTGCACAGACAGCTTGTGTTCATCGCAATACATGGGTTGAAAATGCAGACAGATGGGTTGCTGGGTTTTTGGAAATGTTTGAGGAAGGTTGCCACAAAATGGTGAGTACGCTATCATTCCACATTGAGAATGCATCTCATTTTATACTTGTTTTTCAGGGTACTGCCATTAGGGATCGGATTCAAGAACATTTAGGAGGACAACAGCGAAGGGAATTGCTTGAAAATGGTCTAGAGAGTGACGAGCAGGATTATTACTATGACACCGAGGAAGAAGATTACTATGATGATGAAGAAATGAGTTGGCCGAAAGAGAATAAATGAATACTAGGTAATTTTAAATTTGTAATGCAGAATAAATTGGGGAGTACTCCCACCTGTATATCTTGTTCTTGTTTGATTATACAANTATTGTAAAAGATATGATCAAGTCAATTAGTATGATCATTAACAACTCTTATAAATAAATCTACATGATATTCCACTTCCGAGGAAGGTCAATTTTACATATTTCAACATACTCCCATGAAGTAAAACTAGCTTACAAGTTGAATTTGACAATTCAAATCGGTAGATTACCAATCAATCAATTTTATTAAGTCGGACTAACCCAGCAATGTCCCTCTAGATTTTCCAAACCCGCTCCAATATCATTTTGATTTCTATAGTCGAGTCATTTTACATGTGTAGTTTGCACATATATAATATATAAGTGAGAAGAGATCATACCTTAAAAATGAATCCAAATAATATCCCACTTCCCATTGAAACAAATTTAGATATTTCGTATGCTCTTAGGTGATTTGTATAAGAAACATAATGAGTATCATCCAATATAGGCGAGCCATGCCTTCAGTCATTTCTTGCTCTCCAATGAAGAAAAACAGTTCCTTGACATGGTAACATTTCATTTTGAATAACTAAACGGTAAAGTTATAATTTGTTTAATTGGTAATGAGGAATAACAATCCCTATACGAGAATCATGTGCATATGGTTGATAATTTTATTCCCTAAAGTTTACAATTATGATCTTTTAAGTATGAAGATGGTAAAATTGATTTTTATATTTTGTAATTTTGATAGTTTTTTTTTATCATAATAATTTTTTACAAAATTAGTTATCAAAATCATGTTTTAATCTCGGACGAAATTTCGGTCGTAATGAAAGAAATTTCGTTTTTATCGGTATGCACCGGTACTGTGAATTATCTCGGCCGATATATGGGTTAATGGATCGAGTGAGTCGGGTTTTACCCATTAAATCACAAAACCAATTAAAAAATACAATCATAAACCTTATTTTGGAATTTAAAATTACGGCAAATCACACGGCATACCCACTATTAGAAAAAAGTGTTTATTCATTCTTCTCTGTTCGCAAGAAGCCTGACTTCCAGTGTTGCTCTTCCAAATCCAATATGAGGAGAAAAGATACATAAAATTGAGTGTTGCTCTTCCTTCTTTATTGCTTACGCATCAATATGTCTTTAACAATTAATATATAGGATAGACTACAAGTCTACACTAGTCTACATCCTGTAATTAATACAACAAAAGTTATCTAAGACCACTATACCGCCCTATGTACCGGTGGTATACCGGTGTATCGGTCCAGACCGATATACGTGGTTTGGGTCTGTATTCAAATATTGATCAAAATTTATTGTATATATCATAATTAATCCTCAAAATTATTAATTTGGTAATTAAGATCCTTAACCAAAATCATTAGGAATGGTTTCATGGATCTGGCTTGCCAAAGTTTTAAAATTTGAAGAACAATTAAATATGTTCTTACAAAGCATTATAGAATTTGTCAAAATGGAATCGAAGACATTTTATCAATATTTTTTTGACATATTATCAATATAAATAGTGAGATGACACAATTTGTCTCAACTTCTACTCTTTTGTCGTCATCAATACTTTTTGTGTGGTGCTCACATTTTGGCATGAGAAATATTTGTTGTTATTCTGAACTCACTAACTTCAATGATAGGGCAATATGCCAAAGAATGACAGGTTATCGTACGTGGATCATTTATTTGCAATGAATTCTCACATTATCACTATTGCATGTCTATGTTGAGTTATTTTAAGATATAGTTTTAAAATTAATTCAAATTAATAGCGGGTATGTTTGGTTTCTATGTTACCAAAATTCTTTATTTTTACAGAAATTTACGAATTAGATTCTTTAGGATTCGCGATTTTCTTCCGATTTTCCCTCGAATCGGGTAAAATGAGAAGACAAAATTCAAAAAATTCAAAAAACAAATAAAAAATCTAATTTATTATGTTAGAAATTTTATAAGTTATATAATATTTATCGACTTTTAATTATTTTATTGATTTTGAATTTTAACAAATTTTTAGTTTGATGATAAATTATTTATTATATCTCATGTTTATAATTTTATCTTGATTAAAATATATGTTATCAATAATTATGATTATTTTAACATATGAAAAACTATAAATTATATAACTAAAATAATTATTATAATTATAAAATTTACGAATCCTTAACGAATATATCCGGATTCTCTAAAAAATTACGCATTACGAATCGCGAATGGTGTCGTGTCACATATTGTGGTAACATAGTAATTGGTTTTAAACATGATAATAGTGGTGTGATGCAGTGTAATTTATCATGTCATTATTTGGATAATCTATTCTAAAAGTGATCTACGGAGATGTTAATACATGAATTTATGACGACATGTTGGACAAATCGGGTCGGATATGCAGAAGGGAGATCGAGACGTACATTGGACGGATGATCGACATGCAGGAAGCAAAACATCGTCGAGAGTCATATAGGCAGTCGACACATACAAGTATCGGTCAACATATGTTGACAGAAACTGGTCGACGAAGTACGGTGGCGTATACAGTTGTCATGGATGGTGAAGATGCAAAATGTTAACAACAATTGCACCACCAATCTCAGACGGCGTCACATGACATTTATGCATGAAAAGTCATATTAATGAGTTTGAGGAACATTTGATGATATAGGGGAAGATTACGATTTATATTTAATAGTTGTAAAGAGAGAAATTATGAAGAGAAATACAGACCCTCGAGTTTCCCACGTATAATTCTTGGTGTTTTAAATTTGCGTTAGTCGATTACCAGCGGTTCTCACATATAATTTTCTTAAATATAAATAATTGGTTTGATCTGTTTTTTTCAATGTGATTCACTTCACTTATGTATTGGATTATACAGACACTTTTTCGATCCATTAAATCCTCAATTTCTACATGGCTATGATAATATATTAAATTTATAGAGTTAGATCAATTTATATGAGAAGTATGTTCGGATATAATGTATAAGAGGATGATACCATATCATAAAAGATTCAAATTCATTTACCGTGGAGATGAATTTCAATTTACCATACCATACCAAATTCATTTACCATATCATAAAAGATGGCACCAATTTCCTCTTTTAAACAAATTCAAATTTCAATCCCAAATCAAATATGGGATAATTTGATATTTTAACAATATTTTATAAAATTTGAAGCGGGGATGAGATGTAGCTTTCAGCAAGACAATGTCAATGAGAAATTAACTCTTACATTTCTAGAATTTAATCAATTTACATGGAGAGTGTGCTCGAATACAACGTATAAGATGAAGAAGACCACATTGTAAAACTCTTGAACAAATCATTGACTATTATCCACTTTTCTTCTTATAAACCAATGCAATCTATTTTCATTTTCCAATGTGGGACAATAACCACAATTTCAACACATCCCTCAAGTCAAACCACCTAATAAATTGGACTTGTTAATTCAAATAGGTAGATTACCAACCGATCAATTTCATTAAGCGGGACTAATCCCGACAAGATCACTCAAGATTTTCTGAACCCACTCCGATACTATGTTGAAATTCATGATTTAAAGGGCCATGAAATGTGATCCTGTTCATAAGATAAGTTAATCAAATTGAAATAATTTGAGCTAAATCGATTGTTTTTGATTTCACTCATCTTATAAAGTATGATTTTTGTATTTTCACAACTGATATGGATATATTTCAGCACTAACTTTTCTTGAAGAAATGTCAATGAGAGCTTATCATTTCTTACAATACTCGGGGAAGAAGAGCCAGTCAATCTCGTAGCTCTGTTGCTTGTTTATGCTCCTTGAGATATGGGATTTGGGCTTCAGCGCCTTTTGATTGTGCTGCTCGGCAGTATTCTGTACCTTGTCGACGTTTCGTCGGCTCAATCCGTAGCCACGAATTTGTCTACGGTTGGTTTAGTCTTGATAGTGTTTATGGTTTTGGGTATGATTTTTGCTCTTCTTCTACTTGTTAAAGCCATCATCTTCATAGTGAAAAGGTTGAAGAAACATAGAGGTAATTCAATAAATGTATTTCTTTGAGAAAATTGCATAATTAGCTCTCAACTTACGAGTTGCGTAAAGGATACGTCCTCCAATTTAAGAAATTGCAGGAATGATATATAAAGTTATCAATGTCGTTTGTTTTTTACTTCTGATATTCTAGCACCGGTTTTCCGTAAGTTGAAAACAGTTTAAAAACCCTTCACAAAATACGCAAATAAGATTCGTTTGAAAAAGTATACAAAATTTGCTATTGATGTTCAAGAATTGTACATAAATATTACAAATTTACGAATTCATTATATATACAATGATAAAATGTATTGAAAATTTAAGTTATCTAATGTGCATTTAATTGAAGATTGAGGGCTACAAATATATATTTTGCTAAAAAATGAATCATATTTACAATTTCGTAACTTGCAAAAGTATGTCCTTTAAACAACGAGTGAGTTAGGAGGTTGTGGATATACATCGCCGGTATTTCTTTACACCAACACAGAGAATATTCTGTTTATTTCCAGAAGATGAGAAAAAGAGAAGCTATTGCAAATGCAAACCAGGAATCCTCAAATTATTTGAGTTTGGAGTATGAGTATTGGAAAATCAAAGAGTCTACTGATAATTTCTCTGAAGTAAATAAGATTGGACAAGGAGGATTTGGAACTGTTTACAAGGTTTGTTTCAATTATGTCTTAAAATGTTTCGAAATTTACACATTTCTTGTTTAGGGTACACTTGAAAATGGGCAAGAAGTCGCAGTGAAGAGAGTTTCTTTAGATTCATCATCGCAGGGAAATGAGACATTCAAAAATGAAGCTTCACTTGTTGCTAAGCTTCAGCATAGAAATCTGGTAACTCTGCTTGGCTTCTCTATTCATGGAACGGAGAAGCTTCTCATATATCAATACTTCAAGAAGACAAGTCTTGATCGCTACATATTCGGTAAGTTCTATAGAAATTCAGTATTGGAGAATGTTCGTATAGTCCAATAAGCAAATTACATTGAAAATGCTAGGATTACTTATAAATTATGATATCAGTCATCTTATAAATTAGATCATTTCTATTTCCATAACCGATTTGAGACAATATTTCAATGCTTCCCCTTAGGTCGAACCAGCCTTGGTCCGGCTTAAACTTATTTCAGTATGTTTAGTACTGCTCAAATATATGTCGATCTATTTTTATCGCTTAAGTTCGATGCGTTTTTCTACCAGAGTTTTTTTAATAATTCGGTAAGAACCCCCCTGAAACCCACCCAGAGCTCTAATACAATGTAGAAATTAAATAATCGAATGATCGAGAGAGTGTTTGTTTAGTCCATTTCATAAGAGAAGTAACTCATTTTGAAAATGCTAGGACAAACCGATTAATTATAAATTATGATATCACTCCTACTATAACATTTCTATGTATTTCAACAAGTTCGTGTTATTTTTATTGTTATAAGCAGAGTGACATTCTTAGATATGTGTTAATATCTTTACTAGATCCTATGAAACGACCTGAAATCAAGTGGGATATAAGATACAAGATCATAGGGGGCATTGCGAAGGGGCTTGCGTATCTACATGACGATTCACCTTCACGTATTATTCATCGTGATCTCAAAGCAAGCAATATATTGTTAGACGAAGAGTGGAATCCGAAAATTGCGGACTTTGGTATTGCTAGACTATTCGAGTTTGATGAAACACATGTAGATACTAGTAGAGTTGCAGGAACTTTGTAAGCCCTTCTTAACTTATGTATTAGTAGTTTCACAAACTTGTCTAACAATGGATTTTACACTACTCTACAGGGGATATATCGCGCCCGAAGCAATTTACGGAGAAGTTTCACCTAAGATCGATGTATTCAGCTTCGGCGTGCTAGTTCTTGAAATTGTTAGTGGTCAAAAGACGAACTCCATTAACGGAGGCTTATTGAATTTTGTAAGTATCACTATCTAAGCAACATTGCTTTTGCTAATTCGAATTGAAGGGTGATAAAATCGATTGATTACCATCTAATAGCGAAGATGAAGTCATAATGTAAAAGATTTGAACAAGTCATTTACTATGTTACATATTTTATCTTATAAACCAATTCAAATTTAATCTCAAATCGAATGTTTGAAAATTTGTTATTTCAACATATCCCCTCAAGTCAAAATACCTTATTAATTTGGATTTGCGAATTGAAATGAACTTGATTTTCCTGGTTTTGATATTCAGATTTTTTCCTAACTAACTTTGATATCATGTTGATATAATAGAGTCTAGCTGAAATTATAACTAGAGAGTACGAACAGAATTAAGGGTGGAAAACCACACATTTAAAAGACTTGATCAACCATTATGAAATGATATTCTACACCCTTATAAACCTAATCAATCTCACTTCTATAACCAATATGGAACAAATTCAACACTCTTTATCAAGTCAATCATAAGGTTTGACTTGCGAATTGAAATGAACTCAATCAACTCCGATACCATCTTAAAATTATAGAGTCTGATTAAAATTATGATGGGAGTGTACACATATATAACATATAAGGGCATCAAACTACTCCGTAAAATACTTGAACACGTCATTTATATGGTACCACATTCCCTCTATAAACCAATCCAAATTTCATCTCAAATCCATTGTGAAACAATTTGATATTTCAACATAAGTAACACTTGTTGTTATGGTTTTATGTTCCATAGGCTTGGTCAAGATGGCGTGAGGAGGGATCGGCACGAAGCCTGATAGACCCGATGCTTGAAGTCGATAACAAATCATTGCAAGATATGTTGAAATGCATCAATATTGCATTGTTATGTGCTCAACAGAATCCAATAGAAAGACCAACAATGGCTCATGTGATGCATCTCCTCAACAACTCATCTATCTCCATGCCTCTTCCTCTCGCCCCTCCGTTTTTAGTTTCGACGACAGGGGAGTCTAGCTCTATGGGAATCACACAATCAACCATTCAAGAAAATGATACGATGAAGTCTAGCTCAATCGATCTCATAATGCTCGATACAAACACTCCGAAAATCAACCCCTTCAAAAATATGATGCCAAGTGAGTGTTAATGCTTTCTGCACATTCATTAGCACTTCAAAATACCAAATGCAATTGTTCTATTTGGTTCGATTCAGTTCAGTTAATTGTCTTTGTATGTATGATGTTTATGTTATTTCAGTTTAGAACTTGTCGTGGATGAAAAGGATAACAATTTGCATTCATTAATGGCTTACAATGTGGGAATACAAGAGTACATATCAATTGAGAATACAAGTGTATGATTTCGCTCTACTATAGCTGGAATCAAACCGTTGGCATTCATTATAATTTTGTTTGGTTTATCTTTTTAATATTGAGATAGAGTGAGATCATTGAGATGTGTTGAGATATAATGATCGAGAATTTTTAAATATGTTTAGTAATATTATGGTATTATAATCGTGATTTATATAAAAATACTAATTTATTTTTATATTTAAAAATAATAAAAATAATAATTGATGAGACATTCGGATCTCGGTACCCCGAACCAGGTTATGACCAAGCCTTGCAAGGCTGGCCCAAATGACGAAAGACGAACCTGACGGCCCCAGATCTAATTTCCAGTAAATGATTGGCCCGACATGGATAGTTGGACTCGAAATCCCATTTGACCCAAAAGCCCATATTTATTGATCGGGGACCGAAGGCCAATAATGCATGTGGCCCATTGCTTAGGGATCGATCTGATGGATCGGTCTAGATGGTTAACCATGTCTTCCACGCTTCGGTCCTTATTACGCAGCCTGTGCTTTGGTCATATCCACGTTTTCCATCATATGAAGGCAACCTATAACAACCTTGTCAGAGGTGGTTACAGGGCATGAATTACACGCGATTTCAACCCTATAAATAGGAGGCTTGACGACGGAATTAAGAAGGACTTTTTTGATACGCAAAGATAGACTGTTACTCTGCCAATATCCTTCGAGCTTTCAATATTTACCTCGTCATTCTCTTAAGCCGTCTCGTTTTGTAATGAACTGTTTCATTAAGGAATCGGCAAGAGTGTTTCCATCTCTTTGCCAAGTGTTTTTTCCCATTTTCAGGGGTTTTCCACTCTAATTTTGTTGTGTATATTTCCTCTTTGATTCATAATGGTTTCCCCCATTTCAAATAAATTAAAACCGAGTTCGTTCTGCAACGAACCGAACGACTGTTGGGATCGGACCGGACTACTTTAAAAAACAAATTAAATATATTTTTGAAAAAATAAAATAAAACAAAATTTGATAGCGGTTGTTATGGTTCCTTTTTAGGGGGTACTAACAGTTGTCCGGTTCGCTAAAAAACAAACTCGATTATGATTTATTTATGGTGGGAATAACGATTGAAAAAATACAAACAGTAACGAGACAAATCAATTTAGAGTGGAAAACCCCGGGAAATGGGGGAAAAACCACTTGACCAAGAGCATGGAATGCTCTCAGTCGATTCAATAATCAAATCAATGTTCAGTACAAGAAGAACAGAGGTTTATGAAGATAACGAGGATAAGAAAACGATAAGAATTATTCCAGCATAGTAACGGCCTATTCTTCGCATCCAAAAGGTCATGTTCATTCTGTCGTCAATCTCTGTATTTATAGGGCTGGTGGCGTTTGAGATCCACGCCCTGTAACCGCCTCTGACAATTCTATTGAACGTCATTATCGCACGCTGTAAAACGTGGCTCGGACCGAAGCAGATGCCCCGAAGGGAAGAGGGCGACCGAAGAAGATGCCCTGAAGGTTTTCAAAAGGCTGAGGAAAGGGGGGAATGCTTTGGTCCCTACTAAGGGGATTATTTGGAAGGAACCTACCTCGGGCCCTAAGACCAACTCCGACTGGGCGTTGCGTTAGGCCTGCTGGACAGGTTTAAAAAATGAAAAAAATTGGCCTCCTGGAGGAGTGCCTTCATAGAGGACTTTCGNGAGCACTATTTGCTTGAGAAACTTCTAAAAAATAATCAGCATATGAAGATGTGAAAGATCAAACAGGTAAAAAGATATGAGCAAGCTTTTCTGTTTGCAAAAATAAAGCACACAAAAGGAATTCCAGATAAAGCTATTTTCTGGATTTCCTCCACATCTAAGCAGGGAATATAAAAGGAACAGACAATTAGGACCTGTATTTCAGCTAAACGCACCCAAGTTGAGACCTGGATAAAGTGATGCACCTGCACCAGGTATTTCTATTCCCCCTGTACTTGCTGGAATATTAGATGGAGGCATTGTAGCTGTTGAAGAGCCACGTACCATGTGAACCATGTGATCAGCCTGCAATCCTAATCACAGAGAAATTATAAAACTCATTAGCGCAGCAACAACAAAGCTTTTTTTCCCCAAAATGTGAGACCAAATAAACAATTACAAGACTAGTGTGCCCTAAATTACACAGATCAGGAGATTTTAGAATGAGCTCTCAAACATTGTGATCCTAAAAACAAAAAAAAACTAAAATGACCAAGTGAAAATTTTCAGATAAATAATACCTTCAGCAGGAAAATAAACAAAATTCAACTTCACAACATGCTGATGATTCTGTTAATTTCAACCTTCAATGCGTTGGCATTCCATGAACACATTCCTTCAAAATCTCCGGGATAAAGCAAAGAAACCAAAATTTGGTTAACGGAAAATAAAGTACCGTAGCTGACTAAGGTCTCGTCATCCCTCAAGATCTGACCACTGTAGATCAGGCGCTGCTGATCAGCAGGCACCTGGCAATTTCGTGCCAACAAACATTTGAATTCCCCGACGGTCGATTCAAGGCTTGTTTTGACCGAAAACTTAGAGCCGTTGGATGGACGAATATTCACATTCACCAGCTCAACATCACCCAAATTCAAACTGTTTTCTCGTTCTTCTCCCATCGATCTCCACGACAAGCGATCAAAACCCTAAACCTTTTTTAAAAATGGAGGAAAATGAAAATCAACGTGTTCCAAGAAAAACCGAAAATTCTACAGGCGACTCAACAATATGAAACAATCTCAAAATAAAAAACTTATACGAAACAAAAATGTTTATAGGAGATTGCTCAAATGGAGTTCATACAAAAAGTGACAATGAGATGATTTCAGTTAGACACTGTTCAGATTGAAGGATCGAGAGAGCAGAAGAGGCGGTTGTAAAATGTAACGGAAATTATATTGGATTTGTTTGGTTTGGTGTTTCAAAGCGCTACCAATGCACTGTGATTTTTAGACAGAAACCAAACAAAACTAGAATCACGGTGAACCTAAAAAAAATAGCAGTGTGGAGTGATAGCTAGTTTGACGGGACTGTGGTGCAAATCGGATTATGAAATGGCATTTCTGACCTATTTCATTTACACATTAATTAAAAAATTCTTTGTTGCTGAATTTTCAAACCGTTGCGATCCATCACTCTTTCTTTCGATGTAATTCATTATTCTCTTTTATCCGAGACTTAACATGGTATCGGAGCAAACCTCCTCCGCCGATTAACCGTTGCAACTTTTCTCCAGTTTATTTCTGGATATACAACCTCTGCGAATACACCTACAGATTGAATCGAAGCTTTAATTGCAGGATTCATCAGTAAAATAAAGCATCCATGAGCAACTACGGAAAGGTCACCAGTTACTCCATAGACTCGCCGTTCTATCTTGCTTCATCAGATCATTCAGACTTAATTCTGGTAATTCGACCTCTCTCTGATAGTTCCGATTATACTAATTGGAGTGAATCTATGCGCCTTGCTCTTATCGGTCGTTTTAAACTTTGTTATGTCGACGGAACTTTGATAATTCCTAAATCTGATTCTGCGGATCTTTTACACTGGAAACGAGTTGATTGTGTAGTTAGATCATGGGTATTGAATACTTTGAGTAATGAGATACGTGGCTCTTTCATTTATGCATCTTCTGCCCATCAATTGTGACTAGATATTGAAGAAAGATTTAGCGAAGCGAATGGTGTGTTGTTGTACCAATTAGAACGTGATGTTCGAACACTTATTCAAGGAAATCTGAATGTAGCTGAATATTACACTAAAATGGCAGCACTCTGGGAAGGAATAAACAGGGCAATGCCTCTGCCAAGTTGTTCATGTGGTGTTATTCAAAAGTGTACTTACAAGATGATGAATTTGTTACAAACATATCAAGCAAACTCAAGGTTATTACAATTTCTGATGGGACTTCGAGATGAATTTGCAATAGCTAGAACGCAGATTCTCATGCTAGATCCACTACCATCCTTGAACAAGGCTTATGCCATGATAATCCAAGTTGAGAGATTCACTGCAATCTAGTGACAGATTCAACCTGTTGTTAACATAAATCCAGTGATAGATTCAACCCTGCTGGCTCGAAACACATTCAATAAGAAACAACTAACTCATATGAAAAATTCCAATCGGCTTTCACTTGGTGATGCAGCAACAATAGATAAAAATGAAAGGTTTTGTACTCACTGCAGGAAGCAAGGACATACCAAAGATGGTTGTTTTCAAATTATTGGGATTCCCGACTGGTATAAAGCCTTACACACTACTCAAAGACGAGGAATTCCGAAAGAATATGCCCACTTAGCTTATGCAAATGAGGGAGAAACATCTATGCAGCACATCACACAAAACATACAACAGCTTCCTGATATTGGTACGCCTATATCAAACCATGAAACTATACTAACCATGTTGGAAGGAATACAACAATATCTGCAGAATAATGGTGGAACTAGCCATACACATCAAGTCAACTTCGCTCAGACGGATTTTACAGGTATTGTCCCTCATTCAATTTTAAGTTCGGATTTTTGGATTGTGGATACAGGTGTTTCAAGCCATATTTGCCATAGCCACTCAGCTTTTACCACCCTTACAACTCTTCCCTTGCCCAATCATGTTAAACTCCCTGATGGTTCCACTTGTTTAGTTCACCAAAGTGGTTCAATTTGTCTCGGGTCATCCTTTAACCTCACTAACGTGTTATATCTTCCTCCTTCCATTTCAGCCTAATATCTGTTAACAAACTCGCCACTGTCTCAAACATTGTCACCTTTTTTACCAAATCAAATTGCATTTTACAGGACCTGAGGACTAAACTCATTGTGGCGGTCGGGCATGTGGTAGGGAGCCTTTATGTTCTGGACAACGATTCTTTTACCAATAACTCATCCAATTCAGCCAATACTTCTGGTATTTCTAATGTTAGCTTTCAAAACTTTGCTAATAATATCAACATTTCATCTTTAAATTCCGAATTTACGTTATGGCATCGTCGTTTGGGACATACATCTTCTAAGGTTTTGAAATCTCTTAAACTCGTTGATACACCCTCTGTTGCTTTCCCTTGTGACACATGTCAATTTGCTAGACAACAACGTTTGCCTTTTGGCTCATCTTTCACAAAATCCACACATATTTTTGAACTTATTCACATTGATATTTGGGGTCCCTATCGAACTCCTACTCGTACCGGTGCTAGATATATTCTTACATTAGTTGATGATTTTAGTCGATGTACTTGGACTTTCCTCATGACTCATAAGTCTCAAGTTCCTTCTCTACTTGAGACATTTCTCAACCAAGCGTTTACTCAACATAACTCCGTTGTTAAAACCATTCGTTCCGACAATGGTGCTGAATTTCTTAGCACTCAAACTAAGAGCCTTTTTGATAATCGGGGAATCCTACATCAAACATCTTGTCCATACACCCCTCAACAAAATGGCGTGGTAGAACGTAAACATAAGCATCTACTCGAAACTGTCCGAGCTTTATATTTTTAGTCTTGTGTTCCTATTTCTTTATTGTGTTCTAGCTGCCACTTACATTATCAATCGTATCCCGTCCCAAATACTCCAATGGGAGTCCCCATTTCTTCGATTATTTGGTCACTCTCCAGATTATTCTAACCTACGTGTTTTTGGATGCCTTTCTTATGCCAAAAATCCTCATTCTACCCTTGACAAATTTGCACCTCGTGCATTTAAATGTGTTTTCCTTGGTTACAGTCATGGCAAAAAAGGATACAAAGTTTTTGACATAATCAACCAATCTGTATTTGTTTCTAGAGACGTCTTATTTTATGAGGACTATTTCCCTTTTTCAACATGTCCCAATTCCACTGACCCCAAACCAGACGTCCCCTTCCATATTTATATATTTCCAGATTCTCATGTCTCATTCCCTGAACAATCTACTAGCTATGAACCCAACAACATTACTTTATCCCAAATTCCACATAATGCATGCACACCTACAATCCAAGTTCCAGAAACTCCTCTTATTCCTGCCACACACTCGGCTGCCACAATAGACTCAATAATTACATCAAGCAATCCTCCAAATTCAGAAACCCCTATTCTGCGTCGAAGTTCATGTACATCACAACCACATCGTTGGCTTTCCGATTTTGCAACTGTTGCATTGTCCAACACCCTTCAACCCTCTCCCAATCCAATTTACCCTCCATGTTTTCCCTTCTTTTATTCTTCTAAATTTAATGCCCCTCACCTCGCTTTTATGGCATCTGTAAACACAATCCGGGAACCGACTTCTTACAAGGAAGCTAGCTCTCACCCGGAATGGATTAATGCCATGAATGAGGAGCTTGTTGCCATGGAGAAGAACAACACATGGAAACTTGTTCCACTCCCACTGGACATACACCCCTTAGTCGCAAATGGGTGTTCAAGGTCAAATTAAATTCCGATGGCACAATTGCTCGTTACAAAGCTCGTTTAGTCGCCAAAGGGTTCCTCCAAATTAAAGGTGTAGATTATACTGAGAACTTTTCTCCGGTGGCTCGGATCACTACTATTCGCATGCTTCTTGCCCTAGCAGCTAGTCGACAGTGGTTCATTCACCAAATTGATGTCAACAACGCCTTTTTACATGGCCATTTGGAGGAAACCGTATATATGGAGATACCTGAAGGATACACAAAGCACAAGCCAGGTGAGGTATGCTTACTTAAAAGATCTATATATGGTTTGAAGCAGGCCTCTCTACAATGGAATTCCGAACTCACTAAGCATCTTCTTATTCTCGGTTTTACCCGATCCAGACATGATCATTGTTTGTTCACGTATGGAGATGCAGATTCAGATTTTTTGGCTCTTGTCGTTTATGTGGATGATATTCTTTTATGCGGCAACAGTATGTCCAAGATTAGCATGATTAAGGCTCAACTTCACGAACTCTTCACTATCAAAGATCTTGGTCCGGCCAAGTTCTTTCTTGGACTTGAAATTGCGCACTCATCTGATGGCCTCTTTTTTAATCAGAGGAAATACACACTTGACATCATATCAGATATATGCTTAACCACAGCCAAAGCCACTGCTACTCCTCTTCCAGCGGGTTTTCCTTCAGCTACAGATACATATTCTTCCTTGATCGATGACCCAGGAATTTATAGGCGACTCATTGGCCGACTTTTGTATCTAAACTTCAGTCGCCTAGATGTCACACACGCCACTCATGTTCTTAGCCAGTTCATGCAATCTCCTCGTAAATGTCATATGGATGTTGGAATACATGTTGTATGTTATCTCAAGGGAAGCCCTTCTCGAGGACTTCTCTATCCCACCGAGAGCAACACACATCTTATTGCTTATAGTGACGCGGATTGGGCATCTTGCAAGGACACTAGAAGATCGGTCACCGGCTATTGTGTATTTCTTGCAAGCGCATTGATTTCATGGAAGACCAAGAAACAGACCACAGTTTCCAGATCATCCACCGAGGTCGAATATCGTAGTTTAGCATCCACAGTTTGTGAACTAAAATGGCTTTCGTTTCTTTTAGCAGACCTGCAGATACGGGAAACTCACTCTATTCCCTTATATTGTGATAACAAATCGGCATTACTCCTTGGATCGAATCCGATGCTACATGAACGCACTAAGCATTTGGAAATCGATTGCCACTTAGTTCGAGATAATTACAAGGAAGGATTTGTGGATTTACGATATATTAACACAAAGAGTCAGTTGGTAGATATCTTCACTAAACGACTCGGAGAGTCTCAATTCCAAGAACTACTATCCAAGCTTCGATTCATCAATCTTGATGAAGTCTCGGCTTGTGGGGGGAATGTTGAGATTAATTAATTAATAATTAATTAGTTAAGTCGGTGCTATACATATATATATACCAAGGTTGTACGGGTGCGGGTGCAGGGTGCGGGGTGCAAGGGTGCGGGGTGCGTAAAATTTTACGAATCCAATTAAGGGTGCGTTGATGGTGCGTTAATTTAAATTATTAAAAAATATATTAAATTATCAAAATCAAACATTAGAAGAAAATAAATAAATAAAGTTTAATTATTAAAAATACAAAAAACATTATATCAAAAACACATTCATAATATTTATGTTCAAATATTGTCAAGTCCAATATCAACATTGTCTTCCTCATACAACGACACATCATATAAGTCATCAAATTCTTGTACAAGCATCTCTAATTCCATGTCAGGTTCATCAAATGATAAACTAGCATTTTCTAAATCGCATGAATCATTTATCTCACAACAATCTCCCATGATATCCCACATTTTCGTTATTCCCTCAGTGTACTCTGGCGATTTTCGAGATAAAAGACGCAAATTAGTATGAACAAAAACAAGATCTTCTGCCCTTTGAGAGGTTAACTTGTTCCTTTTAGCAGAGTGTATGAACTTGTAAGTACTCCAATTCCTTTCACAAGCCGATGAGGATGAAACATGACCAAGAAGTCTTGATGATAGATTTTGTAGAAATGGTGTCTTACCTCCAAAGATCGACCACCAGTCAATTGGATCCATCGTAGACCTTCCAAGAATTGCATCTGGAGAGCTAAAATCGGATCTTGCACTCATAAATCGAGCAAGTTCACCCATAACTGTCAAACGAGTCCTTTGATCAGGATATAGCCGCTCTAAACCTTTCGTTCTCAGATCAATAAGCTCTCCATCGGCTTGAAGTGAAGGCAAGTGGGGATGTTCATTCTTCCATTCTTGGCCACCAACCCTAACAAATAATATTTATTAATCATTTACAAATCGATGTTTTATAAAGAATAACGATAACTTAATGAAAATTATTACAACATGCACCTTGGATTTAACGTATGAGCTAAAGCATGTAATGAAGTCAAACTTTGATCTCTTCTCTGTCGTAACATTTCATGAACAACATTCCAAAATATGCTTTCCTCATCAACTCGTTTTTTTCAAAGTTGTAGATTGCTTTCTTAACTTTTAGCAACAAAGAATCCCATAGTGAATATATCATGAAAAGAGAAGGTCTATCGGTATCACAAAGTCTAAGCGTAAAGTAAATTGGGGCGGTAAATTCAAGAATATTATCAAGAGATTCCCACAATGATCTATCCAATATCATATCACCAAAAGCTCTAGCTTTTTCAGCTTCATCAATTCGAGATCCATCTAAATGACTTCATTCATCACTTACAACTAAAGCTCTTAACTCATTTTTAACTATTTTGAAACGTCTCATCATCACAATAATAGAAGCAAAGTGTGTCTCGGCTACTGTCAAAAGTCTCAATTTGGAATACTTTTTATACAAAGCTAACTGTGGTGACTGGTGATGAAATGCTTTATCTTCATCATTTTCTCGATACTCTCAATAATCCAACGACATGCCATGTAAGTATCTTGATTTGATACTTTATTCTTTGGGGAACAAATATCCTTCAAAAACAAATTTAAAGTATGCACAATACATGGTGTCCAGAATATCTGAAAATAAATAAAGTACAAT
This sequence comes from Utricularia reniformis, assembly GCA_009725065.1. Taxonomy (NCBI): domain Eukaryota; kingdom Viridiplantae; phylum Streptophyta; class Magnoliopsida; order Lamiales; family Lentibulariaceae; genus Utricularia; species Utricularia reniformis. Next base: position 316,054 of record RWGZ01001225.1, on the reverse strand, counting down.
TAGCAAATAAGATGTCATTAAAACTTACAAATTACAAATGAAACTTATTACCTTAGNTGAAAAGATTATTGAAAAAGCTACCATGAGTATGCTAAACAAATTTGAGATAAATCTATCACTATAGAAGTGTGTGACAAACTAAAAAATGTGCTTGCGATTAAGGAGGAAAGCACCATGTTTAAAATTCATCAATTCATTATAATTATCATAAAAAAGAATATTCATTTGCCCACCGAAAGTTGAAGAAAATTCACAAAATAACGAAATAGCCCTAACAAGTGAGGACTCGCTTAAAGCAGCTTCTATGATCGTGAATAGAGCAAAAGGTATACTTCAACAATTAAAAGTCTGCACAAAGTACCAATCAAATACTACATTAAATAACAAGCGAGAAATTACTGGAGTTTGTCCTCACTGCAAAAACAAACCATAAGGCAGAATTATGTTGGTGGAGGTTTGATGTTCGATGTCCATTATGAAAAAATCTTGAACATATTAAGAAATTATGTTTTTTTAAAAAAACCATCCCAATGACAATTGAATTTTCATTTTTTGGAGACGTGTGATTTTGAGATAAATCTACTGACATGCTTCGACATTGAATCAAATTGGATCATAGATGGCAGATGCTCTAAAAACATGTGTAAGGATAACGATATGCTCAACACTGGACTCCAAGGATATAAAACAAGTAAAATTAGACATTGGACACAGCCCATGTTGAAGGAATTGATAACTATAAAGTTCTTGAGATTGTCTCATGACTCTAGCCATACTGATGATGTTGTAAGAACTTTGTAAGAGTTTTTAGTATTTTCTACGTTATTCTCTTATCTACTATTTCCCCAAGTTTTTTAAGTTAATTGACTATCTCATAACGTGCCAGGATGTCCAAGCATATCCGTTGGAGATTCATTATTTTTTCATGCTTATAAGAGGTAATCGTGTAGGTTCTAGAAAGTGTTTTCCAACAGGCTTCTGTAGGAGTTGTACACTCAATGATATGATATCTTGCATCATGTAATACTGCTAAGAATAACATGGATCGTGTTCTACGAACGCTTAAGCGAGCCACGTAGACTTTCCGTGTTCGACGGTGAACACACTCCTAAGAACTTCGACAAAGCAAATCGTATTCCGGAAAAGTTTTGAAATTCGGGTATATTTATTTTTCTATATTTTTATTTTTAAATTGAATTTTCAATTCTTGAATTTATTTGATTTTATAAATTTATGAATATTTATTAATTTAATTATTGTAATATATTATTAATTGTGGATACGATATGTCATGTAAGCAACTATGAATCATGATACTTATGAGTGAGGATTATCGTAACATGTCAAATAATTTCATTGTAGACAAGATGAAACCCTTCAACAGAAATTACAATGTTAAACATGTATGCTAGTTCTTTTAGTACATGAGAAATTGTAATATTAAATAATGTGTCATGGGTATAAAGTGAAGATCGTACATACTCACATTCAGATGAATTAAAGGTTGACAAATACATTCTGAAAGCTCCACGTAGAATCACAAACTCGGTCGTATCCTTGCAAAGTTTTATATACAAGTGTAAGTACAATCGAACTCCAACTGAATCATGTCATCTCCTCAACATCCGCAAGGGGATCCATCAATATTAGTTTTACTCGATCCCCATTACAAAACAAAAGGAAATGTAATGGAGAAACAAAGGATTAAAATAAAAAAACAATATAGTACGAACGAAACAAAAGACCTCATAAACAAGCATCGAAGTACATGGGAATGTGGCTTCCTAACCTCAAGAGTAGGAGCCAAACAAAAGTAGCCGTACTAATCTATTCACTGTCCAATGCCCTTATTGGCCCATCCACTAATAATAACATTTTCTGGATACAACTTCCACCTTAGTAACACATCATGTGTGTCACAATTGCATCGATAGAGAGGAAGGATTTACGTGTCTTATTCAAAAAATCAAAGCTAGCTAAGTGGACTAAAGAAGGAAAGCCCAAACAAAGATACAACTTTTTCAATTGGCGCAACCGATTTACCATAAAAGTCAATTGATTCTCTCAATTAATACTGACGTACTCCATTATTTGGACGTTGACTCTAGGAACCAAATTATCAAGTTTACTCAAAAAATAGTACACATGATTAAATTGAATCATCATTCATGGTTCCCAATTCATAATAATGTTCTTAGAAGCACGAGGTCATCCATCGCATTCCATATCTATTTTAAAATTTGAACACAATGTTTTGTTGTATAAATATTGTATACTAAAATAAAATTCAAGTAAACACCATATTTCTAATATAACAAGTACGTACAGAATTAATTTAATTAGCTCTCAAATCGTTACAATGTAATGTACTTAACATTATATGTTACTTTGACATCCCAATTATCATATCCGCAATAAATAATATAATACCAATTAATAAATATTGATAATTATAAAACATACAAAAAGTTAACATTCAATTTTAAAAAATATAGAAAAAAAGTAAGCTGAATTTCTAAACTTTTTCAGAAGAGGATTAGCATTAGTCAAATTTATTAAAGAAAAGTTAGATAAACAACTTATCCCATAGAAATAGATTGTCAAGAGTTGAACACACAAAAAAACTAGGTGCTTGCTTGAGTGTTCATCGAACATGGAAGCTATCATCATAATTTCAATTTTTGTATTCATCGAAGCCTAAATTGTAAACCAATTATTTTAAGAATTAAATCACCAAAATAACCCAGACCAAGTTGCTATAGCATTGATCTGAGGCAGAGAAAGTGATGACTAGTCTTCAGTCTGTTTATTTACTTACACTCTTCAATCAGCATTACCTTCCACAATACTGCCCACGGGGAAACCACATAAGTAACCCAATTAGTTTAACGGATTCAGGCGGATTTGAACCGCCAACCTCTCTTAATGTAAAAGAGCGCTCTCTTCCCCTTAATCGAGCTCATGAATCCCAATTCCCAACGCCGTTTATACTCCCCAAATAAAAAAAACAAGCTAATTAAGATAATATAGGCCCAATCCAACTCAATCAACTAATTAAGTAAAACTTTAGTCGACCATGTCAAACATTTTTATGCTCGTATATATGATTATTTTTCAATTTTATAAATAACTTTTCTCATATTATAATTTAAAATTTATTTTTTTACATTTTAAAAATCATAATATTATCTTTGAAATCATTATATAAATATATGGTAAATATTTATATTTTATAATTATTTGAAAATTAATTTTTAAATTTTTTTAAAAATAAAAAGACTTAACGGGACACTTTTTCCTCTTAAGTTTTAATAAAGTGCCACGTTGACCGCCCCGACCGGGTGGGCAACGTTAACGGTGGCCTAACCGACAAGAAATAGAATTCAGACAACCTACGGTCTAGACCAACATTCAAGAATCTTTTACCAGGTCACCATATCCGATCAGTAACCAAAAAAGCAATCTCTCGTATACAAATAAAAACCCAATTCGTACGAAATATTGACAAACCAATTACAATTATTAAACCAAAAACTTTTTATATTCTTATTAGGTAAATCGCATCAGAAAAAATGAACCTGCAAAGCGTCTCTGATCTTCCCCCTTTGTATGGACTCAAATGCTCAATGGTAAAACGTCATACCTCCAAGGCTTCGGGATTGCAAACTTCGCCATGACTCTATTGGGTCTAATTTACAACAGCACTCTTCCCCAGCAAGTTTACAATCAAATGTAAAAATATATCAATACGAAATTTCTAGTAATGTAAATGCAATCATTATATAATTTAGTACATAAATGAAATTAACGGCTGTTGGAGTTTAACCGTAACGAAGTTGTGATATTGGTAGAGAGGAGTCACAGATCAAACGCTGTTAGCTTTTGAGACTTGAGCGTTTGAATTTTATTGGACTGCNGATGCACCATGTTTAAAATTTATCAATTCTTTATAATTATCATAAAAAAGAATATTCATTTGCCCACCGAAAGTTGAAGAAAATTAACAAAAGAATGAAATAGCCCTAACAAATCAGGACTCGCTTAAAGCAGCTTCTATGATCGTGAATAGATCAAAAGGTATACTTCAACAATTACAAATCTGCACAAAACACCAATCAAATACTACATGGAATGACAAGCGAGAAATTACTAGAGTTTGTCCTCACTGCAAAAATGAACCATAAGGCAGAATTATGTTGGTGGAGGTCTGATGTTCGATGTCCATTCCAAAAAAATCTTGAACATATTAAGAAATTTTGTTCTTTAAAAAAACCATCCCAATGACAATTGAATTTTCATTTTTTGGAGACATGTGTGACTTTGAGATAAATCTACTGACATGCTTCGACATTGAATCAAATTGGATCATAGATGACAGATGCTCTAAAAACATGTGTAAGGATAACGATATGCTCAACACTGGACTCCAAGGATAGAAAACAAGTAAAATTAGACATTGGACACATCCTATGTCGAAGGAATTGATAACTATAAAGTTCTTGAGATTGTCTCATGACTCTAGTCATACTGATGATGTTGTAAGAACATTGTAAGAATTTTTAGTATTTTCTATGTTATTCTCTTATCTACTATTTCCCCAAGTTTTTTAGTTAATTGACTCTCATAACGTGCCAGGATGTCCAAGTGTATCCGTTGGAGATTGATTATTTTTTCATGCTTATCAGAGGTAATCGTGTAGGTTCTAGAAAGTGTTTTCCAACAGGCTTCTGTAGGAGTTGTACACTCAATGATATGATATCGTGCATCATCTAATACTGCTAAGAATAACATGGATCGTGTTCTACGAACGCTTAAGCGAGCCACGTAGACTTTCCATGTTCGACGATTGCTAATAACCTCTATATATATAGGGTGGGTGTGTTCACTTAACTCACTCCTAAGAACTTCGACAAAGCAAATCCTATTCTGGAAAAGTTTTGAAATTCGGGTATATTTTATTTTTCTATATTTTTATTTTTAAATTGAATTTTCAATTCTTGAATTTATTTGATTTTAGAAATTTATGAATATTTATTAATTTAATTATTGTAATATATTATTAATTTTGGATACGATATACCATGTAAGCAGTTATGAATCATGATACTTATGAGTGATGATCATCGTAACATGTCACATAATTTCATTGTAGACAAGATGTAACCCTTCAACACAAATGACAATGTTAAACATGTATGCTAGTTCTTTTAATACATGAGAAATTGTAATATTAAATAATGTGTCATGGGTGTAAAGTGAGGATCGTACCTAATCATATGCAGATGAATTAAAGATTGACAAATACATTTTGAAAGCTCCACATAGAATCACAAACTCGGTCGTATCCTTGAAAAGTTCTTTATACAAGTTTGCAAGTACGACCGAACTCCAACTGAATCGTGCCATCTCCTCAACATCCGCAAGGGATTCATCAATACTAGTTTTACTCGATCTCCATTACAAAACAAAAGGAATGTAATGGGGAAACAAAAGACTAAAATAAAAAAAACAATCTAACGCAATATAATACGAAAGAAACAAAGGACCTCAAAAATAGGCACTGAAGTACCTAGTATCGGGTGATATACTGTCGGTATATCACCCGATACGTCAAATTTTGCTCGGCATCGGTATTTTTTTTCGTACCAACCGATACCGGGTATTCGGATCGATTTGCGGATTTTTTCGGGTCTAATCCTAAAATACTAATTAGATATTAATATTTTTAAAGATAAAATAAAATAAAAATTGATACCAACCTGTATACCGGTCGTACCACTCATACCGATCCGGACCAGTACGTAATTCTGGATTAATATGAAAACATTGCATGTGTGTCACAATAGCATCGATAAAGCGGAAGGATGTATGTGTCTTATTCAAAAAATCAAAGCTAGCTAAGTGGACTAAAGAAAATCTATCATGAGAAGGAAAGCCCAAACAAAGATACAACTTTTTCAATTGGCGCCACCGATCCACCATAAAAGTCAGTTGATTCTCTCAATTAATACTAACTTACTCAATTATTTGGACGTTGACTCTAGGAACCAAATTCTCAAGTTTACTCAAAAAATAGTACACATGATTAAATAAACAACTTATCCCATAGAAATAGATTGTCAAAAGTTGAACACAAAAAAAAACCTATGTGCGCTTGCTTGAGTGTTCATCGAACATGGAAGCTATCATCATAATTTGAATTTTTGCATTCATCGAAGCCTAAATTATAAACCAATTATTTTACGAATTAAACCGCCAAAATAACCCAGACCAAGTTGCTATTGCATTGATCTGAGGCAGAGAAAGATGCTGACTAGTCTTCAGTCTGTTTATTTACTTACACTCTTCAATCAGCATTACCTACCACTATACTGCCCACGAGGAAACCACATTAGTTTAAGTAAGCCAATTAGTTTTACGGATTCAGGCGGATTTGAACCGCCAACCTCTCTTAACGTAAAAGAGCGCTCTTCCCCGTTATCGAGCTCATGAATCCCAATTCCCAAAGCCGTTTTTTCATCCCCAAATAAAGAAAACAAGCTAATTAAGATAATATAGGCCAAATCCAACTCAATCAGCCAATTAAGTAAAACTTTTGCGAGGTAAACTTAATTCTCTCATTCACGTTAACTTTCTCGGTATACATGATCATTCTTTAATAACTTTCCTCTCATCTCTACGACTATATACTAACATTTACAATTTTTAAATTTGTTCCTATAAAAATCATCATCATATAAATATATCATAAATATTTATATTTTATACTTATTTAAAAATTAAATTTTAATTTTTTTTAAAAAATAAAAACAAACATAACGGAACACTCTGTTCCTCATAAGTTTTTAAAAAGTGCCACGTTCTTCGTCACTTAGAAGGGCTACTTGGTTAGGGCTGTGGTCTAGTGACACTGGACAGCCAACATTAATAGTGGCCCAACCGATAAGAAATAGAATTCAGACAACCTACGGTCTAGACCAACATTGAAGAATCTTTTACAAGGTGATACAAAGCAATATTACCAGTATCATAAGACTTTACGACGAAATCTCTCGTGTACAAATAAAAACTGAATTCATATGAAATATTGACAAATCAATAACAATTATTAAACCAAAAACTTTTTATATTCTTAGTAGGTAAATCTCATCAGAAAAAATGAACCTGCAAAGCGTCTCTGATCTTCCCTTTGAATCTCAAATGCTCATCGGTAAAATGTCGTACTTCCACAAGGCTTCGGGATTGCAAACTTTGCCATGACTCTATTGGGTCTAATTTACAACAGCACTCTTCCCCAGCAAGTTTACAATCAAATGTAAAAATATATCAATACGAAATTTCTAGTAATGTAAATGCAATCATTATATAATTTAGTACATAAATGAAATTAACGGCTGTTGGAGTTTAACCGTAACGAAGTTGTGATATTGGTAGAGAGGAGTCACAGATCAAACGCTGTTAGCTTTTGAGACTTGAGCGTTTGAATTTTATTGGACTGCATTTTGTGTAGGCACGCTGTATGTAAATAAATTGGGATAAATATGATGTACCTTTACGAGTTGATGCTCCAATATGCTGGGAATTGATTAGCAGGGGCAATTTTAACTCAAACGAGTGCAGTTTTGAATGGGTTGTGAATCATCTACTTTTAAGTATGAATTAACACAACCCAAACAATGGCAAACGAATTGATTTTGTTGGAATTGCCAGTGTGCGAATGGAGAGCAAGTAAAAAAGAGGCACGACACAGTGAGAGGAGAGCCGGGCTAAACCCCGTACCATCTCCTCTCACAAACAAAAAGATGTCATTTTATTGCGGTTTGACCTGCCATGAGAGCGCACCCACCATGGCAAAGGTCACTATGACAACATTCTCTTCCCTCCACAAGAGATCATCCGATCCAAGGACCGACAGGAAAATAAACTTGTGTACAACAGGTAATTAACTAAGGAATAAGACGATCACTTCCCTTAAATTCCGTATATCATCACTCTCTTGGCGATCAAGGAAAGCTGTTGAGGACTCTTGAATCCAAGATATTTACTGATGTACAGTCTTGAACGGAAGAAGGCAGGCGGTTTTTATCCCGAATACAAGAACAGGTAGACTGCGTTCAGAACAGCGATCCATGATCATCATCTGCCAAATATGAACAACATACTTGAGCAAGATCAGCAAGGAATTCGAATAAAACGCCGAAAAAACAAGAATCCTTCGTGGAACGATTCAAAAATAATATAAAACGAAAAGATCTACAAAAAAAAGCAATCGTTTGAAACATAGACACAAACCTCTGTTGATCGTTTCACGCCACTCGATCCATCACGAAGACGGTTTAATTAATCGAATCAGCAATTTCTCTTTATCTTTCGAAAACTAGATCTTAGCAGACAGCTTCAACACCAAAACCAAACCGTAGATCTTAGAGAGACCAACACAATTCTTGTACAGAAACTCTCATAAAAACAACGAGAAAGAACAGATCTGAAGATGAAGGGAAACGAGAAAACAAGAGAAGGCAATACGAAGAAATGTGTGGTGGAACGGCTATTTTAAACAACCACAAAAGGCGATCCAACGGTCATAAAAAAAGTAGGGGTTGGCATATCTAACGGATGAAACTTATGCGGACTTCTTACGCTACATTTTTGCTCCAAGATCGACGGTCATTATGAAACGTCAAGATATTCTAGAAGATCGTATCGCCGCCTTCGTATAACCGATTATGCGGCCATTTGACTTTTTGGCATTGTAATTCGTAACCCAATCAATTATGGGCCTTTGTTCCTTGGGTTTCTATTAATTTTAAAATGAAATATACTATTATAAGTATAATTTATTAACGGAATAATTTATTTGTATTGTTTGTTACAGAGGCCAAGATTGATATTATGAGAAATTAGTTGAAGGGGTTGTTTGGTTTTTCAGTGGTCGCTGTAGTGCGGTGATCGCAACATAATTTTATTTTCAATAACCAAATAATCAAGATAATTACGATGATCGTACCGGAATTTTTGGCGATCATATGATCAATCCACCGTGGTTTGGTAAATTTCAAAATTGTCCTTAAAAATTTATTTAATTCATTTAAAACTAATCTATAACCAACCCACCGTGAATTTGTGTTTTTTAGTTTCTTCTTGAAGTTTGAGAATTTGTAAATCACTCGAAAAGTTGATGTCCTCCGTCGGGAACGTTACCACCCCTCATAATTTGTGAAAATTTTTAATATATTTTGATTGAAATCATTATGTATTTATAAATTGTTTTAGTACAATCATAATTTATATTTCGGTACATCATTGAAAAATAAGTTATTAAAAATTAGATTTAAATATTAGTTTATTGTATATGTAACGAACGTTTTAGTATTTATTTGAGTTATATTTATCTATAATAAATATTAAAATAGACATTTTATTATAATCACTTTGAGATTAGTGTAGTTTTTGCAAAAGTTTTATAAATCACAATCATAATTATCACGATCATCTTAACGTACAATACGATCATCGCACTTCACTGTGATTTTGAAAAGCTAGATCAAACCACCCGAAATTAATGATAGGTACCAAAGATAGTGCATTGCATTTTAAGAGATTGAATTATTTCCGTGTTAACGTTTTTCGTTTAAATTGCTTTGTTTACCGTATATGTACAATAAAACATCTATTTCGAAACATACTCTAGGTTCACAAAAAAGAATTAGATTATATAAGCTCCAATCACCAAGCAGTACCACTTTATTTTCCCTATCTACAAGTTAAATTGCAAGTTATAAGAAAATTATATTTAATTTGATTGCACTGGACACCGGACTCGATTTTGGCGTCTTACTTATATTGAGTTTGTTTGGTTCATCTTTTAAAATTAATATATTATCTTTTAAAATTAAGATGTTGTGAGATGGGGTGAAGTATGGTGAGGTGTGATGATATATGATAATCGTAATTNGCCTCTGACTCACTGAAGTACTGCATCTTCACGGTCGGATTAGAGGGCGATGTCTGGACCTGATTCAAGAACTTGCCTGCCCCATCCATACAGTCGTATGTCAGATTCATTTTGGCTTTCTCTGAGCAATTTGCTCCAAATGTAGGACCGCCTCGAAGTAGGCAGGAACTATATAGCTTGAAGTATATCCCGACAAAGATGAGCCTCCGATCTTTCATGGAGAAATTTAACAGGACCATTCTGGGTATCAAGCTGGAGCTCCGAGACAAAATTAATATTCTACAACAGGTTCTGGGACTGTGCGGCCTTTTGGCTAGCCTTGTGAAGAGCCCACCGTCCACCTTGGGAAAGCTCCTTCAGAAATTAACAAATATATTAAAGTGGACGAGGCGCTGGGAGCGGGTTATCATAAGCCTAGCGGGAATTCTGAACCTGTAGGTGATCATAGGGTTTCTTACCCTAAGAAACAGCCGTGAGAAGTAGCGGCTGTGAGTGAGAAGAATGTCCCCCCGAAGAAGGAGGACAATCGGGTTTTTTGCGAGTGTCATCATAATCGCGATCACCTGACGCTGAAATGCCCGCAACTACGAGTGACAGTAGCGTAATGCTTAATGAGAATCCCTATCTTAATGGTCATAAGGCAAACGAGTGGAGTCTCCCCGAAGGGGCTGTCAAGGTGACGATCTTCACAGGTCGAGGGGGAGAGACAATCGGGGCCAGCCCGAAACTACAATGATCAGGCAGGGGACCGAAGGTCTCCCTCACCTGAATAGGACAGAGGCCAACACAGTCAAGAGAACCGTGGCCAGGGCCGAAGGAGAAGATGGCGGGGCCGTGGAGGCAGAGCCCAGCAGAACGAAGATGGCAGACAAGAGCTGAAATGGGCACCCAACCTCCTCCAAATGAGGCGGTGCTTAGGGAAATAGAGGTTGTTGGAGATATTTATGTTATCTCCGGAGGAGTAAGAATCAATGAGTCGGTCAGAGACCGAAAGAGAGGCACGCGAAGAGTTCCCCGAGAGCTCCGAATCCGTGGCGCTGGTAAAGTATTAATCGGTCGAGCAGTCCTCTTCCTTCGAGGATGATAATACCTTCACTGCGGCCGATCGGGAAGGAGTTACCGATCCATGTGATGATCCCCTTATCATCACTGGAGCTATGATGTTTAGGAGCTTCGGAGCGGAAGCGTCGAAGCGAGGAAGCGAAAGCGTTTTCGGAGCGTTTATAATAATAATTTGACATCTTAGAAATATCAAGTATTCAAAAAGTTACAAATGAAATTCAAATACAATAACTTCGTCGAAATATTTCTACATCATGAAAATAATCTTATTTATCGAAAAAAAACTAACTACAAGTGTTAAAGGTCCACTCTCTAACGTCTTCTATTAATTCATCAATCTCTGATTCAACATTCATCACATGTTCTTCTAATTTAGGCTCATAAAGTGAAAGATTAGCAAATTGAAGTAATCTCATCGTAGTCATAGACTCGATTCCATCTCTAACTATATCCCACAACTTGTTATCACCCTCAACATACTCTGGAGACTTTCGAGAAGCAAGTAGGAGATTCGTATGACCAAATACCAGGTCTTCGGCACGAGAAGGAGCTAACTTGTTTCTCTTTGATGAATGTATAAATGTATAAGTACTCCAATTTCATTTGTAGCTAACTATTGTAGGTGTGGAGCTGGTGCCCCATGCATTATCCACCAAGCCAAAGACTCTATCGTAACTCTTTCCGCTTTAGAGTCATCTTCGTTAAAATCACCCGAACATTCTAAGAAAGCAGCAAACTCATTATTCACCAATGATCATATGTTATTATTGGGGAAAAGACGCTTCACACACTTTTTCCTAAGACGGTAGACTTCAGGATCTGATTGTGGGGCAAGCAAACTTGGATATCGTTGTTGCAACTCCGGAGTTTCACATTTGATACAATACAATAATTCTTATAATAGAATATGTCACACAATACTAGCAAAAATATATCACAAACAAACACAGTCTTACTTTGGATTCAAGGAATATGCTAGAGCATGCAATGGTGTTATGCTTTTCACGCGTCTTTTCTCTAACACATCATGAATAACATCTCAAAAAAAGATTGCTCTTCCGGTTGTTTTTTTTCATGTGCATAAATTATTTCTTGTACCTTTGCTATTGTCATTCTCCATATTGGATAAACCATATAAAGACTCGGGTTATCAGTGTCAAACAATCAGATCATACCATAAATATGATCAGTGAAAGCTATTATGTAATCAATTTCTTCCCAAAATGTTTCTTCAAACAATTTTCCTCTAATTGCTCTAGCCTTATTCACATCATCATTTCTATAAGAATTCCACTTCTCATCAAGATCTATAATTGCTCTGGCTCTTAAAAAACAACCAATTTTTTTGAATCTTTTTATCATAACAATAGAACAAGCAAAACGAGTGTCTACAATATGCAACATCTGTAATTTGGAGAATTACTTAAATATGGTTAACCTCAATGGATGTTTAACAATGAAGTTCTTCACCAAAAGAATTGAATCTACAACCTTGTTTATCCAACAACATTGAGCATAAGCAATAACATTTTCTTCTGTGTTTTTTGGATGACATATATTTTTCATAACCAGATTCACATTATGCACAACACAAGGTGTCCAAAAGATATGTGATAAAAATTAAACTAAAAATATAATGTTAAGTACATAATAATAACGGAAAATTATATTTTTCAAATACCTGAGGATACTTTCCTTCTATCATCAAATTTGCTGCTCTACAAGAACTAGCATTATCTGTAATTATCTGCACAACACATTCTACACCAATCTTCGTAATAGCAAAATCCATAAGTTTTGCAATGAATAAAGCATTCTATATCTTACCTTCATACTTTATTGCTTGCAAAAACATAGGACCATCATCATTCGCCGCAATAAAATTAATAAGTGGTCTTCTTTGAGGATCCAACCATCCATGCGACACTAAACTAACCCCTTTAGAAGGCCAAAAACTTATTCTTTTATTCATTGTATGCTCAATTCTAAGTCTTTCATTTTTTAAAAGTACCACTCGAATGGCATCGTACGAAAAATACATTAAAATGATCTTAAAAATCTCAAATGCTCTCAAAATATTTAGACGTACCTTCAATTTTACATGCAACGGCTAACAAAGCAAATGTTCTTTTGTAGTTAGGGTTACGTGCAAGATTGAAATTAATACCCCTAGAATAAAACATTATGCAATTTTTACATATAGTTCATCTCTAAAATTTCTTTGAACATTTCTGTTAGTGTTGGTTGTCCACTACTACACCTCTTTTTGGAATTATCTTCTTTCAAGGAATCCAATAAACTATCATAAGTAGATGAATAACTATTACTTAAAACAGGACGGGATACCAAATTCTTTCTGTAGTCATTTTGCAACAATGACATTTCTTCGATATCCTTATTTGCCACTTTAACACAAGAAGCAATTCCATGTCCGGGTATTTTAAATAGATGAGCTCTAACTTTGGAATAAGAACCACAATATTTCTTATTGCAAAAATTACAAGTGAAATGTATTGGTTCCCCTTCCTTGTTTTCATCAAATTTTGTCACAAAATACCATAGAGGAGGCAATGACTTCTTTCTCGAAGATTGTTTTGAAGAACTTCCTTGTTGAAACGTTTGATCCACCTCACCACTATCCATCTATTTTTCGATAAAATAATCAAATAAATAAGAAGAAATATAAATGAACTTATACAAGATATGCAACATGTTCTCGTAGATTTCATGGTCGAAATGACCCGATCAACCATATTTTTAAACCAAGAGGACGATCGATGGGTCATCTATGTTGATGGATCGACCTTCGGAGGAAAAAGGGCGGGCATTACCCTTACTGCGCTGCAAGGCGACGTTATCCATTCCGCGGTTAAGTTCTTATTCTATGAAAGGAATAACGTGGTGGAATACGAGGCCGTGTTATCGGGTATGAACTTAGCCCGAAAGATGGGAGTTGCCAAAGTGCGAATGTTCTTAAACTCTAAGTTGGTGGTAGAACAGTTCGCATAGAGATTTAAAACACATGAGCCAACGATGAAGTTGCATCATGCAAATGTTCTGGAGTTGTCAAGAAAGTTCAGTGAGTTATCACTTGACCATGTGCCTAGAGAGCAAAATAAAGTGGATGATGCATTGGCCAGACTGGTTGCAGGCCTACCAGATATTGGACCAGGCACGGTATCGGTCCACATTCAGGACCGACCTTCGGTCGAGATATCCGTGACCGAACAGTCAGTTGAAGAAGTTTGAGTTTATGCCATGAACTCCAGGGCTTGAATATCGACGCTATTGACTCTCCAGGGGAACTCACATGCATGGACCCCTTTATCAAATATTTGACCAATGGCCATCTGTTTGAAAACGCATCTGAGGTCAGAAAGATTGAGACCCGGGCTAAGCGATATGTTTTAATTGATGGGCGATTATTTAAGAAGAGTTTTGAAGGACTGCTTTGCGATGCTTATCCCCTGTCGAGGCTGAGACCGTTATAGTTTATGTTCATGAGAGAATATGTGGTGTACATTCTGGAGCCCGATCTTTAAATCATCGCGTTGTCATGGTCGGGTATTTTTGGCCAACGCTCCTAGATGATGCTAAGAAGTACCCTAGACGTTGCGGCGCCTGCCAGTACCATGCTCCGATCCCCCAACTGCCAGGAGCACCCTTATCAATGACTCCACTCCCTTGTCCATTCGACAGGTGGATGATTGATATCTTGGGACCGTTCCCCCAATCAGTAAAGCAGCGAAAGTTCTGTATTGTGGCGGTTGAATACTATACAAAATGGATCGAAGTTGAAGCAGTGGCTATTATTTCTGAAAATGTGGTAAAACACTTCCTTTGGAGGAACGTTATAACCCGCTTTGGAGTGCCTATAGCTTTTGTATCGGATAATGAACTTCAATTCCGCGGAAAATCCGTTCGGGATCTTTGCATCAAATTGGGTATCGCTCAGCATTTTTCGTTAGCGGCTCACCCCCAAACTAACGGATTGACGCAAGTTTCCAACAAAGTTATCCTGAATTGATTGAAAACTAAGTTGGAAGATTTGGCGATCATATCTACGAAGTTTTATGGGCTTACAGGACCACACCCCGCTCTACGACTCAGGAATCTCCATTTTCTCTGGTGTATGGGTCTGAAGCGTCAGTCCAGTGGAAGTTGTCATATGATCACCTCGGATTACTCAATATGACGAGCATCTAAACGATGAAATAATATCCTTAGATCTTGAAATGATTGAAGAAAAGAGGAACGACATATATGCGTGCATGTGTTCTTATCAACGAACTATGGAGCGGGATCATAATAAGCGTGTCCTATCCAGAGAATTTTTAGAAATGGAGACATTGTTCTCAGGAATGTGAGAGTTCAGAGAAACGTTGGAAAGCTGACAGGAACTTGGAAGGGCCATACCTAGTTTTGAAAAACTTAGGGGTTGGGCTTATAAGTTAGAACTGTGGATGGGAACGAGATCCCCCGAACCTGGAATGTTATGAACTTAAGGCGTTATTTTTTATAAAACCATTGACATTATTGGCGATTCTGAACTATAAAATGTTTCTCACATTATGAGCAAGATGCAACAGATGCAATACAAATTATTTCTAGTTAGGCGAGTGTCCGATCTTGAAGTTGGATTTTCTGGACGAGCATGGACTGGTGACTGTAGTAGTCCATCCATAAGGCTTTCAAGTAGTGTGACCGTTCTGAAGAGTTAGATGCTTCCACGCTTGCTGAGTACTTAGATGGATTGCAAAACTCCTAGAACTTACTACGAACTTTATTTCCCCTTCGACGGAACCCACTATCCGGAAATAGCTCTTGCCTCTTTGTACTTAGCCATAAACGAGATAAATAGGACATGATTAGCCAGTCAAAGCGCAAGCCGAAACTCGACATGGACTGTTCTAAGAACCGGGGCTTCGATAAAGCTTGCCATGAGACTTATAAAGAACCAAGGCAACGCCGCCAATGTCATAATGTTTTATAGGGCGGTTTAAAGAGTGGTATGCTAACGCAATTAAAATCCTTTAACTTATTAAGCCCAACAAATTCTAAGTTAAGTTAAGAAGACCGAACAGTCTAGGTTCAGGATGAACCCCGATCTTACACTTAGCAGAAAAATTCAATAAAATAGGCGAAGTTTACAAAATACAAAGAGGAAGGGACTTAAGGTTTGAAATCTAGTCTATTTGTCATTCTTCCTTATTTGTCTCATCCGGTCTGGTGGCGACCACCAGACCGGGTGGGTTCTTTCTCCCCAAAAGTCGCTATTCCTCTAGCACAGGGTCTTTCCAAGAATTTGGGGTCCTTTTAGGCCCCTGAGCCATCGAGACGGAGGACACCATCTCTTGGATAGCTTCCCGAACAGATTATGGGCTTGATGACGAGGGGACCGATCTCTCCCGAATGGTGACCCCCTTCGCTGGGATAGGGGCTGTAGGGTCTATTTATTGCCGATCGCAGCCATTTATATTGCTTCAAGGCATCATCTTTAGAGCCCCGCTTGCTCTTAGTTGGAGGTAGGGGAGGCCTCGACACATTGTACGTCAAGCTGGAAGATGGAGAGACATCCTCCACCCGTATCGACCCCTACAACAACAACCGCACGACGTTAAGATCCAGGGGAGAGTTATCTCCAATCCTGTACATGGTGGAAAGGTCTAACGAGCGAATTCTTTTTGAAATCACCTCGTCTACCTCCTCCATTGAGGGACCGTTCCACTGGCTGCTGGAACTTCCCGCCGATCGAGAAGATTTAGCAGCGGTATTGGATGTTGGCCTAGAGAACTACATCTGAGCATCCTTCTTGGCCTTTGCAGCAGCAGCCAACGCAGCTAGTCGACATCCAGACATTGTATCTGTGGAACCTGCAAAAGAGAAATCATAAGGATCATGAGATATGAACTAAAGGAAGCCAAAGTCATACCCGATCTTTCTGACCCCGATGAGTCCAAACTAGAGAATATTCCCTTCAGGGCAGGGGCACCGGTCCTGCCCGCTACCCCTATCTCTAGTAGTTTCTTCTACTGGAGTATGTCTGTTCATTTCAGACGTTTTCGGGAAGAGGAAACATTGCCAATGTGTTGTCAATATCCTGACGGGAGGGGTTGAACCGAGTTCGGTCCAACTTCCCGATATCGAGGTGAGTGATCAGGGAAGTGACCTTCAACAATCGTCCCTCAGAATTTCTATCCAGACATAGCAAGACTCTCATTCATGAAGGGAGTCTTCCTTGTCAACGATAATACAGTCTTTAGGGTTTAGGGTTGGTTCAACCCGCACAGTCTTTTGTGCGGGTCGCTATATAATGTAACCTGCGACACCCTAACAATCTCTTTCCCTTTCGGGATCCTACCAAAATGAGGTTGAAAAAATGTTTTAGGGTTTGTTCAACCCCCTGCCTATAGCAATAGAAAATAAAGGTTACTATATAGACATAACTGCCCGAAATGAGAGCGAAGGTCCGACAGTGAATCTCCCGAAGTACCGCTGCGACAAAAGGCTGAAGCGGAAATCGCAGACCGTACCTCAAGGAGACATAGATAACAGATAAGGCGTTAGCAGGAACGTTCATCTCAGCGGTAAGGAAGCATGGAACGTCTCCTTCCCCCTCCACATGAGGTAATGGGCAGGAATCGAGAATTCGACCCAAAGTTCTTCGATGTCAATCTCACAAACGAGTGGATGCCTAGCTCTACGAGGTGCCATAGATGGTTACCTTTAGATTTGCGAAGAAATTAAAAGTTTGGAGGCGCTTGAACGAAATCGCCAGAGAGTTCTAAGGCTCAGAAATTTTTCATGCAAATAGCAGCAATGGTTGCACATTGCCTAAATCTAAGCTTTTATAGTCTCACATTGGCCACTCACAGGGTGACACATCACTACTATAGGCGGCTGCAATCTGACGACATGTCCCTCTTTCGAAATACGGAAAGGCGCAGATTACAATTAGTGCTCCAAATTACACTTTTGCCCATAGTCATTACAGTTTTCAAATTCGAAAGTTAACGTTCAGAAATTTTTTAAGTACATTATCGGTCCTCAAGGACGCTTTCACAACCCGCTCGGGTACGATCCTCCGTTGGTTCGATCGGGACTTTTGCCTCAAACGTTCTCAATCAGATGGTCGAACTTACATCACCATTATGATGGCGATAAAATCCGAGGGGCAAGTGATGAGACCTTCGGATCCCGATACCCCAAACCATGTTAAGACCAAGCCTTGTCAGGCCAGCCCAAGTGACAGAAGTCGAACTTGAAGGCCCCAGATTCAACTCCTGTGAACGTGCGACCCGACGAGGATAGACGAGCTCGAAAGCCCGTGCTTAGCGATCGGGGACCGAAGGCTAGAATTCTGCGGGTTTTCCCTCATCGGGACGATCGGTCTTGATCACACAGATTGCGCTTCGGGCCATCCACATTTCTCAACATATGACAACAACCTCTGACAACCCTGTCATAGGCATGGCTGACAGAATCGTCCGAACCTTTTTCAGGTCGGGAGACAATCGGTTAGCAATGCCGAAAGGTCTGACGCCGCGCATCCATATAGGGTCACGCCTGGCAATGTTCCCGCTGACATAAGCCGACCTTGCCGCATGGGACAAGCACAAAACGACACCCTAGTATTCACACAACTAGGGAGGCGTATAAACGGAACACTTCATAAACGGAAGAAAGGATTCCCTCTCGGCTCTTGCTATATCTTCTTTAGTTCTTCCTCTTCCTAGTGATTCTAAATTAACCATCGCATTTTGTAATGAACGGTTTGATTATTGAATCGACTAAGAGCATTTCTAGCTCTTAGTCAGGTGGTTTTTTCCTCGTTTCTCACGTGTTTTCCACTCTAAATTTGCCATGTCCCTTTCTATTCTGTTCACAATCGTTTCCCCACATTAAACAAATTAAAACCGAGTTCGCCTTGCAACAAACCAGACGACTGTTTATACCCCGGTTTTAAGACTACAACATTTTGTAATGTTGAACTTTATTATAGTGAAACAGCCATGTAGAGCTTCGCTCTCTCGAGGACTATGCTCATACATTGTGGGTCCAACCTCGTAATTCTTTGTGTCTTAACAACAGCGAAAAAAGAAAAAAAGAAAAATTCAATCGAATAATTGACTGATCTAAAAAAATATTTTAAGACTAGATCAATGAGATATGTTGTAATTATAGAGTCTGAACGAAATGACGATATGAGTGGCACATATATGACGTATAAGGGGAGGAGACAACATCGTAAAAGACTTCAATGAGTCAATTACAATGGTCCACAACACCTCTTATAAATCAATCTAAATTATTTCCCAAATCCAATGTTGGACATTTTATATTTCAACACATGCTTATAAGGGTGGTTTGACTCGTATGCAATTGTGTCTACTCGTTCAAATAAAAATATAAATATTGTTCGAACATGATTTTTTGTACGTTTATAATTCAAGCGAACAAAAGTATTATTTAAATTAATTTTTATACTAATATATTATTATAGTATACTTTGGTTTTATGTAATTTTTATACTTATATATTATTCTTTTGTTTTGTGTAAGTTTTATCAAATTTCTGAACTAATTAAGCATTAAAGAATACAAAAAAACAATTGAAACATTCGATGAAGATTAGAAATACAATCTTATAAATCTATCTTTTTTTTCTGATTGATTAAAATAAAATTGACTATGTTATGCATAATTTTTTGAATGATGAATTATAAATGAATTATATTGTGGCACAAGTGAACTAATCTTCTTCTTTCTTTTGTTAAAGATAATTATTTGATTATTTCATCGATATATATATTTTTGGGATTTTGATTTTTTTGTGAAGTTCGTACAAATAGTACAAACAACCTATTAAACAAAAACGAATGAACATGAATATTTACTTAATAATTTAAACAATGTTCGAACATATTTTCACATTTGAATAAAATATGAACGAACATTAACAACTTCAAATAAAAATATTAACAAACATGAACACAATGAGTTTGGTTCGTTCGGATCGAATAACATCAATACTTATAAGTCAATCGAGTTATTTAATGTATGCCTAAGTGAAAGACTGAAAGGTGAAAAAGATGTTACATGAATCTTAGAGTATGTTGAATATTTCATAATTAATTGCTTGATTAAGATGTTTGTGATACNTTTATCACAAGTACTAGTAGTAGTAGAAAATGTTACCCGAGCTATGGATGATAAATTCGGAGATTATCAATATTCCAGGATCTTGGGAATTCGTCGCCCTCCAATGTTTCCAATCTATAAGCGCCACCCAACAACACGTCCTTAACCCTGTAAGGGCCCTCCCATCGTCGATCGAGTTTACCAAGATTCTTCTGTGCTTCCACACTTCACCGAACCAAGTCCCCTTTCAAAAACGATCGGGGATTCACCTTCTTATTATAACATTTTTCCATGCTCTGACGATATCTTAACAATCGATCGTAGATATCTTCTCTTTTCTCCTCGATTAGATCTAAATCCATCCATCTCAAGTCGTCATTTTCTTCTTTAGAATACATGATCACCCTTTGTGTTTTCAAAATATTTTCTATGGGTACTAAGGCTTCCGATCCGTAAACTAATTAAAAAGGTGTCTCACCTATGGTATGTGTTGGAGTAGTTCGATATGCCCATAATTCCTCTTGCAGTCGATCAGGCCAAATGCCTCCAATATCATCCAATTTCCTTTTTATGCCCTTAACGATCGCACGGTTCGATACCTCCGTCAAGCCGTTGGTCTTAGGATGTGAAACAGAGCAAAACATTTGTTTGATTCCGAGCTCAATGCACATATCCTGAACCTTCTTTCCCGTAAACTGTGTACCGTTATCTGACACCAACACTCGCGGCGCTCCAAAACGTGAAATAATAATTTTCCATAGAAACCTTTTAACAGCATCCTCTGTAATGGATGATACTGGTTCAGCTTCAACCCATTTGGAAAAGTATTCCACATCAACTACACAGAACTTCCTTTGATTTATTGATCGAGGGAAAGGTCCCAAAATGTCAATTCCCCATCTGTCGAAAGGACAAGGAAGTGGAGTTGCATTCAACTCCGAGCATGGTATTAGCATGGTATTGACATGGTTGGCATCTTTTAACGAAATCCTTGGCATCAGCTACCATGGTGGGCCAAAAGAAAACCAATCGTCTCACCTTTTGAACCAAAGATCTTGCTCCTGAATGGTTTCCGCAAATTCCCTAATGTACTTCGCTGAGTGCCGATCGTGCTTCTAAAGGGCGAAGGCACCTTAATAACGGACCGTCAAATGATTTTTGGAAGTCACAACAACACGATCGTGGAAGTCACAACAACACGACTTCATGTCATAACGTTTAAACTATAGTTGAATCACAAAAATAGTGGTATAACTAGTTATTCCTTGTTCTAACAACATGAATTCATGTTTTAACAACATCAAATCAAGTTTAATTTATATCAATAACATCACATCTAGAATATGTGGACCTATGTGAAAAATGAGCCAAATGATATTCATACAAATCACATTGTAAATTTGGTAAAACCAAGTGTATTCAAACTAAATAAATACTAACATCACGAATACTTGATGTATATACTGATCTAGTCTAAAAATATTTTGGGTATTTATTTTTAGATAAGTCAATTCATAATTTACTAGAAATTAGATTGTTTGTGGGACACGAGCGATATACGAGGTAGAAAACTCTACCTCGGGAGAGCAAAGCTCTACCTTGGTTTCCACTATAATATTCGAAGAATACAATTACAATGAGATGATAATGATAATACGGGCAAAAACGGCTCAAAAAACGAACAAATCTGCAGTCGCGTTCCACTGGACGCGAGTGAACAGTGCAGACAGACAGGCTGGTCGCGACCAATGCGGTTGGGCGCGAGAGGACCACTGGTCGCGACTGGTTGAACTAGCCACTAGTCGCGACTGGTTCTGTTTGGTCGCGGATAAAGGCTAGTCGCGACTAGGTGAGTCTAGTCGCGGCTGGGAGGGTTTGGTCGCGAGTCTGGGGTCAGGTTTTGCCTTGGAATGCGTGATAAAAGTCCGAATCCTTTCTCAATGCGTTGGGGCTCCTATTTATAGTGAAATTCAGCCCAAGAACCATTCACTTGAGCCCATAAGCCTAGTTAACTTCACTTAGCCCAAAATAATTAAATATTCCAAATTACAATATAATAAATACCATGTTGATGACGAAGCTTCGGGAACCACTTCGGACAAGATATTAGTCGAGAACTTCGTATATTGGTCCTTTGCCTTTAGATAGCGAATACGCAGCCATATAACATCATTGCACCTGACCGGTGCACTCCCGGGTGAAAAATGACGAAAATACCCCTGGCTCCGTACAGGGCCAAAATGACCCAAAACATCTCAAAACACTTACAGAAGCCTTATATGGGGTCCAGCATGCCTGAATTACGAAAATACCCTCGAATACGCCTCGCGATAGACATATAAAAATACCGAAAATACCACATACCCACGTCGGACGAGCCCCGAGGTTAACAAAATTACATAAATAACCTCGGGCAATATCATATACAAAAAGAGTAAGTTCGAAAACAGAATGATCTTGCAAGTCATAACAACACGACTTCTTGTCGTAGCGTTTAAACTATAGTTTAATCACATATATCATGGTGCAACCAAGTTATAGTTGGTTCTTACAACATGTATTCATGTTTTAACAACATCAATTCAAGTTTAATAGAAATCAAAATCATCACACCTAGAACATGTGGAACTAGGTGAAAAATGATACAAATGATATTCATACTGTTATTGCTGCTAAAAATCAGCAGTAACAGAATTTAGACCCCTTTTACGGATAGGGGTCGAACGAAAAAGTAATACGAAAGAAAGAAGTAAAAAGACACAATTTTTGTAGGTGGAAAACCTTTCTGAAAAAGAAAGGATAAAAAACCACCCCGGCCGTAGCCTTTGAATCCACTATAAACGTTAATTTCGTAGATTTACAATAGGAGAACATGATCTGGAAAACCAAAGATAAAAGATCATGTTTTGATGGCCGTAGTCGTAGGTTTCCCGGGCAAAAAGGAAAAGAATAGCGGCATCCTCCTTAGGGCAAGAATCCAAGCTCCCCTCCTTAACACTGTAACCATGTTTATATAGGTGATTTGTCCAGCCCAATTATAACTCACTAGGCCCACCAATAATTGAGTGCAATATATAATGACCCATAATATCTAAATTAGGCACATGGGTCCAGTAAATATGTAACCCGATCCAAATACCACGATAAGCTATAAACAATGTCAATCATCAAAATATCTCGATCTGCTTCATTTCTCGACTTGGGAATGACTATATAGAATTATATGTGTTCTCGAATAATAAATATCTCACGGTGATNAAGGCCTAGATAATTATTGTCTGCATGACATAGATTATTCTATTACTATTGGATATGTCATAAAGTCGTTCTATGGATGACATGGATTTTCTTAACGAGATAATCCGAATATAGCAACAATAGATAAAGAGAATTCGTTTTAAAGAAAACTGGGGATGTTATTGCTGCTAAAATTCCGCAATAACAATATTTAGACCCCTTTTACGGATAGGGGTCCAGCGAAAAAGTAATACGAAAGCAACAAGTAAAAAGATACGATTTTTGTAGGTGGAAAATCTTTCTGTAAAAGAAAGGATAAAAAACCACCCCGGCCGTAGCCTTTGAATCCACTATAAACGTCAAGTTCGTAGATTTACAATAGGAGAACATGATGTAGAAAACAAATGATAAAAGATCATGTTTTGATTGTTGTAGCCGTAGGTTTCCCGGGCGAAAAAGAAGTGAATAGCGGCCTCCACTTTAGGTCAAGAATCCAAGATCTCCTCCTTAACACTTTAATCATGTTTATATAGGTGATTTGTCCAGTCCAATTATAACTCACTAGGCCCACCAATAATGGAGTGAAATAAATTATGACCCATTAATCTCTAAATTAGGTACAATCGTCCAATAAATAAGTTACCCGATCCAAATACCACGATAAGCTATAAACAATGTCAATCATCAAAATATCTCGATCTGATTTATTTCTCGACTTGGGAATGACTATATAGAATTATATGTGTTCTCGAATAATAAATATCTCACGGTGATATCAGAAGTCCCCTGATTTGCGTAGTCGAAATATTCGAGTACACAAATCATAAATTTACCGTGAGAATATTTTTGCAATAAACTCACAATAGTAGTATCGCATTTTGTAACTAAATATACCAGGCATGAGTGAATAAGCATATCTCAAATAAATAAATATTACTGACTGAATACCATCATCTTATGAAACTTTATATAAATTTCTAAAATAATGAGTGGAGTTATTATCTTCTTATAATTGAACCTGATATTGTAATTCTCCAAAATCTCTATCTCTGAACTCTATAAAAGTATTCGATAACTTTTTGTTTCATATGTTGTCTTTAAAATTTTTGATAGTTTCCGACAATCGATAAGACTCCTGGTATATGAGAATATCTTGATATGTCCAAATAAACGACTTCACAATTCATCATATAATAAATATGATTTTCTGATCATAAATAATAAAATATTTCTTGTTGTTGGGGTCATAGCTCAGAGTCCCCTGTCATAAATAAAATTTAGTGAAATCCACACCATAAGGCAGTCATTTGATCATCTTTTTTGTAAATGAAAATATCTTATCGTAAATTATGAAATCCAAGTCATAGGACCATCACTTTGTCATGTTGATCGTAAATGAAAATACACGATCATAAATTAGGAAAACCATCTCATAATACAATAAGAATACCCTTTAGACATTTTTCAATTCTACGAAAATACCAAGCTATAAAGAGAATCCCTGAAATCCTGGTGTTGGTCCTTAACAAGCGCCAACACCCCTTACTTAGATCGACTTGTCTCGCACTGCTCCAAAAATAAGCGTAGGAAGCCTTCACGATCCAAGTGAAAGTAGCGTCAGGTTCAGGGTACAATCCTTAAACTGACGTAAATCTTTCACTCCCACTTGGACAGATCGGGTGCCTCGCGCCAGAGAGACCTTTCACTACCTATGCGGAAGTAGCGTCAGGTTCAGGGTACAATCCTTATACTGACGTAAATTTTTCACTCCCGCATAGATAGATCCAATACCCTTGGCTTAGGTGGCCTTTAGAGGGCCGCGGAGCACGCAGATGTCTTTTCGCGTATCTCAATAAGCATCAAATATTGTTCTCACTTCTGGGTCTAAACGAGCACCCAACATATCACGGGCCTCAACTAGCGCCCCACTTAACTTCACTTCATAACTCAAGTCTCAACAAGCACCCGTGGGCCTCAATTAGCCCCAATTCTTCTAATATGATCGGGTCTAAACAAGCACCCGTGGGCCTCAAATAGCCCCCATCACATTACCTTTCGTGTATAAACTTGCACACATAATAGTCTCATAATGTATATGACTGACCTTTCCCATTCTCCTCCGCAAAGGTAAGTAAACGTAGAAAACCTACGCTGCCCAAATAGAAGTAGCGCCAGGTTCAGGGTACAATCCTTAGACTGGCGTAAATATTTCACTCCTATTCGGGTGACTCAAGTTCCTCGCACTAGAGGACCTTCACTATCTAGACGAAAGTAGCGTCAGGTTCATGGTACAATCCTTATACTGACGTAAATTTTTCACTTCCGCCTAGATGGATCCAATCCCCTAGACCAAAAAGTCCATGTGGAACAACCGAGGAGACGGATTGCCTTTCTCACTGCGGACTGTGACCAGCCTCCGACGAGGGCGTGACCCTCGACGGCGTGTCATGGAGGAGTCGGGAAAAGGGCTCCCGTGTGCCACGGAATCATGCTCGGAACGTGGCCGGCTGTCAAAAAATCGGGCCCCTTGACATACTCCAACAATATTCATGTATAGACGATTCTGCTGCAGCCAGAGACTCTCCAGTTTAAAAAATATTTTGACACAGTATCCGATCTAACAAGTTTGAGATTGATCGACTAGAAGACAGGCGGTACAATGCATTTCTAATCTATCCTAAATTGTTTAGTTTCCATCCTCCATCACACTAAAATGCAATGAACCTTACTCCTATCTTACCAGTCCCCTAGTCGATTGATCTTGTGTTGTTAGAAAGGATACAAAAAAGAATAGAATATTTTAAAAAGGAGGAGGATTTTTTTAAAAAAGATCGAAGAGTCTCGTCTATACATAATACTTGCGCAAATTGGAAATATGTCAAGTCCGTGGCAACTCCTCTCCGCTCATATTCATAATCTCATACATTCATTTTCTTACCACCGCCGTAATCCGTTACGAAATATCCCATGCAAAGTACAACTTGCCAACATGTTTACTCATCTCAACTTTCTTGATAGTGAGGGGAATTAATATACCGATAGGCAAAATGTTGACACCGATTCAATTTCTGATAAATAGGAATTAATAAGTGCAATAGATAAATGAATTCCTTGAATAGATAGGCACGACGTTCTGATCCTCCAGAATATGTAGGAAGAATTCTCATAATATTAGATTTCACTCCCTTCTATAAATTTCTAAGTGGAATAGACTCGAAATTCCTTGTATTCTTTTCGTCACTATTACTGGTTAACATATCACAATCATAACATTATCACTTCAATTCAAAACTCTCATAACAACTTCATGTCTTTCCATATTGGCCAGGTGTTTGTATTCATAAGTCTCCAATGTTCATCGGTAATATTACGGCATCACATCTGAATTCTTTAGAATGCTTCCCTGAAAGAAACTAATTAATCGATCTCTCATTGCCAGTTAATATTCTACATATACCATCATTTTCGTAAAATTCACACTCAAATGATCTTAGTTCTCCTTCCTGAATAGAACTAATGTAAGTGTATCAAGATTCGGCCATTGGTAGTTTAATACTAACATAATTTACTGACCGATGCTATTTGTCATTGTATCTAACCAAGTTAGCTTTCTCAAAACTTCTCTTGACAGTACAAACTATAAAACCAACGGCTTCCCAGGAAAAGGTGGTGACATAAACGATTCTTTACTCTAACACTCCTCAAACTTTCACAAGCTGATCGACATTGGACAATATTAATTTATATTCGTCATGCAGATACATAAGACCAAGAACATTCCTCCCATTTCTCAGAAACGCACATCTAGGAGGGCTGAACATCATATCATACTTCCACAATATACTAAAACATTCGTTCGTATGCTTAACATGATTTCCGCATTGTCGACTCTTTGTCTGCATTCCTTGATATAGACTTCCAAACATTCATCGATCGTATCCTTAAATATGAATCCACCTAGGTTGATACGTGGTTCCCTCATTCTTCAAAACAAAAGGCATAATTAAGAAACTCAAAATCGCACCTCGAATCTATCATCATACGAACTCTCCAGCTATTATTCAACTTTGGGACAACCAATTGATTCGCGATCCATTATACGTATCTTACAAGCTTGATGACTCATGCTTGCAACAAACATCCAACATATTCATCAATTGCCTTTTCTTTTTCTGGGAGAACTTCTGCTTCTTCTAATGAATCATTTTCAATCTATGTTGACATCTTCATTTCAAACCTAAATAACAACACTATGACAATTCTCCATTTCAAACTGCTTTAATAACCGCATGTTTCATATGCTTATCGTTTTTTTTATACTTCCGAGAAGACCTCATCATTTGAATCCATTCATGTTTTCTGATAAAATATCCACAATCCAAACTGATTTCTTCGCACTAGAGCCATACATAAGAATTTGGCACATGATATTACAACAAGAAAGTGTTAACTCCGGGTTCCCTTTCATCTTTCTGAAACCCGAGGGGATACGAAACTTCATCATCAAATGAGGCTTGGATACAATCGCCCGAACAAACATAAAGCACTCATTTAGAATATCATTATATGGGATGATAAGAAGATCCACCACTACGAATACCACCATTAAATTCCTCTATATTTTTATCTCCCAAAGAGATTCGGAGAAAAATAGATCATTCCGGAGCATCAACACTGTTCTTAAATTCGACTAACATAAAATGTATTGTCTTGAACTTAATAGTTCAACTCAATAACGTTGTAGGTGAATTAAGAAATTGGGATCCATAAATATATATTTCCGGAAGAATACCGTTCCAAACGATCATTAAATTAAATTTGAAGAAGGGGAGTTCCATAAAATTAAATTTCCGGACGAATACCATTCTGGACAATTAATAAAATATAGAAATTCGATGTCCCCTTCACGATATGTAACTCCGAACAAGTAACGTTGATAGATAACTCCATAAAGGACTTTAGAGTGATCAATTAGTCACCAATGGCAGATACGGTGATGCTACGACTAATAAACAATTGCTTGAAGTCCTCATGAATATTATTCCGAACGAATACCATTCCGGATGATTAAGACTATTCCGAACGAATTCCATTTCGGATTATTAAGAAAAACAATTAGATACCTCATTCACGATATGCTCATTGTTATCAATAATATGACCATCAAACAGAGTTTAATCTAATTTCCTTAGTTCTTATCAATAATATGACCATCAATAATTTCTATTTGATTTCATTGTGAAATCAAATAGAAATGAACTCTAATAAACTCAAGTGTCTTAAGTCCGAAGACTCAACTCCGACTCCACCAATCAATTAGAAAAGAACCATCGTACTCCAAACTTGTAATATTATGATCACATTGATAACAAAGCCATGAAACCATAATCCAGATGTAAAAGTGTTTAAATCATTATTTATCGGGATATAAGAAAATAAAACCGATAGAAAACTAAGATAATCTTCGTTCCATTAAGTGTATGCTAAGTTCCCATTGTTATAAGAAAAGACCATAAATTCCCCGTAAAAAACCAAGAACTTCTATATTTCCTCTTCGTAATATCGAATTCTCTTGCGTTTCCAATAATGAAGGAAGTCTTCATTTTCTCGAAACCTTAATACTTGTATAATATAACTCGATATTGATGCTCTAATTTTGGTAATTTCGGCAATAACGATTATAAATAAGAAAATCGTTGCCATCAATAATATAATCTTATGACAAATCCAATAACATATAGGAAAATTTGTGTCATCCATACGACAATTTCCTGACTATTTTGATCATAAATAAGAACATCAATTCTAACACTTGCATGTCTCGGAGGAGACAATTTGTCTTTTCTATGCATCCAAAACAAATTCACTTCATATGTAATCTTTCCCGAGAGTTTCCGGCTATCCATAAGATTCTTTAATTATTAAATAATTCTCTGTTAAGGTGGTGATAACCAACTCATGATGATAATACATACGAGTAACCTAGTAAATCATTCAGAAGATACCATAAAGAATTTCAACACTAAGAGATTATCATTTTATCATAAAATCCACATCATCCCAATCCAAAAAATATAGAAATCCATCTTCTTTGGATTATATAATTTCAAATCCGAAGTAAATAAAATCAATCGATCTACACGTTCCATAACGAAGAAAGTTCATAAATTTGAGTAATGTGTCTTGATAAATAGGTATAAATATCATAACGATCCAATAGTGAAATAATTAAATCCATATCAGAATTCTTAGATAACAAATTCTGAAATATCGGAAGCAACATTGTTATATTTCCGCCGATAATTCGAACATTGAAATAATTACAGAAACTCATCTCCACCGTTGGGAACGTATAAAAATGTGTCGTTAATAATATACGTAAATTTCAGAATAATCCAACCGTGAAATAAAGCATGTCATATAGAATACCATAACTCAATATTGCAGAAAACTCAGTCTAAAATTTTAAACGTTTGTCGTTAATTTAAAACTGAAACAACATTTAAAATCGATCTCCATCGTCTAGAATATTTACAGGTACGTCTAGACTAATATATATTAATTTCAGAAACATCCAACTGTCCAATTATGCAAACTGAATAAAATATCCGAACTGCGCAATACTATAGGATTAGAAATAACAACCATATATTCGGATAGTAATCTGAAATCTGAAAGTGCCAAAAAACTGATCTTCAACAATCAGAGGACCGAAAGATATGTGTGAAACCATGCTAAAAAATTTCAGAACGATCCAAAGGTAAAACAATGAGATTCGAATCTAAATTTCAGAATAATCCAACCGTGAAATAAAGCATGTCATATAGAATACCATAACTCAATATTGCAGAAAACTCAGTCTAAAATTTTAAACGTTTGTCGTTAATTTAAAACTGAAACAACATTTAAAATCGATCTCAATCGTCTAGAATATTTACAGGTACGTCTAGACTAATATATATTAATTTCAGAAACATCCAACGGTCCAATTATGCAAACTGAATAAAATATCCGAACTGCGCAATACTATAGGATTAGAAATAACAACCATATATTCGGATAGTAATCTGAAATCTGAAAGTGCCAAAAAACTGATCTTCAACAATCAGAGGACCGAAAGATATGTGTGAAACCATGCTAAAAATTTTCAGAACGATCCAAAGGTAAAACAATGAGATTCGAATCGAAATTTCAGAATTACATATAGTAGAAAAAGCATATACGAATCGTTCTAGACTAACGTTAATTCGAAAATCCAAACGACCATAAAATTCGATCTTCACTGTTCAGAACTGAGATCCATATGTGTATAACAGTATACAAAAATTGCAGACCAATCCAACGGATAAATATACAGAAATACGCTGAATACCAAAGCTGCGCTGAATCGAAAAATATATTCGCGTTTTCCATCCAAAACTCCGGGTAAAAACTCAATGGGATTAAAAACGTCCCCACGGACGGCGCCAATGTTATTGCTGCTAAAAATCTGCAATAACAAAATTTAGACCCCTTTTACGGATAGGGGTCAAACGAAAAAGTAATACGAAGCAAGAAGTAAAAAGACACGATTTTTGTATGTGGAAAATCTTTCTGTAAAAGAAAGGATAAAAAACCACCCCGGCCGTAGCCTTTGAATCCACTATAAATGTCAAGTTCGTATATTTACAATAGGAGAACATGAGGTAGAAAACCAAAGAAAAAGATCGTGTTTTTATGGTTGTAGTAGTAGGTTTCCCGGGCGAAAAAGAAAAGAATGGCCTCCTCCTTAGGTCAAGAATCCAAGCTCCCTTTCTTATCACTTTAATCATGTTTATATAGGTGATTTGTCCAACTCAATTATAACTCACTAGGCCCACCAATAATGGAGTCCAATAAATTATGACTCATTAATCTTTAAATTAGGCACAATGGTCCAATAAATAAGTTACCCGATCCAAATACCACGATAAGCTATAAACAATGTCAATCATCAAAATATATCGATCTGCTTTATTTCTCGCCTTGGGAATTACTATATAGATATATATGTGTCATCGAATAATAAATATCTCAGGGTGATATCACTATAATCAAGGGAAGGGCCATGGCCGGCAACAACATCTATCATTACTTATGAGGGCTCCAGGACCGGATATCCTATAACAAAATGTGAACTCGAACGACCCAGAATCCTTAGCTTAGTTTGTTTGAAACAATAGGCCCGATGACCCAATAGTACATTAGGACCGTAGTTGGACTTAGATGAAATCAGGAATACTCGAGGATCGATCTCGTAGATCGGTCCAAACGGTTACAACCCACACATCCCATGCTCCGGGCCTCCACAAGCTTCGCACGCTTCGGGCCTATTCACGCAGTTAGCGCTTCGGGTCCAGCCACATTTTTCAGTATGTGAAAACAACCTCCAACAACCCTATTAGAGATGGTTACATGACGTGGATTCCACACCATCTCAACTCTATAAATAGGAGGCTTGACGACGGTATTCCGAGAACCTTTTGGACGCACAAGAATAAGCTGTTACCCTGTCGGAATTCTTAGTGTTTTCTTTTCCCTCGTTATTTTCTTAAGTCTTCTGTGTGCAATGAACTGTTTGATTAGTAGATCGACAAAGAGTTTTTTCTGCTCTTAGTCAGGTGGTTTTTCCCCTTATCCGTGGGATTTTCCACTCTAAATTGTTGTGCCGATTTCCTTATTTCATTTCTTAATCGTTCCCCCGTAAAAAATAAATCAAAACTGAGTCTGTTCTCTTACAAATCGAACGACTGTTGGTACCTCTTGTTTTCTAACCACAACAATTACCTATGTTTAATTATTACATATATTATAAAGATGTCTAATTAACTAAACCTTATAAAGTAAATAGATTTAGGACAATATGATTCACTAATGAAATATAAAATACTGAATATGCATATGCAATTTATTATTTTATTAATGAAAAAATATTATTTATTATAAGTTAAAGTAATTCATTTATGTTAGATGAATGGTGGGTGGATTACCAATCTATTGAACATATAGTTGTTAGATCAACTATAACCTTGCCTGAGACTATATTACCATACGGTCTCGGGCCTCACATTTACAGCCAACCTGGAATTTTGGATACCACATTAACATGGTAAAGGCAATATACGGCGTTAGCCACGTCCTTGTTTATTTTTAAAAAAATTAGTTTATATTTTAATTATTTAATAGAAGTGTTTTGTAAATCTAATTTTGTAACATTAATTAAAATTTTATTACAAAAAATAAAGAAAAATAACAAGTAAATATTATTATTTTAAAATATCAAAAAAATACGATTAAACAATTAAATTTGATAAAGTGAGAAATTGTGTAAAATTTATTACTCGATTAATGAATCGAATTTGGATCTTGTTGAATATTATTGTGATGAGACGAATTTTGATTTCAAATTTTATTTTAATATTATATATTTAATATAATTAATTTTAATGTTTTGAATATATTTATGATATAAGTTAAATATTTAATTGTTGTATTTAATTAGAGAAATAAAATTCAAATACATGTAATTAATTTTATTTAAAATGATATAGATGATAGATAATATAAAAAGTGATATGGACGAGAGATAAAATAATATTTATGAGTGAGAATGATGATATGTTAAGATAGAAATTTGATATTGATAGATATAATCAGGAGATAGTCTTATGATTTTACTTTATTTAGTTTAAATTAAATATGATTTTTTAGGTATAATATTAAAAAATATACATTAATTTAATCATTTTTTCATATTTTTTGATTAATTAATGATGTATAACGCAAAATTGGTTCTTATAATTTCATAATTATGGCAATATTGCAATTCAAAATTTTTATAATTTTGCCAATTTTGATATTCAAATTTTCAAGATGACAAAATTTGTCATTATATTTTGTATGTTTTGACAAAATTAATTCATAGAATTTAATATGTATGATATAATTGCTATTAATTTTTTTTAATTTTGATAATTATTATCTTCAATTAAAATCAAATTTGATGGTTAATTTTAACACTTTGATATGATTTAATAAATATTGCAAACTTGATGTATTAAATTTATCAAAACTTCAAAATTGTAAATTAAATATCTCATTAAAAAGTATTTCAATTATATGACAAGTTGAGGGTAGTAATGTGATTAAGACAATTATTATTAATGTGAATGAGCTACAAAAGAGGGGCAATAAATGAGACCGTTTTTCCAAGCAAAGACTCATTGTTTTGCTTAAATATCCACTGCTTTTGTTCAATTTTACAAAAAATACCAATGTCATAATTTCTGTAAAAAGTGTTCTTTTTTATTGAAAATAGTAATTATTTTTGTACATATGAAACATCAAAAATTAATTTGTATTTATTTTATTTTTGAATAATATTTAAATAAAACTTCCTTATTTAATATTTAATGATTTTAATGGATAAAATTATAATATTCTTAATTATATCAATTTCCATATTTAATCATATAAAACACTTTTTGATATAAAAAGAAAATCTTCTTTTATGAGTATAAAACGATACTGTATTAAAAACATTAAATACATATGTGATTCATTAAATAGATTATCTTCCTAATGTGTTAGAAACATATACTTAAAAAATTGTTAAAATTATAGATAAAAATTTAATATATTTTTACATTAGTTTAAAGATTTGGTCAAGTGTTTCATAAAACATCACATTTTTGTGATGTACATATTTATTCCTAAATTATAAAGAAAAAAATTAGAACGAAAATATTTAAAACTATTTATGAGATATGATTAAATATGGAAAATGATATATTAAGAACATTAGGGTTTAGGGTTATCAAAATATTAAATAAATGAGTTTAATTTGGATATTATAGAATAAAAATATATAAAATATACTTTTACAACTTTTTTAATAAAAGAATAGTGATTTTTACATAAAAGTATGACATATTTCTGATAATGGTTATTTTGGTAAAGTAGTAAAATTGTAGTGAGTATTTTTGTCAAAAAACCCAACAAAGAGGGATAATTTCGTCGTTCATAGTTCGCACTAAAAAATTACATATATTCTTACTGTTTGGAAGCTAAAAGCCTCTTCATTTTCCTCCATTGATTCACTACATCTTAGTGATTGCTTTGTTTCTTCAACCCCATTATGAATTTTTAAAGAAATCCATTTAGCTTTGGGAGAACAAGTGAGAAAAACCGTCATTTTTAGCTGGATTTATCAAAAAGGTGTCATCTTCTCGCCATTTATTGAGGAATTTTGTAGATTTATAATTTAGGTTTTAGGGTTTTTTTGTGTATATGAAGGTAATACTATTGTAATTTGGGATGGGCCTAATGATGTTGGATATATACATGTAGTTTTCATAGTTTAATTAATCTTAATATAATCTAATTTAAAATAAAGATTTTGTCAAGTAAATTTGAATCACAATCTAAAATATGTAATGTTGCCACATGGGTTTAATTCATTATTGGTTCTCAAATTACATAAATTATCTTATTTTATCCCGCAAATTTGAATAATGTATTAGACATCGTTCAACTAACAAATTTTGTCAATATTGATACAAATTAACAAAAATGTATCTATCACATTTCAAAAATCACGGGCATCATACTTGTTTGATTTATGATTTAAAAACAATACCTACATGTATAATTAAGAGCAAAAAAATATCTATAATACAAACATTTAACACAAATCTAATGATTTTATGTCACAATATACAAAATTTTGTCCAAAAATGTTTACTTTTACTCAATGTTTTTATATCTATTCGTATCAGTATGATTGGTATATCCGGTATACTGGTCGGCACGTATTATTATTTTAATTTTTTTCCGAGTCGATCTAGAAACCCGGTACTGGATGGTACAGGTCCCAATATTGATGTAGTCCGGTTTTCATCTACGGCCGATATGAAAACTTTGCTTAACTTTTTAATACAAAACAATATAATACTTATGCAAAATAATTTTAGAGTCTATGCAGGAATGAAGAAATTAATTTTATATTAGAAGACTTATGGTAGGAACTCTAACCTAAAATTCGTCGGCCGTGTTGATTGAATGTCATTTTTCTAGGTTTAAAATTTAAACTCATTATTCTTTTTCTGTGCACTTGTCATAGAATGTTGGGTCGGCACCAAATCTGTCAAACAAGTTGTCCTTAGGTTTTGAAATATGTCAGGGACATTTTCGTTAATTTGTATCAACATTGACAAAAATTGTTATTGTGGAATGTATAATCAATTATTCAAAATTGAAGGATGAAAAATGACAAATTGTGTAATTTGATGGATTAATATTGAATTAAACCAGTTGTTACACAAAAAATGGCACAAATCAAAGTAAGAAATGTCCTTTTTATGAGTTGAAATCTTTTTTGCTAGACAATAATAAATATGAATGAAACCAAATATGTAGATATAAAACACTAGTGTAAGATTAATTTGATGTTAATAAAACTTTTGTACAGATCATTTAAATCGAATAAATATAAATTCATTAGATCAAAGCAAGAGCTCGATCTTTTAAGTTTAACTTTACTTTATATATAACATTTTGACTTTGTTCATCAAATATTGTATATTATATGAAGAGATAGTCATGGGGTAGCCAAATCCGTCATGCTGGTCCAATTTGTTAATATGAGATTGTTGTGGTTGGACCTATTGAAACTTTGTAATGGATTGAATTGACTAAGTGAACATATGTTCTAGATCGGGCTACTTTTGGACCAAGATGTATTGGTTGCTAGGTTTAATGGGTTGAACTCAAAACCTTGTGACATGTTCCATGGCTAGAGGTGTAAACGAACTGAATCAATCTTAACTTTGGTGTTTTTTAGGGTTCGTGTTCAGTTTGAAATATACAAGGTTTGGTTCAGGTTCGAAAACAAAAAAAATTATGATTCGTGGTTCGGTTCGGGTTTGGTTAGAGTTCGATTTTAAGGTTCGCATTAATTAATATATATATTTTTAATATATATAATCTAAATTAAATATTATAATATATATTATATTATTCATATGTATAATATTATAATATGATTGGCTTGGGAATCAGTTGACTCGGTTCGTTAGAAATTTGAGGTCTGATTTTCGGTTCAAAAGTAATTCGCACTCGAATCGAGCCCGCTCGGCTGTAACGACACTTCCCAGTGGTTGACCCTAATGACACACAAATAATCCTCACAGACTTACTTTTTCCCTAGTCCCCACAATTCCATTGTATCACAATCCCTGAACCAGAGTGAACACGCTAAACTTTCCAGTTCTAACGCTCCGCTTATTACTTTGCTATGGAAAAAATCTCGTGCAATGGAAGAAGAATCATTATACTCAACATAAGCTCGTTCCCCGTCTATTGCCGATGTAGGGATTCGCCTAAGGTGACCTCTCGCACCCCTAAAGGGTCCTCACACTCGACTCGAGAGGTTCTCGAACCGGTTCGATTATTTTTCACCCATACCCACAACCACCTTTGTGCATATCATTACTCTCCTGGCGAACCATACACAAAAAAGCTGGAGTGTATGTCACATCGATCCAATGATAAATTTACATAAATACATATATTACTCGAATAAATTTTTTGATAATATATCATGTTGATGTTAAAATGGTATGTCTCAAGGCCATCTATGTCTGTATCATTATCCTCCTAACAAATCATACTCGAGCAACAAATAATGTTCGATTGCATGTTAAAACAAACTTAAGATTAAATTTAAATAATTACATTTGTCATTCAAATAAATTTTAGTGCTATATAATGTTGATATTAAAATTATACCTATTTCTCTTTAGAGGTGGGGCAAAGAAATTGGTCCCAAGGGACAATGAGATAGACAGGTTAGTGATTTAGGTATTGCTATGGATCAAGGGAAGGGCCCTGGCCTGCAACAACATCTATCATTACCTATGTTTAATTATTACATATATTATAAAGCTTGTCTAATTAATTAAACCTTATAAAATAAATAGATTTGGGACACTATTATTAACTAATTAAATATAAAATATTGAATATGCATATGCAATTTATTATTTTACTAATAAAAAATGTATCATTTATTGTAATTTAACTAAACCTTATAAAATAAATAGATTTAGGACACTATGAGTTACTAATTAAATATAAAATATTGAATATGCATATGCAATTTATTATTTTACTAATAAAAAAGGTATCATTTATTGTAATTTAAAGTAATTTATTGTCAATGCTTTTATTACCAATCTATTGAACAAATACTTGTTTTATGATTTTACTTTACTTTAGTTTAAATTAAATATGATTTTTTAGGTATAATATTAAAAAATATAGAGTAATTTTAGTCATTTTTTTATATTTTTCGATTAATTAATGATGAAACATGCAAATTTTGTTTTTATACTTCATAGCTATGTCAATTATGAACTTCAAAGTTTTATAATTATAACAATTGTGATATTCAAAATATTAAAATTACAAAATTGGTCTTTTTATTTTGTATGTTTTGATAAAATCAATTTACATAATTTAATATACATATATATGATATAAATTATCTTCTAAATTTTTCAAATTTTAATAATTATGATCCTCAATTAAAATCAAATTTGATTATTAATTTACTATTTTGAGATATGATTTAACAAATATTACAAACTTATTAAAACATTAAAATTTTAAATTAAATGTCTCATTAAAAACTATTTCAATTATATGACAAGTTGAGGGTATTGACGTGATTAAGAAAAGAAATTATTATTACTGTGAATGAGCTGCAAAAACAGGGGGGCAATGAATGAGACCGCTTCTCTAAGCAAAGAGGGAGAATTTCGCTGTTCACAGTTCCCACTAGACAATTACATATATTCTTACCGTTTGGAAGCTAAAAGCCTCTTCATTTTCCTTCATTGATTCACTACATCTTAGCGATTGCTTTATTTCTTCAACCCCATTATGAATTTTTAAGGAAATCCGTTTAGCTCTGGGAGAACGAGTGAGAAAAGCCGTCATTTTTAGCTGGATTTATCAAACAGGTGTCATCTCTCGCCATTTATTGAGGAGTTTTGTAGTTTTTGTCATCTGGGTTTTTCAGTGTGTAATGCGGCGAGTTCTGGGTTCTTTTATCCCGTCCAAATGGTGAAGCCGCCGACGATTTGATGGAAACGGGAGTCTTCGGGTTCAACGCCGTCGTTTCATGGAGTTAAGGTTTCGGTGTAACCGATGTGCCGAGGGCTCTTTACTATGTAGATTAGAACTAAATTTTACAGTCATCTTTATTAAGGCAAGCTATTCTTACTGTTGCTTCTCCAATTTTTATTTCGCGTTTGTGATAACGGCAACAATTTTGTCTATATCCTTCTTTTGGGTTTTGCAATGTGCTCAACCTTTTATTTATTTGAAGTAGAATAGAAAGCATTGAGGTGGGCTATATTCTATGGTACCATTTCACATTATGTAGGATTTGTTTTCAAGGCGGTCATATCAAATTTTCCTTCTGGTTAATGTCATTTTCCCCAAAATAAAGCGACTTTCTTCATCAACTATATTTGCTTGGCCTTATACTTACGATTAACATTTCTTTATGCATTGACTAACTTCAGAATGATTTGTAGAGAATCAATGGTGATTAAGTTTTATGTCTGTGATTCAATTAACAGCCGTTTGTATAAGAAATGATAGATTTTGTCTTTTGAATTTTCATTGAAGTCCTCTTCTCTCAGGTTTATTTGGTGTTGCTTCTCCTGGAAACTGCTTTTGCAGCAACAAAAGATTTTCCATTGCAGAGGCAAGTTTTTGAGCAGGGCAATCAGAATATTGTTACACATTCGTGTATCCACGGTCAAATTATTGAGCAACGAAGAAGATCTGGACACAAAGTGTATTCTGTGTCACCTCAGGTTTATATTGAACCTGATTCTTCACACTCCCTTCAAAGAAGGGGTAGATCGTTGCTTCATGTTTCCGAATCATCGAAGTGGCATAATGATGTAAAGCAACCAATACGGATATATTTGAATTATGATGCCGTTGGTCATTCTTCTGAAAGAGACTGTAAAAATGTGGGGGACTTTGTAAAGGCAAGAAACCACAGAGAACTTGTTTTCTTAATCATGTAATACAAGATATGTTAGCTTTTTCGGGTGATCATGATTTTATGTTTTTTTGCTAGCTCGGGGAGCCTACCGGGGCTTTTTACTCGGGTAGACCATCTTGTAATGCTCAAGGGGATCCTCCAATTTACGGTGACTGCTGGTATAATTGCACTCAAGATGATATTGTTGGGGAGGACAAAAGGCATCGTCTTCGCATGGTACATACGTATTCTACATAATTAGAAAATTTAGGATATGCTAATGGAGTTTGTTGTTGTTGACCTCTTTGTGCATAATTCAATTAGCATGCTCTAACTAGAACTTGTTGAAATATTGTCCCACATCGGTTGTGGAAGTAGAAAAATTATAGTTTATAAGGGATGTGATATCATGAGTAATTGGCTTGGGCCAAGCCTTTCCAATGCGATTCACTTCTCCTATGGACTAGACTATATGGACACTCTCCCGGCCCATCGAATCCTAAATTTCTACTAGAGCTTTTTTTTGTCTAAACCGGTAAGGTCCAGCTCGAAACCCACCCTAGACCTCCGATACCGGTTTAGACAGAAGAAAAGCTCTAGTAGAAAAGTGCATTGGGCTTATGCTACAAAATTAGATCGATCTACGATTCGAGCACTACCGAGCATATTGAAGCAAGTCTGAATTGGACCAAGGCCAGTTTGACTTGAGGGGGAGTATTGAAATATTGTCCCATATCGGTTGTGGAACTAGAATAATTCTAGTTTATAAAGAGTGTGATATCATGAGAAATTGGTTTGGTCAATCATTTTCAATGTGATTCTCTTCTTTAATGGCTTGAACTATACCGACACTCTTCCTGCCTATTGAATCCTGAGTTTCTACATAACTTCGCTGAATAATGACTCTTCTTCAGGCTCTCGAGCAAACGGCAGCCTGGTTTGGAAGAGTCTTGTCTGTCGAGCCTGTCAGAGGGAACTTACGTTTGAGTGGATATTCTGCTTGTGGTCAAGATGGAGGCGTGCAGCTTCCGAGGGAATATGTTGAAGGTCGTTTATTGACTTGTAAAATGCACTAAAAATCAGTATCTTAAGTAGCCACATTTACTAATTATTACATTTTTTCATACTTTCAGAAGGGATTGCTAATGCAGATTTAGTTCTTTTGGTCACAACAAGACCCACAACTGGCAACACCCTAGCTTGGGCTGTGGCATGTGAACGAGATCAATGGGGTCGTGCTATTGCTGGTATGGAGCTTTTGTTTTGTTAACAAAATCTCATATTTTTCTTCATTCAGCTACTCGTGGAGGCGAATGAGGATTTGATCATCTTATTTATTCATTCGCAAACAGGACATGTGAATGTAGCACCCCGACACTTGACATCGGAAGCCGAGACATTGCTTTCGGCTACGCTTGTCCATGAGGTCAGTCGTGTAAATGAATGCATGGTATGAACACTAAGTGATTTCGTCATTTTGTAGTTTTATTTATTTTTTTGCTTTTGTAGGTAATGCATGTCCTTGGATTTGATCCTCATGCCTTTGCTCATTTTCGTGATGAAAGAAAACGAAGGCGTGTTCGGGTACGATTTTCTGCAATCAAACTAAGCATCATCACTTTTTAAGTATATAAGAATGGATGTTTGTCCTTTATTTTAGGTCACAGAACAAGCTATGGATGACAAACTTGGAAAAATGGTAACAAAAGTTGTGCTTCCTCGAGTAATCATGCATGCTCGTTATCATTATGCAGTAGGTTTTCGATCTTTTGCCATTTGAAACTAGTTTATAAACTGAAACCGAGATTTATTTCGAAAATATGCATTCTGTATCAGTCTTTCTCAGAGAATTTCACTGGTTTGGAACTCGAAGATGGTGGTGGACGAGGCACGTCAGGTTGTTTATCGCGTTTTCATTCAAATGGCTTGTTGTACGAGAATAAATTCTTTTGCTAATACAATGCAGGATCTCATTGGGAGAAAAGGCTTCTAATGAATGAGATCATGACAGGTTCGGTTGACACGAGATCCGTAGTTTCAAAAATGACACTTGCTTTACTCGAGGACAGTGGATGGTACAAAGCTAATTACAGCATGGTCGATCGTCTCGACTGGGGACGTAACCAAGGAACCGATTTTGTTACCTTGCCTTGCAATGCTTGGAAAGGTGCATATCATTGCAACTCAACTCAGATTTCCGGTTGCACGTATAATAGAGAAGCCGAGGGATATTGTCCTGTTGTCGATTACAGTTCGGATCTTCCACTTTGGGCTCGTCATTTTCCTCAAGCTAATAAAGGTTTATTCTCCTATACAAGCTCGTAATCTACGACGTAATCATACTTCAATATTTTTTTGTATTCTTCAGGTGGTCAGTCGTCATTAGCTGATTATTGCACGTACTTCGTTGCATATTCAGATGGTTCATGCACGGACATTAACAGTGCGAGAATACCCGATCGGATGCTCGGTGAAGTACGTGGGAGTAGCTCACGGTTAGATTGATTCTTTCCCTTTCATTAAAATCTCGGAAAACAGTATTTTTTTAACATACTGGGATCATTGAATAGGTGTATGTCTTCTACGTTAGTTCGTAATGGATTCGTACGAGGTTCAGCAGCCGTAGGAAACGGTTGTTACCAACACAGATGTTTAAACAACACTCTTGAAGTTGCTGTTGATGGGATATGGAAAACTTGTCCTGAATCTGGTGGCAAAATTCGCTTTCCCGGCTTCAATGGTAACAAAATTTCCTGAAATTTCGTTATGAATCTCTGCCTCGGAATTCCTTAGTTTTCGTTCATTCAATATAGGTGAACTAACTTGTCCTCCATTCCACGACCTCTGTAATGTCGATTCCTCGGGTCCTTGTCCAAGTTCGTGTCATCTCAATGGTGATTGTGTCGAGGGAAAATGCCATTGCTTCTTCGGGTTCAACGGAGACGAATGTAACCAACGTAAGCTCATTCATTTATCTTCAATCTTCCATTTTCAACATCAAACTTATTATTTTGCTTCTTTTCATCATTCAACAGGCACTTGCTCCAATAACTGCAGTGGCCAAGGAATTTGCCAAGAAAATGGCGAATGCGAATGTCGAACCGGTTTTACGGGAATTGACTGCTCGACCGGTAAAATAATAACATTCTCTTCTTCTATATCAGCATCATTACGTAACTACGAAATTTTCTATTATTCCACAGCTATTTGTGATGAGCAAT
This sequence comes from Utricularia reniformis, assembly GCA_009725065.1. Taxonomy (NCBI): domain Eukaryota; kingdom Viridiplantae; phylum Streptophyta; class Magnoliopsida; order Lamiales; family Lentibulariaceae; genus Utricularia; species Utricularia reniformis. The sequence continues at coordinate 273,358 of RWGZ01001225.1, read as the reverse complement.
GTAGCCTTCACGGGGGAGTTTGTGATAACGGAATATGCGAGTTTCGTTGCTCGGATTACGCAGGCTACACATGCCAAAACACCTCTTCTCTTCTCCCAACTCTCTCAATTTGCAAAGAAGTACTTAAAGATACACTATTTCAACACTGTGCCCCAAGTGATCTCTCAGTATTACAGCAGCTAGAAGAAGTCGTTGTGATCCCAAACTACAATCGACTCTTCCCCGGAGGCCCTCGTAAAATTCTCAACTATATTCGTGGAAGAGATTGTAACGGAGCAGCCAAACGTCTTGCCTGTTGGGTGAGTTTTATTTGATGACTAACGTATTTTTTCTCGGTTTCGATAACATGAAGCTTTTTTACAATTAGATATCGATTCAGAGATGCGATAAAGACGGGGATGATCGGTTGAGAGTTTGTCATATGGCTTGTGAATCGTATAACACTGCTTGTGGAGCGTCACTAGACTGTTCCGATCAAACGTTGTTCAGTAACGAGTACGAGGGTGATGGGGTGTGTACGGGGCAGGGAGATTTGAGTGCGTGGCTATAGAAGCTTGAAGTTGTATAAGGTATAGTAACTTTTAGGTGTTGCAGAGGTTCAAAAGAGAATAGTGAATGAAATTGTTGTGGCTTTTAGGCTTTCAAAGAAGGTCTAGGCCAAGAGTTTCTCGGCTAAATGTATTGTATTATTGCAAATGCAAATGCAAATGCAAATGCAAATATCATTTTGTAAACTCGAGTTGCTAATCGAAGAAAGCGTAGGTGTTTTTGGATATAAAAGATAAGTAATGATTATTTATTATATAGCTAAAAAATTGTAATATTTTTGAAACTTTTATATTTCAAGATTTTGACTGAAAATTAGCATCATTTTTTGTGAGGATTTTCAGAATGGTGAATGACTTATCCCGCAAGTCGCAATTCTGCCAAGAACAGTAATGCAGAAGAAGCTGAGAACATGCCCGTAAAATATGGGGATTGTGCGCTCTATCATACAAGCATAGAGCTTACAAGGCCTCCTTTGAATGAAATTTAGGAACCGTGAGAGCATTTCAAATCCAGATATGTGTATATCTTCCACAAGCAAACTTGATAAAATCCCAATTAAGCACAAATCAAAATGCTCAAATACACAACTTCCCCTTCATAAACCTAAAAAACTAGGGACATACTCCAAGGAAAGATATAGGTGTTGTTTGGAACCGTAATGCAACACCTATATCTAATTAATAATTGTGTTCGTACGATCGCAAACGTTGAGTTCACAGTTAGTTTAACTCAACGGTCTCCATAACGAACCTTACAAATGACAATTTTACCATGACTAATTATAATTTATTTTTTTTTAAAAGTAATTTTGACATAAATAATTGATCATATAATAATATGAAATATAATTTTTAAGTTATATACTATTATTTAAAAATAAAAGTAAAAAAATCATTTTATAACATCAAGATCAATGCAACATCATTTTATAAAAATAAAAAAGTTTTTTAATCACGATCAGTTCACCTAATAGCACATAGGGTGAGCAAAAATTTTGGAATACCAAATAACATATCAAAATTTTGTTATTTCGGTATTTGTTATTTGGTATTCGGTTTGGTAGTTTATTTTATGAAATTTTGGTATTTGGTTTGATATTCGGTAATAAAAATGAAAATTCGGTAAATATCGAATACCAAATTAATTTTTTAAAAATATATATTTTTTAAAAATTTTAAATGGGTCATATAATATTTAATTATTAATATTTGGTTGAATGTAGAGTTTTATAACATTATTCTAATTTCCACCTATTATTAATATAATAAGTGCAGGAGTTCTTGATTCTCATATAAGTTCTTTGAGTTTGAAAAGTTTGATGGTACTTATATACACTCAAGATTGGCTATGTGGACTACATTCTGATGATATTGAATAAAATCAATACGTACAAGATAACTTTGAGAATGATAATTTAGTTTTCACATGAGTAAAATATCAACTTCTCATTTATTTTCTAATAATTCTTTTTCGTATTTGCTTTCAGAAGTTTCAGAACATTCAACACTTATATTAGAATAGAAACTAGAAGAATTGAAGATTGTATTATTATATAAATATAGCAATTTGATCAATTACTCCATGTTTGTCTTTTTAAAATATTTATATATATAATTGATTGAGACTTTTTTTATTTGCTTTTAATTTTGGTATTTTGGTACCAATATCGAAATTATTTCGATATTTCGGTATTGCTACCAAAAAATTATTGGATCATGATCGGTATTCAATATTTAGTTTGGTTTAGTATTATTTATTTCAATATTTAGTTTTGTTTGGTATTTGGATGCTGACCCCTAAGAGCACAATACATTCATCTCACATTAACGCTATTTATCAAACGATATTTCAAACGTGCCCATAATTTGACTCAAAAATTTGAGTGTGGTTTGCTTAAGGGTATGGAGGAGGTGAAAGTAGTAACAAATATAAAAACTCCTGGTTCATTTAGGGGATTTGGTAGATGTGATTCTGATTGCACCTCGACACATACTACTTCAGTAACAGTGTCAACAAAGCTCCAGCTTCAGGGTATAACTTTGCTAGTTGTTCCAGACGTCTAATCAATGTGGGCAATCGAGACTAGGTAACTATGTTGCATTGACTAAAGCAAATCCAGACCCTTGTAACTTATGTAATGCAATTAATAATGTTGAAATTCCTTATTTTGGACTAAAGGAAGATATATCATTCTGGATGGAGTACTATGTACAAGTAAGTTATCTTATTTCTAACCTCCAAATTAATCTATGAGAAACATACATTTGTATTTGTATTTGTATTTGTATTTGTATTTATATTTATATTTGTATTTGTATTTGTATTTGTATTTGTATTTACGATCATATGATGATATTGTTTCAGATATTAATCCTCATACGACCACTTACTCGCATGGAGAAAAGCTTTGTTGCATTCAACAGATGCTTGAAACAAGAAACCTCACAAAGTGTTATGTGGATTGGACATTCTGAAACAAGATTTGTGTTTGATTATGCAGCTTGCGAAGCTATAGATGAGTTATTTTCCCATTAAATGGTGATTGGTTTTAGAAGGGTATTGATGCATTTCATTTGCATGAGATACTTTTTAGGATGGTGTCTTGTCCATAGTGGAAAATTGTTTATCTAGATATAATAGTTGTATGTTTGCATATGGTTCATCTTGAAATGTACAGCGGTTCATCTTGAAATTTCTCCGTTTAAATATAATTTTTTATCTATAGACGGGCGGGGAAAAACATACACAATACTTGGTGAAACATACATATACCTGGTTTGCATAAATAGAAAAATGCATTTTATCCAATAATACCTCACACGAGACGTCCTAATATTATTCAGCTCGTATAACATAATATCACTCTTCCATGTATTTATATATAAAACAATTCGTTTTTTCACCATAATATTCACACCGTGATATAAAATCATTTCAAGAGCGAGGACATCATCACTATAACATTATTGCATAAACGCAAAAATCATTTTCTATGAAAAATCCCTTAATAGAGATGTCCTATCATATTTCAATTCGTAATACATATCACCAGTTTTCCATTTTTTATATACAAAAAATATTTTTTTAAAAAAACTCACACTTCTTGCGTGACATAATTTCTAAGTGATTGTACATCACCTTGGATGTGTGAATGAATAGAAAAATACATTTTCCTCCAAAAACGCTCACATGAGATAATTAGAAGTTTTAACTCGTAAAGTATATCATGACTCTTCCATATGTTAATATACACAAAATTTCATTTTTCAAGAAAACACTCCCACATGATGCCTAAAATAATTTACGAGTTTGTATAACATCATTATACTTGGTACGCATAAACAGAAAAATGAAATTTATTCAATAATATCTAACACATGATTTCCTAATATATTTTACTAGTAAAAAGTTCATTTTTAACAAAATACTCCTAGCGGAGGTCTAAAATAATTTCACGATTGAGTATAACATAACTATACTATGAATGCATTAGGGGTGAGCAAAAATTTTGGAATATCAAATATCATACCAAAATTTTGTTATTTCGGTATTCCATATTTGGTATTTGGTTTGGTATTCAGTAATAATAATGAAAATTCGGTAAATACCGAATACCAAATTATTATTTTTTAAATATATATTTTTTAAAATTTTTAAATGAACCATATATCATTCAATTATTAATATTGGATTGAATGTAGGGTTTTATAACATTATTCTAATTTCCATATATTATTAATATAATAGATGAACCAGTCATTGATACTTATAGAAGTTCTTTGAGTTCGAAAAGTGTGAATGTACTTATATGTAGGGCTGTTATTTGATCTGAACGAACCGAATGTGCTGTGTTCATGTTCGTTCATATTTTTATTCGAACGTGTTCATGTTCGTTCATATTTTATTCGAATAAGAAAATATGTTTGAACATTGTTCAAATTATTAAGTGATTGTTCATGTTCGTTCTAATAGTTTGTTCAAACATTGTTCGTACGATTTGTTCGAACATGTTTGTACTATTTGTGCAAAATTCATCCAAATGATTCTTCATATTCTAACTCATTCCTTTTTCTGTAGAAATTGGTGCTTCATCAAAACAATAATTTCATCTAAATGGTTCACTAACGGTGATGAACATTCGTCTTGCTCCAAATTTGACATTTTTTGAGTTTTTATAATATCAAATGTCTTCTATTTTCAGTCTTTTGAATCCAATAAAGAATTGAGAAGTGATTCCCAACCGCCGCTAGAGTTAATGAGTGAAAATTAGAGTTTTGTAAAGGTTTTTAAACTTAAATACTATAATAATCTATTAAAATAAAAATTAATTTAAATAAATATATTTGTTCATGAACGATCACATTTGTTCACGAAAATGTTCATGTTCGTTAAAATTATAAACGAACAAAAAATAATGTTCGAACAATGTTCATATTTTTATTCGAACGAGCAAATACGATCACATACAAGCCGAACACATATTGTTCACGAACTGTTCGAATTGTGTAATAGTCATACTTATATGCATTAAGATTGGCTCCGTGGACTACATTTTGATGATATTGATGAAGATCAATATGAGCAAGATAATTTTGAGAATGATAATTTATTTTCCACATGAGTAAACTATCAAATTCTCATTTATTTTCTAATAATTATTTTTCGTATTTGCTCTCAGAAATTTCAGAACATTCTACATTTATATTAAAGTAAAAACTAGAAGAATTGAATATTGTACTATTATAAAAATAGAGCAATTTGATCAATAACTCAATGTTTGTTTTTTTAAATTATTTTTATATGTAATTGATTGAGACAATTATTTTTTATTTGCTTTAAATTTTGGTATTTTGGTACCGATACCGAAATAATCTCGGTATTGGTATCAAAAAATTATTGGATCAGGATCGATATTCAATATTTAGTTTGGTTTAGTATTCAATATTTCAATATTTTGTTTGATTTAATATTTGGTACCACCCCTAGAATGCATAAACATAAAAATATATTTTATTCAGCAAGACTTCAAACGAGAGCCCTAATATTTTTAAACTAGTAAATATAGTATCATTCTTCCATGTTTTTATATACATAAAAATTCATTTGTTCACTAAAACACTCACACCGTGAAATAAATTCATTTCACGAATGAGCACATCATATCATATATATCATGTTTGCATAAACACAAAGACGATATTCTTCAAAAAATCACTTAAACGAGATGTCTTAATACTTTTAAATTTGTAAAACATATCACAAGTTTTCATTGTTTTTAAATCACTTACACAAAAGTTCTTTTTTCAACAAAATTACATCACTTTAGCATGTGTTAACGAATAGAAAAATGCATTTTCTTCGAAACATATCATCATTATTCCATATGTTTATATAAGCAAAAGCTCATTGTTTAACAGAACACTTTTACGTGGGGCCTAAATTCATTTCACAAGTGAGTATAATATCACTATACTTGGTTTGCATAAACAGAAAAATTCATTTCATTCATTTATACCTAACACGAGATATCCAAATACTTTAAAATTCGTAAAACATATAACAAGTTTTCATGTTTCTATATACCAAATATTATTTTAAAAACACTCACACTCGTGTGCTAAAGCAATTTCACAAATGATTCGAACATCACTTTAGCATGTGTTAATTAATAGAAAAATGTATTTTTTTTCCAAAAATGGTCAAAGAGAAGTCCATACATCTTTAACTAACTGATAAATCATATCATATTTCATGTGTTTATATACACAAAGATTCATTTTTCAACAAAACACTCTCACGTGAGACCTAAAAAAATTTCACGAGTGAGAATAAACATCACTATACTATGTATGCATAATGACAAAAATGCAATTATTCAATAATACCTCACACGATTTCCTAATACTATTACACTCGTAAAACATAGAATCACTCTTCCAAGCTTTTATATACACAAAAGTTAATTTTTTATCAAATACTCATAGGTGAGGTTTAAAATAATTTCACAAGTTAGTATAACATCAGTATACTAGGAATGCATAAACAGAAAAATTCATTTTATTCAATAACACTTCAAATGAGATGTCCTAATATTATTAAACTCGTAAAACATAATATCACTCTTCCATATTTTTATATACACACAAATTCATTTTTTCACTAAAACACTTACACCACGTGATGAGAACTTTAGGACCAGGTACCCTCAATGGATGAGGCTCAATAACGATTGGGCTGATCCACATGGTAGAAGCGAACTTGTGCAGCCCAGCAGTGTACTTAAGATAGAATGGCCCGATGCTCCGCGATGGGACTGAAGATAAATTTGGCGAAATAAAATGGTTTCTGACAGCTGGCTCCGTGGTTCGGTCCAAATTGTTACAAACCCACACGTTACACGCTTTGGGCCTCCACACGTTTACCACGCCTCGGGCCAGATCACGCAGACCACACCTCGGTCCCGGCCTCGTTTTATATCGCGCAACAACAACCTCTAACAACCTGTCAGAGGCAGTTACAGAGCGTGAATTTCACACGCCATCAACTCTATAAATATAGAGCACAACGACGGAAATAGCAGGACCCTTTGGACGCATAAGAACAGGCCGTTACCCTGTCGGAGTTCTTATTGCTTTCTTATTCCCTGTCATCTTCTTTAAACCTTTATTACATTCTGTAATAGATCTTTTGATTAGTGAACAGACTAAGAGCTTAATTCGCTCTTAGTCCAGTGGTTTTCTCCCCAATTCCTGGGGTTTCCACTATAAATCGCCTTGCCTAATTGTTATTTCCAGTTTCTTAATCGTTTTCCCATTAAAAACAAATCAAAACCGAATTCGTTTGATGACTAACCGGCCTACTGTTGGTACTCCCTAAAAAGAGACCATACCAGTTTGGCGCCGTCCGTGGGGACGATTCTCTAATCCCATTTGAGTTTTCTACCAGGGATAGGATAATCAAAGGCATGATGACTGGAACTTAGACGAATGACAGTGACGTGCTTCCTGACAGTCTCTCAGCACCAACATTCACTTTACAGGATCTGGAAGCTGTCGTCAGGAAGGTGGTACTGGAAATTACGTTGGAGAGAAGTGGAACAGAACCACCGGCTGTTTCAAGCTCTGTTCCATGAAGCAGAGGGTACGAGAGTGACCCTGACGAGCGCATCACTAATGATGAAGAAATCATCAGGCGCGGTGTAACAACGAGGAGGCCGAGGTATCAATCCACTCCTCCTGCTGAAACTGGTGTCCAACCTCCTCAAAATGAGGCGGCAACCCGAGAAGTAGCCGGAGATATTTATGTTATCTCCGGTGGTCTGAGGATAAATGAATCGGTCCGGGACCGAAAGAGAACCGCGCACGGAGACTCCGCTGAGAGCTCCGAATCTATGGCGCTGGTTAAGTATGATCCAACTGAACGGTCCCCTCCCTTCGGGGAGGATATCACTTTCACTATGGCCGATTGGGAGGGGATTATCGATCCATGCAATGATCCCCTTACCAATACTGGAATCATCGGGAATCGCCGTGTCCACAGGATCCTAGTGGACACCGGGGCTTCGTGCAATTTAATGAAGCGCGAAGTCGCTGAAATTTTGGGAGCTGCTGATCATGACCTCCCGATCGCTAATATAACTCTCTGGTCGAGCGTCATTCCATGCGGGAAGATTTTATTCCCAGTCACCCTTGGAGAACCATCCAAGGACCGATCAGAGGATTTGGAATTCATCGTCGTTGAAGTGGACTTGGCTTACAACGTCATTATCGGACGGAACAGCCTTAGAAAGTTCGAGGTGGTCTCATCAATTTATCATATGATGCTCAAATTCCCTTCCATTCATGGAGTTATTTCTGTCAAGGGGGATCAGAAAGTAGCTAGACAATGCTACATGAACTCGTCCCGAACATTGGCACATGTCAAAAGGACCCGGGTAGATCTTCTGGAAGAGCCGCCGCACCCGAGGCAAGCAATGGAACCCGTGGGGTTCAAGTTGATTAATCTGGTTGAGGATGAATCAACCAAAACAACTCGCATCGGGGAACATCTATCCCCTGCTTTTGAAAAAGAGCTGATCCACCTACTGAGAAGCCACGTGGATATATTCGCTTGGACCCCGAACGATGTTCCGGGGATTGACCGATTCGATAGTGACCATTGGATCAACATCGAGCCTGGAACGAAGCCTGTAGGCAGAAGAGAAGATGCTATTCTCCAGAAAAAATCGAGATCATCCGGGTTGAGGTGAACAAGTTGTTGCGGTCAGGATTCATCAGAGAGATCCACTATACTGAATGGGTTGCAAACCCAGTAGTAGTCTCCAAAACATATGGGAAATGGCGGATGTGCATCGATTTCACCGATGTAAACAAAAGTTGTGAGTCAGATCCCTTCCCATTGCCGCATATTGACCGACTGGTAGATGATGTGTCTGGCAGCACCATGGATGCTTACTCCGGGTACCATCAGATCTTTCTAACTGAGGAAGATCAGAAGAAGTCATCATTCATGACCGAAGATAGAGTTTATTGCTATGTGGTTATGCCGTTCGGTCTCAAAAATGTTGGAGCAACATATCAAAGGTTGTTCAACAAAATCTTTAGAGAATTAATCGGCCATATGATGGAAGTTTATGTTGATGATATGGTTGTTAAATCTATGAATGATGAAGATCATCTTTCTTATTTGTCTCGTTGTTTCGAAGTATGCTGCAAATATAAGCTCAAACTTAATCCAAACAAATGATGCTCGGGATCCGAAGTGGAAAATTTTTAGGATATTACGTTTCAGAAAAAAGTATAGAGGTTAACACTGAGAAAGTGCATGCTATCATTGATATGCAACCTCCAAGAAACAAAAGAGAATTTCAGAGGCTTACTGGCCGACTCGCTGCGCTAAGCAAGTTTATTTCAAAATCCACAGACCGGGCTCTACCTTTTTTCAGAGTGCTAAGAAAAGCAAGCCATCTAGATTGGACCGAAGAATTCGATCGGACCTTTTCCGAGCTAAAGACTTATTTAAGCACTCCCCCGGTGATGGTAAATCCAACTTGTGATGAACCTTTGAGGTTGTATCCTGCTCTATCAGAAGTTGCCATCAGCGCAGCTCTGGTGACCATCCGATACGATATTCATAGACTCGTTTATTATGTAAGCCATTCTTTGGTATCTGCTGAAACCAGATATTCAACCTTGGAAAAATTCATGCTGGCTTTGAAGAAAGCTGTATCCAAGCTGAAACATTATTTTGAAGGCCGAACGGTTTATGTCTATACGGATCAACCTATGAAGGTGATCCTTAAACAAAAGGATTTGAATGAGAGATTAGCGAAATGGGCTATCAAACTGAACGCTATGTATCTGGAATTCTTGCCCCGAAGGGCGATCAAAGCTCAGGTTCTAGCCGACTTTGTGGTTGAAATGACCCGATGAGCCATATATCTAAACGAATAGGATGATCGATGGACGGTCCACGTAGATGGGTCGACCTTCGGAGGAAGAGGAGCAAGCATTACCCTAACAACGGTACAAGGTGACCTTATTCATTCCGTAGTTAAATTTTCCTTTGCTGGAACAAATAATGTGGTAGAATACGAGGCTGTATTATCGGGAATGACCTTGGCTCAAAAGATGGGAGTTAGCAGAGTGCGAATGTTCTTAGACTCAAAGTTAGTAGTGGAACAGTTCGCAGGGAGATTTGAAACTCATGATTCGATGATGAAATTATATTGTGCCAAAGTCCTGGAATTATCCAAAAAGTTCAGTGAGTTTTCTCTTGACCACGTGCCACGAGAACAGAATAAGGTTGCCGACGCACTCGCCAGATTGGCAGCGGGCATACCTGACATAGAGCCGAGCACTATTTCGGTCCATATATAGGACCGACCTTCGGTCGATATATCAGTGACCGAACAGTCTATTGAAGAGATCGGGGCTCTATACCATGAACTCTAGGGCTTGAATATTAACGCTACTAAATCTCCTGGGGAACCCAATTGGATGGATCCCTTTATTAAATATCTTTCAAACGGCTATCTTCTTGAAGACAAGTCTGAAGCCAGAAAAATAGAAGTCCGGGCTAAGAGATTTATCATGGTTGACGGACGCTTATTTAAAAAGAGTTTTGAGGGCCCGCTTCTGCGCTGCTTATCCCCTATTGAAGCTGAAGTCGTCATGATTTATGTTCATGAAGGGATATGCGGCATTCATTCAGGGGCTCGATCTATATACCACCGCGTCATCAGAGCTGGATATTTTTGGCCAACGTTGCTTGTAGATGCCAAGAAATACACTAAATGTTGCGCCATATGTCAGTACCATGCTCCGATCCCGCAGCTGCCTGGGGCTCCCTTATCGGTTACCCCATTGCCTTGTCCGTTTGACAGATGGGGGATTGATATCCTTGGACCTTTTCCTTGGTCAATAGGGCAAAGGAAATTTTGTATTATAGCGGTGGAGTATTACTTTAAGTGGATTGAAGCAGAAGTAGTAGCCATCATCTCAGAGAAGGTTGTCAAACACTTCTTATGGAGAAATATCGTGAGTCGCTTCGGGGTTCCCCCAGCACTCATATCAGATAATGGGACTCAGTTCCGTGGAAAGAGCATACGGGATTTATGCACCAAGTTGGGCATCATCCAACATTTCTCGTCAGTAGCCCATCCCCAAAGTAATGGACTTACGGAGGTATCTAACAAAGTTATCCTTAAAGGATTGAAGACCAAGTTAGAAGATTTTGAAGGGAAATTGCCTGAACAGATTTATGAGGTCTTATGGGCATACCGAACTACACCTCGCTCAACAACCCAGGAATCACATTTCTCGTTGGTGTATGGGACCGAAGCTGTTAGCCCGGTGGTGGTTGCCATCCGATCACCTCGGATATCTCAATATGATGAGCATATGAATGGTGAAAGGAGATTATTGGACCTCGAAATGATCGAAGAAAAGAGAGATGCGATTTACGCGCGGATGTGTGCTTATCAGCGAACTATGGAACGGGCCCATAACAAACGAGTCCTCCCAAGGGAATTCTTTGAAGGCGATCTCGTCCTCAAAAGCATAAAAGTGCAGAGGAACGTCGGAAAGCTGGACAAAAATTGGGAGGGACCGTATCGAATATCAAAGAAATTGGAATCAGGTGCGTATAAACTTGAAACATTTGATGGTATAGAGGTCCCCCGAACTTGGAATGTCATGAATTTAAGGCGATACTTCTTGTGAACTTTCGATTAACTTGTTTGACTTAATAAACGTACATTCCTTTAAACGTAAGCAAAAAACAAGTAAGTACAAAACGAATTATTTCTAATTGAGTGATGGACCGATCTTGAAGTTGGGTGATTTATGACGAATCTGGACTGGTGACCGAAGCTTCCTATCCGCAAGGCTCCCAACTTCTAGTGATCGCTCTGACGAGTCAGATGCTCATGCACTTGTCTAGTCCTATGGATGAGTTGCGATTCTCCCAGAACTCATTACAAACTAAAACACTCCCTTCAACGGCATTCATTCTTGGGAAATGACCCTTGTACTTACAAAATCTGCCACGAAAAGAGGAGTGGGGGAGTCAACATATCGAAACACAAGTTCGGTCCTATTATAGGACATGTGATGAGCAAAAGCTTAGCCAATATAACCTACGGGACTTCAGTAGAACCAATGTTCGGCTGAAGCTTATAGGAACTCACATTGAACCTAGACTGCGTCTTTCTAATCAAGATGTGATTCCAAGGACGGAATAAGAGTGATCCACATACAATGTAAAATGACCGATCAAATCAGAATTGACCTGAGTGAGCCAAACATAATATATGGGACCGATGGGTTAACACCCTATAAGCATTCCCGATCTTACACTTGGTGGTTAAAACACTCTCGTTAATATGAAACATGTTAATTCACATAAAAGTCAGTTATAATATTTTCTCTGACAATTAAGAAGACAAGAATTAAGAGGAAAAAGTCATATATTGAAAACAAGGAGCAAAGCAGGTACAAAACACAACAGAGATTTAACTACCCTGCCCATCTTCCTTATCTTCGATTCCCTGCTCCTGCGGTTCGGTTCAGGCCGCGAGCTGCTTCAATTCTTCCTCTTGATCGGTCACATTTTGGTTGATCGCTTTCTCCATCTCCTCAAAGAGATAGAAAAAAGGATCATCTTCCAGAATAGGCTCTTCCAAAGTTGGAATAACCTGGAAGTTGCCATCTCTCTCAAGTGGCTCGATCGCCTTCCATCGTTCGTCCAAAGGGAAAAGCCCGAACTGCTTTATAACCTGCTCTTGCATGTTATCCAGGTATTTAGCAGTATACATCACATGTATGTTATCCGCTAAAGCGAATAAGAGAGGGGACCGAGTGAAGCCTAGGACTGCTTCCCGAAATGAACCTTTAGCCGAAGTGCGGGTTCTTGTCAACTCCTCTTCCAAGTTCGCCTTTTTCTCTTGGCCTGAAGGAGATGCTCGTTGAGCTTGTTCCTCTTCTCCTGGGCCCGACCCTGAACTTGGTTGATTTCTTCTTCCTTGGCCCGCAGCTTGGCCTCCAGATCAGAAATTCGGCCCTCAGCTGTTTTCTCTATCTTCTCCAGCTCAGAGACTTTTTCTTCTAAGAGTGAGACCACCGTCCCAGCTCTTAGCAGTTCGCTATCCAGTCGGTCCCGGTACTCTCGTACCGTGACCAACTCACCATGCTTGATCTCAACTTGCCTTTTCGCAAGGTCAAGTTGATCTTGGACTTGTTGGGACACAACATTGCCACCTTGGTTCTTCTCCATGGTGATGGCAGTTGTGAATGCCTTCCTCACCATCTGCATAGGACAATAATGTCAAAAAAGTAAAGCTTCGGACCTTAAGGTAAAAGAAAATGACCTTAGTAGCAAGGTCGAGGAAGCCCTCAATGATCTATTCCCCAGACATGTCAGGTTGGACATTGTCTGGGTTTTGCTCTCCATAAAGACGGAAATCCTTCAGGAAATCACTTCTCCATGAGGTTAATTTCCTCCCCTTACTGAACCTGTCTAGCAGGCCTAAGGCAACTCCTCAGTCAGAGTTGGTCTTAGGGCCCGAAGCGATCCCCTTAGAGGGGACCGAAGCACTCCCCCCTTTCTTCAGCCTTTTGAGATCCCTCGGGGCTTCTGCTTCGGTCGCCCTATTCTCTTTTCCCAAGGGGATCGGCGGCAGGGAGACGTTCGTCTTTAGATGAGGATCGGGGAGAACCTTCTCCACGGGAACGGCTCCCTGCAGTAATAAAACAACTGTATTAGCACTAATAAAGGAGTTGTTTCCGATTTGGTAGAGGCTGGATAAGCTCAAAGAACGAATCCGAGCCATTATCACCTCCTCTACCACTCCAAATACCCGAAACGTGGGACCTTCTCCCGTCGAGGGCTGCCCTGTGCAGCGCAGGGTTAGTGTGCCCACGCTGGTGGTTTGAATCGGGGGGTTCCTGGACCCCGATGGAACCAGCATACCCCCCGTTGCTGATTCACTCTCCTCGGCACTCCCCGTTGTCCTTCAGAAGGATGGACCGAAGCAGCAGCCATACGCTTGAACCGTGAGCTAGGCATCGTCTCATTCGAGTCTGCAAAATAAATATATAAGGATCAGGAAAGGATAGAAAAAAAACATTACTTCATACCCGATCCTTCTGACGGATATGAGCTAGAAAACATCCCCTTCGGGGCTGGGGCTCCGGTCCTACCCGTGACACCTATTTCTATCAATCTTTTCTCCCGAAGCAGCTCCGTTCGCTTAAGGCGTGCTTCGGGAGGGGGGAACATCGCAAGTGTGTTTGCGGTGTCCGGATTAGTGGGGTTGAACCTGGTTCGGTCTAACTGCCCTATGCGTGGTTGAGTTATGCGTGGCCACACCTTTAACATGTCCTCTTTTGGGACTGTTATCCACACATAACAAGACTCCCACGCATGGAGAGACTCTTCTTTATCAACTATAGCACACTCTTTAGTGTGCACCGCTATATTATATAGTTTGCGGTATCCTAACAGACTCTTACCCATTCGGGACCCCACCAAGAACAGGTTGAAAAAATGTTCTAAGGTCGGTGCCTTGTTCTGTTGGTGGCAATAAAATATAAACGCCACTATATACACATAACTACCTGGAAATAACGCAAAAGTAGGGTAGTGAATTTCTTTAAGAACGGCTACTACAAAAGGATGTAGCGGAAAATGAAGCTCGCACTTTAAAGATGCGTAACTGACCGGAATAGCGGATGCCGGCACATTCATTTCCGCAGGAAGTAAACAAGGAATATCTTCCCGTCCCTTCCAGATGGAATAATGTGCCGGAATTGAAAACCTAGACTTAAACTCCTCAATATCCAACTCAGACATGGCTGGATATCTCATTTTATGAGGAGCCATAATGTATACCTTAACGAAAATCGGAATGAAATGGGTTGAACGTGAAACAGATTAAGGGCGCAGCGAGCTCGATTGGGCAATTTCTTCCTTCGCGAAATGACGATGAGGAGAAACAGTACCCAAAACCCCGATTTAAATATTAATTTCTCGACCAATGGTGAGCTGCCACGTAAAATTGCCATAGACGATGGCAGTACAAACACACTCATCACGCCTGTTGAATTATCGAATGTAAAGAAGCGCAAGTCTGGATGTTAATATTTAAAAAATAACAAGAATAAAAGTATAACACAAACATACGCTAATGAATTTTAAATACAAATTCATTCATTCACATATAAACTTAAGTGAAAGATCGGTCCCCTGGACGCTCACAACCAGCAGGTACGGTCCCATATTCTCCCGAACGTATAAACATTATGTGATCGGCCTTGTATCACCTTTACGATGGCAATCAATCCCGATGGACTAGTGATGAGAACTTTAGGACCAGGTACCCTGCAATGGATGAGACCCAATAACGATTGGGCTGATCCACATGGTACAAGCGAACTTGTGCAGCCGAGCAGTGTACTTAAAATAGAATGGTCCGATGCTCCGCGATGGGACCGAAGATAAATTTGGCGAAATAAAATGGTTTCTGACAGCTGGCTCCGTGGTTCGGTCCAAATGGTTACAAACCCACGCGTTCCACGCTTCGGGCCTCCACACGTTTACCGCGCCTCGGGCCAGATCAAGCATACCACGCCTCGGTCCCGGCTTCGTTTTATATCGCGCGACAACAACCTCTAACAACCTGTCAGAAGCGGTTACATAGCGTGAATTTCACACGCCAACAGCTCTATAAATATAGAGCACAACGACGGAAATAGCAGGACCATTTGGACGCATAAGAACAGGCCGTTACCCTGCCGGAGTTCTTATTGCTTTCTTATTCACTGTCATCTTCTTTAAGCATTTATTACATTCTGTAATGGATTTTTTGATTAGTGAAAAGGCTAAGAGTTTAATTCGCTCTTTGTTCAGTGGTTTTCTCCTCAATTCCTGGGGTTTCCACTATAAATCGCATTGTTTCATTATTATTTCCAGTTTCTTAATCGTTTTCCCATTAAAAACAAATCAAAACCGAGTTCGTTTGCTGACGAACCGGACGACTGTTGGTACCCCCTAAAAAGGGACCTTAACACCACGGTGTAAAATAATTTTACATGTGAGAACATATACTATACCATGTTTGCATAAACTGAAAATTCATTTTCTTACACGAGATGTCCAATTACTTTTCATTTCATAAAACATATCCATAGTTTCCGTATATTTATATACAAAAAAAATATTTTTTAATAAAACACTAACACTCCCAACATAAAATAATTTCACATGTTACTTTAACCGGCTTTTTAAATAAATAACCTTTTGCAAAAGTTTTATTTGCAAAATAGCCGTTTCCCGAAAACGTTTGCTAAATAACCTTGTTTTGTAAAAATTTTGTTAAATAGCCTATGTTTAGATTAAAATTAAATCTCGTAATTTATATATTATTTGTATATATCAATTAAAATATTTAATAGATTAAATTATGATATATTAAGATCGGTTTTGACTTTTAACGAATTTGAATACTATATATTTACGTTGTAAAATACATTAATTTTGTTTAATAAATCGTATGAATTTGTTAAAATAAGTTAAGATATGAAAATATTGATAAAATATTATATCGGACGACACGTGAAATACCGAGTATCGGTCGATATTTTCTAAGTTCGAATTGATTTTAACGAGTTTGAATTAAATACATTTACATTGTAAAATAAATTAAATTCGTTCAATAAAAAACGAATTATAACTCATATATGTTATACAAAATAACCTAAACCCTAATAATTACAAACTAACTATACATAAAAAATAATAACACCGTAAAGACGTCAATTCTTGTTAGAAACGTACAACTGAATGGTACCCATAACAGACGCCGCAACAGATGTCTTGATAATCAACGTCACAGCGGAAATTGTGGATTGATTCAAAAATAGTTTTTTTAAATCACGATTATTTATATGATTATCTCACACCACAGTACAATGATGGTATCTCACAGTTATTTCTCTACAACTATTCCAAACATGTCAAATAAAGTTTGTATAGTATTTAAATAGAAAAATATTTAGGGATTTGGATGGTAAGTTGTTAGAATTATTATACCTCATATTAATGGTATTAATTATGATAAATAATGATTATACAAAATAAAATAATAATCTACACAATATTGTAGATCAAACAAACACAAAACAATTAGCTCTAAAACAATATTTTCTATCTTTTCTTATGTTATGCGTTATATTTAATCAATATTTCCTTACAAATTAATACCAAACTTCACGAATCCCTAAAATAATATGTTGGTTGCACATATTTGAGGCTTTCTCGTTCAAATAATGTTAAAAAAATTCCGATTTTTTTTAGTGTCAAATGCGTTCATGGAACGCGGCCGCAAGGATTATGAAACGCGGCCGCGTTTGGTGAACGCCGCCGCGTTTGGTAATATATCTATATATATCGCGCTAGAATCATTTTGAAATTCACCACTGAGAAGTAATCGACACCGATTTGCAGTAGATGTAACAAAAGTTTAGTTGCAATTTCCACGGTAATATTAAGTTTTTCATGGATCCCTATAACAATTCTTGGTTTAATATTGATCTGAATTATCCTCCGTCATCAACACCTTCCGCTGGCAATCCTGAACATGGATCGAGTTACCCGGCCTACGATAGCATTCACAACCTAAGCAGCTTTAACTATTGGAACACCGACAATGCAATGCCTAGTGGGAATCCGTCTACTTCGCAAGGTACTATAATACCAAGATGTCTAAATACTTATTGTGTAGTATTCATGCGTATGTGATATAGGTATGGCAGAAGATAACGAGGATGGTTTAGATGATGATCCAGAACCGGAAATCGAAATCGAAGATGAAGATGAAACAGAGAATCTGGAACGAGATGACGACCTACAGCCAGCTAGGTCTGTACATAATGTTAGTGGTTTAGTTAGGCGATTGCAATGCTCATCGGAGGAAATAGACATGAGGTTCATTCACCTCGCAACGACTTTTGAAAAAGGTGATAATGATATACCCACTTCAAAACGTCGGTACACAAAATACGACGTTGACACACCCCATCTTGCTGTTAGGATGAAATTCAAAGATAAGTTTCACCTGCAGTACTGTATTGCTCATTTTCATATTCGTAGACGGTGGCAATATAGAGTAATAGAGAGCAATTTGGAGAAGTGGGTAATCAGATGTGTAAGCGGTACATGTCTGTTTCATCTACGAGCGATCTGTTCGGCTCGTGACCGCGTGTGGCATATTTCCGTGTACGCTTATGGTCATTCATGTGATAATGTATTGTTGGAAGAAGGTCACCGCAATCTTTCACGGAATTTTATTGCTTACGAGATGAAGTCATTCATCAGAAATGATAACGGTATGTATTGTTCTTAGTATGCAATAATATTATCATGAGTTTCTAAAAAGTTTTTTTCTTCTCTCATAGATATAAAAGTGCGAACGGTCCAGACCCATATTCACGTAAACTATAGGTTGACTGTGAAGTACGAGCAAGTTTGGTACGCACTACAGCGAGCTTTGAGATGGTGTACGGTTCGTGGGAGTCTTCAATGAAGAAATTACCATCGTTGTTCCACGAGATGATTTTAAGGAATGATGAGACTATTGTAAAATAGAATTTGCAGGAAACAACATTTGGCTCCCCTAACTACATGATTTACTATGTGTTTTGGGCTTTCCGACCTAGCATAGACGCTTATCAATATTGTGATCCAGTTCTTTCCATTGACGCCACCCACTTGTACTCAAGGTATGATAAATTGTGTAGTTAGTTTTTTACTTTAACAGATCATGGCTGGTTTAAGTAACATCATTTTTCAGATACAATCATAAATTGCTTGTGGCCGTCGGTCGTGATGGTGGTGGACATGTTATCCCCGTTGCCTTTGCCTTGGTAAACACCGAAAGTTGCAGAGCCTGGAAATGGTTTTTGCAAAACCTCGATCGTTATGTAATTAGAGAACGAGAAACATGTCTGATATCCGATCGAGCTGCATGTATTCTAGAAGCGGTGAATGAATTGGAAGGTTTCCAGAACGGGCACTTGCACCATCGGTGGTGTCTCCGACATTTTTGCTCCAACCTATATAGCACATTCAAAAACTCCGAGTTAAAACGGATTGCGTATAGAGCGGGAGCAAGATCCAATGAGTACAAAAGGCTAAATGACATGAGGGAAATTCAATATTTGAACCCTGATGCATGGCGATGGTTAGAGGAGAAAGACAAAGTGAAGTGGACTCTGACCCACGACCTCGACAAGCATTATGAAACACTAACCACTAACCAGGTTGAAGCAATTAATGGAGTATTGAAATCTGCTCGACGTCTTCCAATTTGTAAGATTGTCATGGCTACGTTCTATCAGGCGAACCGAACATTTATGGAGCGTCGGCGTGAAATCGGAAGCATGACTTCGAACACAAATGTCCTCTCGCCTGCAGCTCAAGATTACTACCGTCGAGCAAAAAGAAAAGTTGATTACCACGGTATATTAATGTGGGATCCTGATAGACTCGTAGCACAAGTAGAGGTCGAAAGCAGAAGGATCAGTTCGTCATACATTCACACTGTTGACCTCCAGCGACAAATATGCACGTGTTCCAAATGGCACACGTATAGGTTTCCTTGCTCCCATGCAATCAGAGGCACGAAAATAATAGGTCGACAAACAGATAACATATTCATACAGAGCACTACGTTGGAGACCCTCCGATCAACCTATGAACATGCGGTTTTGGACTCTTTAAGGCCAGAGTACGAGTGGACTAACCCCAGATGGATTTTATGGCATGATCCTTCGCGCTCAAAAAAAAGAAGAGCAGGACGAAGACGAAGCTCAAGAATCCAAACTGACATGGATATACATAATTAATTTTTTAATTACAGTGATGAATATTTTTTAATTATAGTGTATATTTTTTTAATTGTTTAATTAATATATTTTTAAATTTTTAAATTACAGTGTATAATTTTTTAATTACAGTGTCGAATTACACGTTTAAAAAATATTTTGAACCGGAAAACATAACATTGTAGAATTTCGAAACAATAATAACTAATCGTATAAATCATAAAAAATCAAAATCTATAGTATCATCATAATGCGGCGGTGCATTACTAGATTCTCCCCTCTGTGTTCTGCGAGAACGACGACCGCGTCGTAAGGGAGGCGAGACACTATGAACAGGCCGGGGGGCATTCTGTGGCGTTTTATACCGGGGTTGCCACGAACTCTGCCCAACTTCAGGATTCGGTCGCTGATCCTGATACGAATGTCATCCCTGGCTTGTTCCACCATAGGATGGGGGGAAAGATGTCTGAGTCTCATGACGTGGAGGTTGGGTCATAGGTGGACTAAACCCATGACCATGATCAGTGTAGTGAGGGGAAGGCCAGTACCCATACACTTGTGAAAATGCAGTGGCTCCTGCTTCCCTCACCATTTGTGAAGCATCCACGTTTCCCCCTAATTGAGTCTCGGCCACATCCTCTAACTCAGCCGCCTACAAAAGTAACATTCCAAATAATTAGTTAAGAAACTTAGTTAAAAACTTCTCATATTAAACATTACTATGTGAGCCATTGGCTCGGCAAATCCTCCCCTCCATCGGCTCCTTTCCTCCGACCGTACCGCCAAATGCATGACCACGTGTGATGTGTACCATGCGAAGTATGTATCTTCGCTCATTCCCTCCAACTCACCGCACAAATGTTCGTGGCAGTTTTCCCACATAGAAATCCACTATGCGTGAATGGTACACCAATCCTGCCCTCTCTCGCTCCGGTATTAGTGCAACCGGTGAAGGACATCTGCAGGTTTTGGTGCCCGGGGAATGCAAAGTGGCAGACCAAACTGCCGAGATACACGGTCAGGGTGATGTGGCTCTACGCGACCGAAGTATATCAACGGCCCGGTGTACAACCACATCGAAGTAGTGACCTCGTCAGCTTGTTGTAGGTCTACATCTTCGTACGACATCCATACAAACTACAAAATAAAAATGAAAACAACCGAAAATATAAAAAACATAATTGCATATCATACCTCCCTACGACCAATAAGATCTAGGGAATCTCTACATAACCGTATAAAGTTGTTCCCTGTGTCATGGTAGTCCAACCGACCACCGAAAACTCTGCAACAACATAATATCAATATAATCAAATCACTTTTCATTTGGTCAAATAAATCAACAATCAAATTTACATCCACCCATAATACTGAAAACACCGATTGTCGTAACCATCATCCACGAATCGCCCCCTTAACGAAGGGGTGATCGATGGTATACGAGACCATGCCCAAATCTACAAGTAAAAAGAAATAAATTATACAAATATTAACAACATATATAAGTTTAAATAATGTTATATTGTACAAAAAATACATGAACTAGCCGAAAGGCTCCACCTACCGTGGCTCCACCATCGCCCCGTTGCACAACTCACGATACAAATTCGTGAGCACCGCAGATCCCCAGCTCAGCGATGTGAACTCTTCGACATTTCCGAAGATATCCATCAGCATAAGCTTCGCCTTATCCCCATTTGTGTCGGGTAACATGACATTCACCACGATCAAAAGAGAAACAGCACGAGCAAACTGGAGGACCTCTGCATCGCTTTATAAGGGTGATGCAGCCCGGGCAAGAACAAACTCTCCCAAAAACCGTACTCTGAAATACGGCGCACAAAAAACGGATGTATCGGGAGTCCAGCCGATACAAAACGAAAGTGGAGGTACAAAACGAAATCCAGTCAACTTCACTTCTAATGTCTCTTGGACCCGTAATAGGAACGCTCTGAATAGGTAGGCCACAAATAAGTGATACGTCATGGAGAGTAATGGTCGCTTCACCAAAAGGTAAGAAGAACGTGTGGGTTTCTGGTCTCCAACACTCGATAAGTGCAGTCATTAGATGAGTGTCTAATTTCATTCTAATGGTCTTCAAAACGCCATAGAAATCCCACTGAATGAAGTATGATGTGACTCTATTATCCAATTCCCCCATTTTGTACAGGTAATGTTCTCCATGCTTGAACTGTAAAACACCTCCAGGTTCACCTTGAATAATCTGGCTACTAATGTGTTGTTCCTAACGATACAACAATGTAGTCGAAGCTGGAGTACGAGAACGACGGTGACTCATATCTGCATCAAAAAATTTTCACCAACATTAAACAACAAACGTAAAATTATACTACTAAATATTTCTAAACGATAAAAAAACATCATAATTATAAAAAGTATACTAAATATTTATAAACAATACTACTCTTTAAAACAAATATTTTAATTAAATTACATACTTAACATTGTAAACATAATAATCTACTATTTAAAAATCATAAACTAATCCTAAATAGTAAACAAAATATTTCTAAACGATAAAAAAACATTCTAATTATAAAAAATATACTAAATATTTATAAACAAATACTATTCTTTAATACAATATTTTTGTAAATTACAAAAATTTATTACTAAATAAATAGTACTAATACTCCGATTAAATTATTATTTACAAAATAATACTAAATAAATATTACTAATTACTAAATTTAAAAATAATACTAAATTTTTATAAATAGTAATACTAAATAAATATTACTAATTACAACAAATTTTTTATTTAAAACAAATATTCCAATTAAATTATATACTAAACATTCTAAATATAAATTTACTCTTTAAAAATCATAAATGAATCTTAAGCACTAAACTAAATATTTATAAACGATAAAAAAATATCCTAATTATAACAAATATACTAAATATTTTTAAACAAATAATACTCTTTAAAAAACTAATTTTAGTAAATATTAAAATAAACATTTACTAGTTAAAAAAATTTTTAAAACAAAATACTCAAATTAAATTATATACTAAACATTCTAAACATAATAATCTACTCTTCAAAATATTTCCTAATCCTAAATACTAAACTAAAAAATATAATTTAAAAACAAATATTATTTACAAAAAAAAAATCAACATAATAAGAAACAATTAAATAATGCAATAATTTTAATTTAAAGAAATATAATTAAACCTTAATAATTATATGTTGGATGTTGGAGAGAATGAGAATGAAGATGATGTAAAGAGAAGAGAAATGAAGGATTATTTATAGATAGAATTGGGGGGGTATAAATGTAATTTGCCGTTCACCAAACGCGGCCGCGTATACTAAACGCGTTTGACACTAAAAAAAAATCGAATTTTTTTTTAACATTATTTGAACGAAAAAGCCACATATTTGATGCCTATTATCCATAAAATATTAAATTAAATTCTTCTAATTCCCTAATTTGAAATAAAAATGAACTTTCTAACAAATCCATGTCTATCCTTCTACTTTGATCCACGACCATTCAAAAGACATGCTTGCAACCAGATTTGCAACGAGACAGACAAATTATTTTATTCTTTTATTCGAATTTCAATTAAACACATATTAATAATAACTATGAATAGTGTACATAACAATGGTGCGCTCTATTAGATTTCGTGAGGGTAAGAGATTCATTATTTTTTACGAATCTTATTAGGGTGCATGAGGATTTGTTGATTAAAAAATATAAGATATTATTATTTTTACATTATATTCGACAATCTAATAATATCTCAAAATATTTTTGATATCTAATATGTTGGATTGCATAAAATTTTACACAAAATAATTCAAAATATATTTTTCTTTTTACATTTTTAAGATTTTAAAATTTTAATTTTTTAAAAAATAATAACACGTACGTTAGAGGTGGGCAAAAGACCATACCGAATGGTTTGGGTTGATCTTTTTCGATTTTTTTGGATTTATAAAAGAACATATCACAAACTTAATTTTATATAAAAGTCTTAAGTTGATCACAAACTTAATTTTAGGACTTAGAGAGACCAACTTGGGAACAAAGACCAAGTCATAGGTTCAGTCTTGATCCGGTCATTTTTTATAATAAAATATAAATAATAATATTTTAATAAATATATAATTTATACAAAGTATAAATATAATAATTAAATTATCATTTAAAAAGCTATTGAATTATTATATTTATTTTTATTATTAATTTACTTAAAAGTTTAGTATAAAAGTTATCAATAATTGAAAAATAATCTTTTGAATTATGGTTAAAGAAAACCTGAAAATTAAAATAATAAATATAATAATACTTACAAATAATTTATGAACAATTAGATTTGAATTGAAAATAATAAATATGTGGATGTATAAATACTTTAAAAAATTATTAAATTTTTTTTTACAGGATTTATGTTTAGTCTTGGCGCAAATCAATAAATTTAAGATCGAGACTATACCATCATGAGACCTACTGACTTAGGCTATGTTCTGTATGCATTCTCAAATTGCATTTTGATGTTAGAATGTATTATTGCAGTTTTTACAGAATACTACATCATTTACATTCTGATTATAAATATAATATATTTTCAAATTGTTATTCGAATGCAGAACGAGGTAGGAGGTTGGATCTAGAAATTAGAATGGATTCTCGTTATTTAAATTATAAATATATCCTTTAAAAAATCATATTTTCTTTCACATTCAACAATATCACATTTACCATGTCGTTAGACATATTTTTAAGTTGTTCATTCTCATATATTTTTAACGTGCAATTATAACCATATATAATTTTTTTCGTCATGCAAATACTAGCGACGATAAGTCTAATTTGGATAAATCCAATTTTATACAGAACATTATTCTTGTTCTGCAATTCAATTTATCAATGTCAGAATACTCAATACATTCTTGATTTATAATCACATTCTGAAAACATATTCTCAAACTGCATTCTAATTTTGAAAACGCATACAAAACATAGCCTTAGTTTATTACCAAGATTGAGATTAACTCAAAACATTATTATAAAGTTAGGTCACATAAGATACCCTAATACGAAGGGTTGGTACATGGCCAGTCTTTTTCGGTTCTACTCGGTTAGGTACTCAGAGATAATCTCATCAAATCCCACCTCAACCACAAGTTTTGCACCCTTCACCGGATGCCCATCAAGTGCGTTGGGTTGCAGAAATCATACCAATCATACAACCAAGGTTCTGACATACTATATGCTTGTGTTTTTTAACCAGTTTGATACATTTCGGTTTAGATAAATCGATTTGAACTGTTGTTCAAACCGCAGTGAACCGTAAAAATTTTATTTGAACTTAACCGAAAAATCACCGGTTGAATAAAATCGGTTCAAACCAGTGGTTCAATTAGCGGGTTTAAACATACCTATATGCAATTTACTTTAGGGTTATTAATGGTTGTAAAATTATCATTGAATTGATATTAAATTACTATTAAATCATTTATTTGTGAACAAAAATTAATGAAATTAGAATTATGAATTATGGTTTTGACTCGCTAATAATGTTCACGTTTCTTTTAGGTTA
Source organism: Utricularia reniformis (assembly GCA_009725065.1). NCBI lineage: Eukaryota > Viridiplantae > Streptophyta > Magnoliopsida > Lamiales > Lentibulariaceae > Utricularia > Utricularia reniformis. Next base: position 247,847 of record RWGZ01001225.1, on the reverse strand, counting down.
AAAATACGTACTCGAACTAATCCATTGATTATTATAATGTGCATCCAGACCTAAAACAATAACAATGTTATAGAGGGTCAATATTAAACGGTATTGTTTACTTGAGGTGTCGTACATGCATTTAATTAAAGTTTGAGGGTCATATATGCATATTTTTATTAACTTGATGTGTCATATTTGTATATTTTTGTTAACTTGAGGTGTCATATTTGCAATTTGGTAACTTGTAGGGTATACCCTTTACACCGTCCGAAAGTTAGAGGGTCACCGGCAAACGTCACCCATAATATATTATATATACATATAAACCAATTTACTAGAAAACAATTTTCAAATATGACGTTCGAAATATAGAACAAAAAATATTATTTTTAAAGTATTTAATAATGTAATAAAACAATTAACTTTTAATTAAAAAATAAAATAACCCAACTTTATAGATAAGTATAACAATAATACATACATGATTGGGATGTCGACCAACAAGCTTTGCTTGTTTCAACAATGGAACAATAATCATACACACGTGCGCCTGGCCCCATCACACCGTTACATTTAAAAAACATAAAATTGAAAAAAAAATTAAATTCTATACATCATTGTTTTACATTTCTCGTATATTGGTAGGTATATCGAAGATTTCGGGTATAACAGTATGATATATCGAAAATATTGTGGGCACCGATTTTAGCCGATATATAAACAAAATAACAGTCTGTAACTTGTTTGATTTAGAAAAAATATATATTAAGTTTGTAGATTTTTTTTTTTGATTAATAACAATATAAATTTATAATAATTTAAGAAATTATGTATTTTCTTTAGATTAATAGTTTATGTTATTTTGCTATTGTGATACAAATCCGATAAACCCGATATATATCCGATATAACGATGCATTGAACTCGTCTGGCATGCCGATCAATATCGGTGTTTAAAAGATTGCATGAAATGTGAAATGAAATTTGTATACATACATAGTCCATATGACATTTTCAATGGTGCCAAAAATGAAATATAACCTTTTGTGTTCAAATATAATATTCCATGAGAAAATGGTGTATTTTATCTCCAAATTTTGGTGATTTTTGTAAATTGCTCCACAAAATTTTACTTGACATTCGTAGTACCTATAATTTAATAGAGTTGGCAAAAGTGATCCCTATGTGGAAAAATTTGTATTATAAATTTGAAGACTAATTTGGTCACATACATTAAATTTTGAACACTAGATTTGTCAAAATTTACAAGGTATCATAGTTTAGTAAAAAAAAGTTTGAAGACTAGTTTTGTCTAAAAAACTTTGAGGGTTAAATTTATCAAATGAAAAACTTTGAAGATCAAATTTTTCAAATAATACAAAATTTGGGGATCTTAAATATCATTCGTCCAATATTTCATATAGGATTTGTATAATTATTGTAATTGATATGATTAATGTATTTTATAAATTATATTATTTATATGCAAATTAAACGGACTTTAGAAAATTATTCCGTAAAGAAAACCAAAAGGAATAAGGCGATTCATCTATGGGCAAACGCATGCCAACAAATTAGGTTGGCTTATAGCTTCCATGGCCTAGCCAGCACATGTCTCATATGTCATTTACCCAAAATACCCTTTTTAAAATATTATTATTAATTAAATTATATTCTCAATTTATTTTCTAATATTTCCTCCATTAACTAAGATGAAACAGCACAAAAATACACACAGGCAAGAAGAAGAAGAAGAAGAAGAAGAGCGTAAGGCACAACAATTGAAGCAGCTGGTACAATCAAAAGAGCAACTGCGGAATCCAATGAATTCGCCGTCATCTTCTCCAGCTCATGAATTCTCATTCATCATCTCTCTGAATCCGGCGGCGGAGAAAATCGCCGATGAGGAGAAACCCACTTCCGTTGATTTGTCTCCGGCGGATGAGATCTTCTTTCATGGGCACTTACTCCCGCTGCACCTCCTTTCACATCTCCCCGTCCACCGTGAAAGATTCAATCTTCCGATCCAGGGGATGGAATCATCGATAAGAAACGATAAATGCACAAGTGCAAACACTAGTTCAAGAAGAATTATCGATGATGAAAAGGGAGAAAGAGGAAAATCGAAATCATTCTCTTTACCCAGATCGAAAAAAGGGGAAGAACAAAGTGGTCAAGAAATTAAGAAAAGGAAGCTAAAATTCGATGTTTTGAAATGGTATGAAGGATTAATGAAACCATTTAGAAACAGAGGGATTAAAACGATGAAAGAATCTCAAACTCCTGTCCACCGGCAACAGCCTTTCTCTCTTTCTTCCGGTAACCTGAGAATGAAAAAGAAGGTGGTCGGAGCTCTGAGAGGTGAAGCGTCAGCTCCGGCGTCGATGAAATCTTCGCCGTCAAATAGTGGGTTTCTTGTTTCAAGTGGGACTTCAACTCCGATGACTGGTAAGAACGATAGCACCATGGAAGAACTTCAAGCTGCAATTCAAGCTGCTATTGCTCACTGCAAAAACTCCATAGCCGCTCCTCAGTAGAAGTAAACTTTTCATTTCAGTTACAATTTTACGACAGGCAAAGATTCCTCATTTTTTATAACAAATATATATATAATTATCATATTTTTTGGTTAATTACGGTTAAATTGAAAGCAAATTAATTAAGTAAAATAATTAATACATTTGAAATTCAATTATTTAAATGGCTCCATTTATCTATACCAATGTAAATTTTCGATATATCAAAAATTTTGATTGTCCAAGTTTAATTTAATAAATATTGGATGATCTGAATATTCCATTAAGGTGCATTTAGGTAAAATTTAGTTTGTTTTGATTGATATTCTGAATTTATGTATAGGATGATATGATTTAGCATAGTTTTAGAAACCGATTTGGATCAGCCGATCCAACCGATTCGACCGTGAACCGGGGCTAACACTGATATGATCTGTTCTGAATAATGGCATCATCTCAAAACCGAGTCATGCATGAAAAAACCAGTTCGATCCCAATTTAATTGCTAAAAATCGATCAAAACTGGTTCGACCAACTAGAATTGAGTTAATTGAGCCACAATTGGACATAATGAACATATATTTTATCCAATATTTAATCAAATAGGAGGGAAAATAATATTTTTAACTCATTTACAATTAAATTAATGAAAAAAATTGTGATTTTAAAATTTATTTTTTGTTAAATAATATATTAATATTGTAAATCTACATATTTTTAAAAAAACGGTTTGAATCGATCCGACCATCCGATTCGACCGATAGAAGACATTTCTGATTCATCCATCAATCGGTTTCAAAAACTATTATTTAGGGTTCTTCAAATTGATTATGCGTGATCTTATTCTCTTTGTTGAATTTGTGTTATGTTTGATTATTTTTATTTTACTCATTTATGTAAATTATGAATACAATATAAAATATAAATAAGTAAAACTAATAACATTTTTTAGTTAAATATTTTTCACAAAATAAAAATAATAATTCGTGAAGATGTAAGATAAGATTATGTATCTATTGTCTCTACATATTGTACATTAGAATTGTTAGTAATTTTTAAAACATTAGCCAAAATGAAGGTATTTCTCTTATATTTTTAAAATATATGAGAAAATATTTAATTTCGGTTATATTTCATATTAGAGTAGTAAAATGAAATTTCGTTGAAATGATAAAAATTTCAATTAGATTGTTTAAAATCAACATTATGGAATCAAGAACTTATCCTTTGGTTCGAGTCCAATATTTAAAATAATATTTTTAAAATATTTTAATTTAAAAATTTATGTTTTTAACATTTGATTTAAAATAATAAATAATATTTTAAAGGGAAAATGTTCATTTTTATTACATTAAATTCGTATAAATCAATTTTAGATTTATCGAATTCTAAACAATCAATTTACATTCCTCAATTTTTATATTTTATCAATTTAAATTACATTTTACCAAAATAACCTAAATTTTTAGTGTAGGTTGCTATAAACAATGTTTATAGCAAATATTATATTTTATCAATTTTTTCATATCGGTGCGGACAAGTATGACCGGTACAGGCGGCATATCGGACGTACCAAATCTTATTTATTTCTATATATACTATAAAAATAAAAAACGATATTTAATTATTTTTTTAGGGTCGACACATGAAAATACCAAGAGATCCTAAAACCTAGTACTTACGGTACCAAAAAAATAATGGTATTTGACGTACCGGTCGGTATGAAAATATTGGCTATGAACTGAATTGAACCCAACTTGAGTTTTTCAATGTTTGAGTTGACTAAAAATATACAAAAACTAAGGAATTATTGATTCGAGTTTTGATTGATTGAGGTTTCGTTTCAGTTTGTTTTTAACTTTGGGGTTCAAATTCTTGAAATATAACATAATATATAAGGTTTATGATATGTTTTAACTTGTTCCACCAATAAAAAGATTTGAAATGTTCATACATTTTTTAACTTGTTCGAAATTCATGAGATAATAATATAATATTAGATAATTGTAATATATACTATTATATTATTTTTCAACAATTCGAACCTAAAAATCAAAGCATAAATTAACCTCAAGAGTCATGAATCCCTATTTCCTAGTTTTTTAATCATAAGGACATCCACAACGATGTCCGGACAATCCAATTTGTCAAACTCATATTGCAACCTTGGACTGTCCATGAATGTGATGAGGAGAGAGGGTATCCCTCTCTCTCCTCTCACATTCTATTTTCTTTTTTTAAAATTTTTTTATTTTTATAAAAAAATCAAATTGTATTAATTTTTAATGACTAAATAAAAAAAAAAAATTATATTACATATCGTAATTTGATTTTGTATGTTTCATTTTTCGTTATTTTGGTATTTTAACGTTATGAATAAAAATTTCTCAAGTTATAATGACTTGATAATAATTTATTAAAATAACAAAAATATAGATGTTCGAATAAAGATGTAGTGATGAAAATGAAATCGATTATTTAAATAATAAAATAATGTTGAGGAAAGAGAATGATGATGTGTAGAAAAAGAAAGTTTTGAAAAAAGAGAATGTTGATGTAGAGAAAGAGAAAGATGATGTGGAGAGAGAGAAATTACTATTCGGACGGACATAGATGTGGATGCCTTAATTGCACCTCGAACCTAACTAATTACATTTATAATCAAATAGAACCTTAAATAAACACTTATGTACGATTGGGTTAAATTCATAACAACCATATTATATGTACATAAAAAATAAGGATATTATGATTAAAATTAACCGGATATAAACTTTAATGATCTTTTTAGAAATTGAGGTACCTAAATTTATTTGAAAACAAATTTAAGAATCTAAAATGAAAATTATAATAGATTATAATTGATTACCGGCAAGGCAGACCAATATGAATAAATATGTGGTAATGGGTAATATACCATTTGTCGCAATCCAGACCCACACCTATTAGAATGACTTAGTTGTCATGAAAGCGATTTTGTTCTTATTTTATCGAGTTAATTTATTTACACACAGTCTATAGTTTTTTATCCTGAATTATCGCGTTAATATACACTATTTGTAGAGTGGGACTTCAATCTTAATTATTTATATATTAGTAACTTAGGTCTTCCACAAATGAAACGAGCAGATTCCGTTAAAACTTGATTCAAAAAAATCAAGGCATGTTAGTATTATTGAGAATAAATTATAAAGCTACATAATTAACAATTATTGGATAAATAAGAATCAATCAGATTTCATCAAAAAACAAAGTAGTCGAATATATCCGTAAATCCGATGGTGGGTTTTCCAAATTAATACATATTTTGTGGAAAAATCGTTTAGGTTTATAGCTGAGTCAATCTTTCAATGGAATGAAGAATACATATGATTTTGGAACACTACCATATTTATATATGGCAATTATTGTTTCCCACTTTAGTCATTAGAGCATCCACATTAGAGGTGGACAAAAGTCATAATCGAACGGTTCAGAGTTGGTATTCTTTGGGTTTTTGAACCTAATTGGGACCAAACCACGGGCTAACTTTATTATAGGGCTCAATATGTCTTTTTTAGGTGGGCTATTACATGAGACCAACGTGAGATCAAGACCAGACTCTATGGTTCAGTTATGGTACAGATTAGTTTTTGAAAGATCTTATAATATTTTTAATATATTTTATATTAATGAATACTATACATATAATATTATTCAATATACATAACTTTTACCATCAAATTTTGAAAATCTAATAAAAATAAAATAGTTAATCAATAAATAAATACGAAAATGAAGAAAACGTATTGGTAAAATAAATTTTTGACAATATATTACTAACAAATGCAAAATAAAGTTTTACTAAATCTTCACTTTCGTCATCTTAAAATAAATGAGAAATAAGAAAGAATTAGAGAAATTATGATTGGAAAAGAAATCATTAGATTTAATTCCCCATTGATGAAGATTGTTACTATGATAATGTTAATGGTAGAATTAGAATTATAATTTAGGAAATTAAAGGATTGGAAAGTTAAATTGATGAATGTAAAAAAGAAAAAGTTAGAATTGTGTTATGTTTTTAATTAATGTGTAAATTTAATTTTTTAAATTATTAGGTCTTACGGGTCGGTATCAAATTCATCTATTAAAGACCAAAGACAAATTCAAAAAAATAATCGGGCTTCGGTCCCATAAATATAATACTCAGCCAAAGACCAATTAAATTTATATAGGTTAAAAGATCAGCCCATAAATTACCGGGTTGGTTCTAAAACGAGCTTTTCAGGGTTGGGCTGGTTTGGTTTTACGGGTTGGGTTGTTCTTCTCCCACCTCTAATCCACATCCTTGTCCATCCGAACAGTCGTTTCTCTCTCTCGACATCAGCATTCTGTCACTACACATCATCATTCTTAATTTTTAATATTAATATCAATACTTATTAAATAACTTTCCTCTCATCCCTATATAATGTCCGGACATGTATATATTTTTTTGTATAACATGTTTTTATGTAAATACTAACCTGGTAATCGAAAACTAATAAATTTGATAGGTATTTAGTTCAGATTTGGTTATTAAAATTATAATTAAAAATCATTTAATCGAATCGGTTAAAATCTATAAATCAATAAAACGATCGTTTTTGCACATCTAATACATAAAAATCATAATATTATCGACAAAATTATTATATCAATATATTATAAATATTTATATCTTATAATTATTTTAAAAATAATTTTTAATTTTTTTTTTTAAAAAATAGTTTTTTTATTATATTTATATTACCAAGACACTCTCTCTCATCATAAGAGATATGTGAAAATCACATGTGTCAAATAGTTGTATATATTAGCCGCCCAGTCTGATTGACCGGCCAACGTTGTAGATGCCTTTATATAAATAGAAGTACAATAATTTCTATACAATAAAGGTCACACCTATTATATACTTTAAGTCTAATTAATTTGATCAATTTAATGTACTTATAAATAAGACAATCTCAACACATAATTATTTACATATAAATTCAATGTTGAATTAATGATTTAACAAAACAAACTCGATACGAGACTTGCGTATGTTTACATACGTCAAACCCTACCCATAGCCAGGTTTTACTTCTCGTGGCAATATGGGCATGTCTCCGGTTTAAACCGAATATCAAATCTGTGGAGTTGCAATAGGTAAGACTCACGTTGTACAAATCCGAGGCTTGAAGAAATCACAAAGTGTGGTTAATAAGAGTATTGCTACATTTTTTGATTTTTTTAGATTAAATTTCTATTAATGGAGAAATTCTAAGGAAGAGGAATTGGTGGAGATAAAAGCCCTAACATTCATTTGAGTTGCAATATTAGTATTAATAGAGTCGATCTAATATATTCTATGCATAATTTTTGAAATCGGTTCAATGGATGAACCAAAAATCTCATTTATTGGTTGAATCAATTTTTTATTGGTTGGTTCAAATCAATTTTAGAAAATCATATATATTTATAATATTAATATATTATTTAATAATAAAAATAAATTTAATACCATCATTTTTTATTAGTTTAATTATAAATTGGTCGAAAATATGATTTTTCCCTAATTGATTAAATATAGGAAATTAGGTCAAAATTTGGCCCAAAAAGTCAAATTTTTTTAGTTGAACTTTTTTGACTAGTTTTTAGTATTTAAACCAAGATCGAGCATGTTTTTTACTGGCGTGACTCGGTTATGAGATTATACAATTTTTCGAAGTGGATTAGATCGGTCAGACCTGCTGGTCCAAACCAGTTTCAAAAACCATGATTATATGTATCCTATATTACTCTAACTAATTACAAGAATTTCTCTAACTAATAATGATGAGAACTTTAGGATCGGATACCTTGTGATGGGTAAGGCCCAGCAACCGTTGGGCCGATTCAAATAGTGAAAACGAACTCCTACAGCCCATTTACACAGGTAAGAAAGAACGGCCCGATGTTCAACGAGAGGACCGAAGATGATCTTAACGAAATAAAGCGTTTTCTGCCAGCTGGCCCATGGGTTCGGTCCGAACGGTTACAGAACGGTCACAAGCCCACGTTTTCCATGCTTCGGGCCTTCCCATGTTTACCACGCTTCGGGCCCGATCACGTAGACCACGCCTCGGTCCCAACCTCGTTTTACATCCCGCGATAACAACCTCTAACAAACCTGTTAGAGGTGGTTACAGAGCGTGATTTACACACTCTATAAACTCTATAAATACAGGGCAAGACGACGGAAATAGCAGGACCCTTTGCACGCGTAAGAACAGGCCGTTACCCTGCCGGAGTTCTTACTGCTTTCTTTTCCTTGTCATTTTCATTTAGCCTCTGCTGTATTGATTATGAATTATTCGATTAGTGAACATGCTAAAAGCATAATATGCTCTTAGTCAAGTGGTTTTCACCCAATTCATGGGGTTTCCACTATACATCGTTGTGCATTTACTTATTTCCAGCTTGTAATCGTCTTCCACATCTAAAACAAATCAGAACCGAGTTCATTTGCTAAACGAACCGGACGACTGTTGGTACCCCCTAAAAAGGGATCATAACAGTTTGGCGCCGTCCGTGGGGACGATTCTCTAATCCCATTTGAGTTTTCTACCAGGGATAGGATAATCAAAGGCATGGCGATTGGAACTCCGACAAATGATAGTGACGTGCTTCCCGACAGTCTCCCAGCACCAACATTCACTTTACATGATCTGGAAGCTGTCGTCAGGAATGTGGTACTGGAAATTACGTCGGAGAAAAGTGGAACAGAACCACCGGCTGTATCCAGCCCTGTTCCCAGAAGTCATCCACCCCGCTCAATGACTCAGGAATCTCCATTCTCTTTGGTATATGGGTCCTAGGCGGTCAGTCCAGTGGAGGTGGCCATACGATCACCTCGAATAACCCAATATGACGAGCATCTGAACGATGAACGAAGATCCTTAGACTTGGAAATGATTGAAGAGAAACGGAACGCCATCTATGCGCGTATGTGTGCCTATCAGCGAACTATGTAGCGGGCTCATAACAAAAGGGGTCCTACCCAGACAATTTTCTGAAGGCGATCTCGTTCTCACGAATGTGAGGGTTCATAGAAACGTTGGGAAGCTGGACATGAATTGGGAATGGTCCTATCGGGTCCCAATACCTTGGATATTGCCAATACCGTCGGGATGGGTTGAATCAGTTTCGGTCCAACTTCTCGATGTCAGGATGGGAGGTTAAGAATGTGACCTTCAACAGGTCTTCCCTCGGGATGTCTATACAGACGTAGCAAGACTCTCATTCATGAAGGGAATCTTCCTTGTCAACGATAATACAATCCTTCGTTCGGGTCGCTATATAATACAACCTGCGATCCCCTAACAACCTCTTTCCCCTGCGGGATCCCACCAGGAATAGGTCGAATAAATCTTTTTGGGTTAGTTCTACCCCCTGTTTATGACAGTTCAAGATAAAGGTAACTATGTAAATATAACTGCCCGGAAAAAGGGCGAAGGTTGGACAATGAATCTCCCGAAGTACGGCCGCGACAAAAAGATAGAGGGGAAATCGTAGGCCGGACCTCAGGGAGGCATAGCTAACGGGTATGGCGTTAGTCGGAACGTTCATCTCAGTAGGAAGGAAGCAGGGAACGTCTTCCTTCTCTCTCTAGATGGGATAATGGGCAGGGATTGAGATTTTGGCCTGAAATACCTCGAGGTCCATCTCAGAAACAATCGGATACCTAGCCCTACAAGGTGTCATGGATGGTTACCTTAAGATTTGTGATGAGATCGGAGTCGGAAGACGGTCGAGCAAAATCGCCAAAGAGTTCTCGGGCTCAGAGATTTTTTTGCGAGTTACAACAATGGTTGCACAGAGCAGAAATCCCGACTTTTATTGCAGCGCATTGTCCACTCACAGGGTTACACGTCAATACTGCAGGCGGCTGCAGTCTGACGGTCTGTCCCCTCTTTGGAATAGGGAAAGGTGCAGGCTACTATAGAGCTCAGAATTATGCTTTTACCCATAACCGTTAATTTGAAAATTAACGTTCAGAAATTTCTTATGTACAGGCAGGATCGTTTCTCAAGGACGCCGTCACGAACCGTTCGGGTACAGTCCTCCTTTTGTTCGATCGGGCACTCCTGCCCCAAACGCTCTCAACCTGATGGTCGGACTCACATCACCACCACGGTGGCAATAGATTCTGAGGGGCTAGTGATGAGACCTCCGGGACCCGGTACCCCGAACATGGTTAGGCCCGAGCTTAGTCAGGCCAGCCCAAGTGACATAAGCCGAACTTGGAGGCCCAGATCTAGCCCACGAGAATGGACGGCCCAGCGAGAACAGTTGGGCCCGAAGGGCTGTTCCTGTTGACCGGGACCGATCGATAGGGTCGGGCGTTTTCTTCTCCTCATCGGGACCGATCGGTCCAAGACGCATAGACTATGCTTCGGGCCATCCACACTCTTCAACATGTGATAATAGCCTCTAATAATCTTGTCAGATGCGTGTTTGACAGAGTCGTACGAGCCTTCTTTTCGTCTGGATACAGCCGACTAGTATCGCTTAATGGCCTAACGCCGCGCAGCCGTATAAAGCCATGCCCGGCGGCTGTCCCACCCGACACGAGCCGACCTAGTCGCATGGGACAAGCACAAAACGACACCATATTGTTCACACAGCAAGAAAGGTGTATAAAAGGGACACTTGAGAAGCAAAGAAAATGATCATCCTCTTTTTTCTCTTCTTATCGGCTGGCTATCGATTTATTTTCGATAAGTTTTCCCTCCCTCTTTGTCTAAAGAACAAATATGGTGCTTGTAACGAATGGTTTCTTTATTGGATCGACTAAGGGCATCTCTAACTCTTAGTCTAGTGGTTTTTTCCTTATCCTTTAGGAGTTTTCCACTCTAAAATTGTCTTGTTCTTTTCTATTTGATTCATAATCGTTTTCCCCCTACAAAACAAATTAAAACCGAATTCGTCTTGCAACGAATCGGACGACTGTTGACACCCCATAATTTTCAGACCACAACAAGATCGGTATGAAAATATTGTCGAGTTGTTAAACTCACTTTTGTCCATATCACACTGTTGATGGTTGTTCATTTGTCCTTTGGTTAACTACGGGCTCAGGAATTCTCGACATACCATTATTTTTGGGCCTAAAATGTGAACTTCTTGATAATAATTAGAAGGAAGCAGTTGTCGACGCTTTTACTCTATTTTTTCAAAAACTAATTAAAGTGTTTAATTAACCTAAAATCCAACATTTTTAAATTATCCCATCATTGAACTCAATCTTGAATTAAAGCTATTTATATTCGATTGTATCTATTTGTTGCCCTAGTCTCAATTATGAATAATTAATTGCATTAATTAAAGTTATGGCTCTCAAAATAATCATATATTTTATTACCAAATTTGGTTTTATTATATAAAATAAAACAATTAGAACATTGATCCAAAAAGCATACAAAATCGACCACACCCCCTGATGATTCAATTTGTAGCCGCATACAAATACGAAAACAAACGAGTCGAACAGTGAATACTTACGAACACGAATAAGCGAACCCAAACACGAACTCGAACACAAAACATACAGATCCATAAATGAACATAAATAAAACGCAACACCAAAACGAATATGAACAAAAACACAAAACTAAAATGAACACGAACATGAACAAAATTTCATAAATATGAATAATGTTCAAATAAGTTTTTCTATGAACTATAATATGAACGAACTTGAACAAGTGAAAATCTACTCGTTCGTATCGAAAAATAGCTAGTGCTCCATTCGTTTTGATTTTTTATCAAAAATAAAGATACAAATTGACGTGTAGCATGTTAATTAAAGCTTACTTTGAAAACTATTGAAAAGATATTGAGTAATTACTATCTACTATATATATTCGTCAAATATTTTAATTGAGAAATATATATGATGTGTATATACCAATGTTTTCATACCGATCCGGAATCACGTATCGGTCTGGAATGGTATAAGCGGTACGACTGGTATACCGACCGATACCAAATTTTATTTTATTTTATTTTTTAAAAAATTAATATTTAATTAATTTTTTTGGGTCACCCCGAAAAAACCCAGAAATCGACCCAAATACCAGATACCGGGCGGTATGAAAAAAAATACCGATATAGAGCGAAATTTGACGTACCGACGGTATGAAAACATTGGTATATACATAAGATTCATGTATATTTGTTATTTATTAAGGAGATTTTACTTTTACCAAATTTAATTGTTTCTACAAATTCTACAAAAAGAAATAAACATTTGATTAAATTTATTTTTTATACACTCACAATATCTTTATTTAACCACAAAAAGGATGGAAGAACTCTGCTTCCAAGACAAGAAGTTTAAGCTCTCATATTACCTTTACATTTTGGTTCTTGAACAAGTATTTGATGCATTCTCTTGAACTTCTCTTCCTCAATATCTTCATCGCTAAAGTTCTGATCCGTCACCTCTGCTCAAAACACCGACCTCAGTCCCAATATATCACTACATTATTGTTAAGTTTATAGTGTCTGATCAATTTATATGAGAAATGTGTACAAATATGATATATAAGAGGAGGGAACCACACCGTAAAAGACTTGAACAATTTATTTACTATGGTTTACATTCCTTCTTATAAATCAATCCAATCCATATCTAAATTTTAGATTTCGGTGTGGGATAGTTCCTTCATATTTAACAATTACAAATACTAGTTTCATCTAATATAAAACTCTACCTGCAGTGGTTTCGACGATGTAGTCATGCCGTGTAACTTTATTGTTGTTCGAGGGATATTTCATGTTCATTTGGGATACTTTAGCTTCAACGGAACGAGACCAAAGGCAGCAATAAGGATGCTGAAACTGCAATATGAAGATAAAAAAGTAATGTTTGTCAGTAGTCTCCGAATTTTAAAATAATATAAAGATGCTGGTAAAAGCATAAAAAGCCATTGTTGGAACAAGGTGTATCATAAGAGAAACCTGGCTAGTTTGTCTGTTTTTCGATGATACGAATCCGATATCGTTTGGATGTTCATCTACCGATTCATAGAGTTGATGTAGGAACAAGGTTTCTAAGTTGTTGAGATACAAGCTGTGTTTCTCATTAGTCCATTTTGTGGGATCTGTTTCAGGATGCTTCAATATAATAAATAAGATCACTTTTTTGTCAATCAAAGAACAAGAATCATTGAAACATTGTAAAAATTAAGTAAATAGATTCAACAATTGTGATCTATTTTCATAATTTTGATAATTTTGGTTTCTAAAGTTTTATGATTATGACAATTTTAAAATATGAAAATGGCAAAAACATACCTCCTACTTTGTATATTTTGCAAAATAAATCTTCAGTTTTTGCATTATAAGATAAATCCTTGACCAAAATAAAATCTACACTATTTCAAAATCCTTAAAAAACCAGAAACGATACTATAAAAGATTTGAATAAATCATTTAGTATAATAATTATATTTTTTATAAAAAATTTCAATTTTAACAATTCAGATATTTGATCAAAATAAAATTTCAATGATCGATTTGATTTATCAAATATTATAAATTTTAATGATCAAATTACAAAAACATTTTTAAGACTAAATATTTTTTTACAAATTATATTAAGTGAATATACCAAAAATTGGAAATTTGAGAAGTAAAAAATTCATTTTGCCACAGAAATTAATCAAACGATTTGAAAAAACCAAAGCTTCTTACCAACAAATTGAACTTCCCTTTACGTTGATCAGATTTCCTTGCAGAACGGTGACGTGAATCTACCGATTCTTTCATACCCTGAAATTCAAAGAAAAACCCAGAGGAAAAAATGTCAATTTTATCGTGTTACAGTGTGTGGATTTCAGATATTCAAAGTTTAAGAAAAGATCATGTAAAAATGCCAAGCTGTCACGCTTTTACAAACATCAAAGGATAATCACAGAGCCCACTCGTCATCAAATTAAGGGTCCCGACATAAATATCAAGTTCACACAGAAATATCTCTTTTGCCCAGGCCCACAAACCATTCTTCATTTGCCTTCCCTTCGTCCCTTCTTTAAACAATAACTGTTGATCAATACAAAAAATAAATCTTTATATACTTTCTTGATTCTCCTGATCGGGTTCCGAGTGAATGAATCCGATCCAACACTTTATCAATCCAAATGAAAGGGGCTGAGGTAGGACTCTATTTTGCAATGTTTTCATATCGGTTCGAAATAACATACTGATCCTGACCTATATGAGTGGTGGGATCGGCATATTGGGTGGTAACAAATTTTATTTTTTAAAAAATTAATATTTAATTAGTTTTTTAGAATCTGACCCGAAAAACCTGAAAATCGACCATGATACTCGATATCGGGTAGTACGAAAAAAAATATCGATATTAAGCGAAATTTGACATACAGGACAGTCTACTGTCGGTATGAAAACATTGGTATTTTTTATAAATTTAACAAATGAAAAAGTGGTCCTTACGACGGAGTGGCCCATATGACTTCATAACGATCCCGACATATTTAACAGGACACGTGAGTCTTAAGGAAACTAATAATCGTTATGACAAGTGCAGGTCTGATAAGTATTAATGGCGAGAAATGAGGAAAAAGCAAAAGACGATCTAGATACTACGATATTCTATAAATATCGGCCTTCTTCTAAACCCAAATGATGGGATTTTCGGGCTAAACTCACCCTTTTCATATTTGTACCTTTGCCGCCCTTCGTCTTTAATTTCTCTGTAATCCTATGTATTGCAATAGTATATTGGTTGATAAGTTCTTTATTCGGTCTCGTAGTTTTTTCCCGTTCTTGAGATTTTGCACGTAAAATTCATGTGTCTCTTATTTAGATTTTGAATAAGTTGTCACCACAGCCACAATAAATTCAAAATCAATTTTCAAATTGAAAAATTTGGTTAGAATCTGGTGACTCGTAAAAAGGAACAATAACTTATCATTTGTATAAAAAATGTTAGCTTTATATATAGAACAAAAAGATTCAACAGGAGACTGTGAGGTTCTTGTCTATACAGACTTTGATCCTTTTAAAGTCATTCATCTTCTAACCTTTATTGACCTGCACATTTTCCATATAGATTCTTCAGACAGATTCTGTCATTCTACGACAATATGAAACAATCAGAATGTAAAGATATACCAACTAAAGATATAAGACAAATCTATTTATGTGGGTACCCGATTTGATTTCAGGAGATCGGATTTCTTGTACGTGTATCTGATGAAATTCACATCTTTCAATGTTAGCAAATGCATATGAGATTGCATGGGTTGGGATCGCCCCCATTTCATTTCCTAATTTCTCGCCATAAATCACTGTCAAATCTACTAAAATAGGAAATGTTTACTTAAGACACATGTACCTATTGTTAAGTGTGGAGATCGGTATTGGTATCGATCGGCCACACTTAGATGATGATCGACAATGTGATCGATCGAGACACACATGGAAGACGGGATGATCGGTATTGGTACCGATCGGTTTAGGACCGAAGTATGCCATACTGAATGTGACAAAGGGACCGAAGCAATCGGTAGAAGACCAAAACATGTGATCCGAAGATATGAGATGGAGTTAATCGGTCGAGGACCGAATTGAGATATGGTGGGACCCACTGGTCAAAGATATCGACAGTTATGGAAGAAGATATTGAAGGAAATAATATCATATCAAATCTATATATATGGACACATATATATGATTTGATTATGGATAATCATATATGGAGATATGATCAAATATTAGGAATATTTGTTTGTTACCTTAATATCTCAAACACCTCATATATATAAAGGGGTCTTAGGGTTCATTATAATGTATTTCAATACTCTTGTATTCCGAATTTCCTCTTTGTGTGTGTGTGTTGTAATCTTCTCAAGTGATAGTGAATTTGGATATTTCCGTCGGTCACGTGGTTTTTTCCCATTACGGGTTTCCACGTTAAATCTCTTGTGTCGTTGTTTTCTCTTTGCTTTAATTCTCGGGTTCTACTTAATCTATCGGGGTTGTTCCCACACGTGTTTAATCCCCAAAAATTGGTGGTGGCTGTGGGGTAGTAGTGGTGCAATCAGCGATGGGTGACGATAAGAGAAGTCTAAGGATGTTTGACAGATCTGATTTTGTTTATTGGAAAATGCAAATCTGTAATACCCTCTATCGGAATGATCTAGGGGAAGCGTTAGAAGAAAAGAAGCCGGCAAAGATGGAAGATGAGGATTGACAGAAATTGGATCGCAGGGCGTTGGCGATCGTTCAACTATCGTTGTCGAATAAGGTGGTGTTTAACTACAACAAACATACGACGACGTACGGTATGATGAAGGCGCTGTCCGATATGTACGAGTGGCCATCATCGACAAATCGTGTGCTCTTGACACGACAGTTGTATACCATGACGATGGGAGATGGTGCCTCCGTTGTAGAACATTTGAATGATTTCTGCAATCTTACCAACCATTTGTCGCTGGCTGGATATATCATGGATGATGACACGCAGGCCGTTGCCGTTCTTGGTACCATGCCCGAAAGCTGGTCGACGACGATTGATATTATCAGTAGTCAACCTGGGAAACTCAATTTTGATGATGTGCGAGCTCGACTCATCAGTGAAGAATTGAGAATGAAGCATAAGAGAGATACCAAAAGTAATGCATTGGTGGCAGATTCTTCCCGGGGTCGGAAGAATAACCGAATGAAGAATGGCGAGAACAGGGTCCGATTGCTGAAATTGCAGGAAGAAGAGACACTTCCGCAGGGAATGAAAGGAGCCGAAGAAGGAGGAGAATTCAGCATCGGTAGCGGCTGAATCTGATGATGCACTTGTACTCTGTCTCGAGAGTCCAGTGGAGTCATGGGTAGTTGACTCAGGTGCATCCTTTCACTTCTATTTTAACCAGAAGTTGTTTAAGTCTTTCAAAGTAGAGAATTTCGGGAAGGTTTATCTTGTCGATGGGAAGTTCCTGGAGATCACATGTCGGTGTGATATACCGATCCGATCCTCAAATGATTACTGTTGGACCTTGGAGGATGTAATGTATATACCTGGGCTGAGTAAAAACCTGATATCGGTCGGACAGTTGGATTCCAAAGGATACCTAACGTCTTTCGGGAGCGGTCGGTGGAGAGTGACCAAAGGGGATTTGGTCATTGCTAAAGGAATCAAGTCGGGAACTTTGTACGTGGAGAAACTGATCGGGGAAAATGGGGACCGATCCACTCTCACTACACTGGAGACCGATCGGTCATATGAGGATCGATCCACGGAGGACCGAAGGAGGTTGCTGAAGATGTTGCACGATGGCCTTGGCCACATGAGTGAGAAAGGCATGAAGATCATGACCCGGAAAGGCTTATTACCGACCTTTGAGGACAAAGAGGTTGGGTTCTGTGAAGATTGTGTGCTCGGCAAGTAGAGGAGAGTAACCTTTACGAAGGTGAAGCGGGATCGGAAAACCATCAAACTGGAACTCGTGCATACTGATGTGTGGGGTATGGCACCGGTCGAGTTCGTTGGAGGCTCGAAGTACTACGTCACCTTCATTGGCGACTGTACCCGTAAGGTATGAGTCTATTTTCTAAAAAAGAAATATGATGTGTTCCAGACATTCAAGAGGTAGAAAGCAGAGGTGGAGCTCGAGGCTGGAACCAAGTTGAAGTGTCTGAAATCAGACAATGGAGGAGAGTATGACGGGGAGGAGTTCAGAGATTACTGTTTGACAAACGGTATTAAGCTGGAGCGATCGGTCCCGAACAAGCCGAGGTAGAATGGAGTTGCCGAACGAATGAACCGAACGTTGAATGAGTTTGCCCGATCGATGAGATTGCACACTGGTCTACCAAAGACCTTTTGGGCGGATGCTGTGAGTACAACAGCATACCTGATCAATCGGAGTCCATCGGTACCACTGGATTGCGAGTTGCCGGAGGAGAAGTGGACTGGGAAAGAGGTGAAGCTGGATCATCTCAAAGTATTTGGTTGCATTGCGTATGTCCACATAGACCCTGAGAAGAGGGATAAGCTTGATGCTAAAGCTGTAAAGACTGTTTTCGTTGGTTATGGAATTAATTATTTTGGTTACCGGTTTTGGACCGAAGGTAGGAAAATAATTAGATCGGTCGACGCGACCTTCAACATCAACTTTACAAGGATACTGTCGCGAAGACTGAGGAGAAGTCTACCGAGGTGATAGTGGTGACACCATCAAGTGGGAGCAGTTGATCTCCGGATCGATCGGAAGAGCCGATCGGTATCACTTCTGATGAAGAGTCAGAATCTTAGTCTGATCGGTCCGATACCGATCAGCAGAATGAAGACCAGGCAACAGATGACAATGTCGAAGAAGTCACTCATGTGTTGAGGTGGTCAACCAGGGAGAGGAGATCACCCGATCGTTACACTCTTGTAATATATCATACATTGTTGACTGATGATGGCGAGCCAGAGAATTTCCGAGAGACTGTTGAGTCTCGTGAGCAGGAAAAGTGGGAGCTTGTTATGGAGGACGAAATGGCGTCCTTGTCGAAGAACAAGACTTGGGTCTTGACAGAATTGCCGAGGGGGCATTGGGTCTTACTCAATAGATGGATCTTTAGAGTGAAGCAGGAGGCAGATGGGTCCAAACGTTACAAAGCGAGATTAGTGGTCAAAGGATTCTTACATAAGAAGGGAATTGACTATTCCGAAGTATTCTCACCGATCGTCAAGATGACGACGATCAGAGTGATTTCGAGTATAGTGGCTGTGGAGAATCTCGATCTTGAGCAAATGGATGTGACGGTTTTCCTTCATGGTGACTTGCAGGAAGAGATTTACATGGCACAACCAGAGGGGTTTAAGGCGCATAGTAAAGAAAATATAGTCTGCAAATTAGTAAAGAGCTTGTATGGATTGAAACAAGCTCCTCGGCAATGGTACTTGAAGTTTGATTCCTTAATAACCAAACTAGAATTCAAAATATGCGAGACAGACAACTGTTGTTATCTCTGATGGGGCAAAGGGACATACATAATCCTTCTACTGTATGTCGATGACATGTTTATCGCACGGGGTGACATGGAGGAGATAAAACAAGTCAAACGGGAGTTTTCCGAAGCATTCGAGATGAAGGACTCGGGACCGGTCAAGCATATTCTGAGAATGAGAATCTCGAGAGATCTGCAGAAGGGTATACTTACCTTGTCTCAGGAAAAATATATTGAAAAAGTGATTGATCGGTATCAAGTGGAAAACTTGAGGGTTATTAAAACACCTTTGGGAGCACACATGAAACTCTCAAAGGAGCATGCGCCAATGACAAACCAGGAGGCCGAAGAGATGAAGAATTTGGCATACTCTTCAACGGTCGGTAGTTTGATGTATGCAATGGTCTGTACGAGACCTGATATTGACATGGAGTGGGAGTCGTGAGCAGGTTCATGTTGAACCCTAGGAAAGAGCATTGGGAAGCAGTGCTATGGTTGCTACGATACCTCAAAGGGACATCAGGGCGGAAGTTGTGTTTTAGAAGGGGACCAATCGAACTAACTAGGTACGTAGGCACCGACCTTGGAGGAG
>RWGZ01001225.1:140134-224331 GCA_009725065.1 Utricularia reniformis | reverse complement strand
GTGTACTTAAGATAAAATGGTCCGATGTTCCGTGATGGGACCGAAGATAACCTTGGCGAAATAAAACGGTTTCTGACAGCTGGCTCCATGGTTCGGTCCAAACGGTTACAAACCCACGCGTTCCACGCTTCGGGCCTCCACACGTTTACCACGCCTCGGGCCAGATCACGTAGACCATGCCTCGGTCCCGACCTCGTTTTACATCGCGCGACAACAACATCTAACAAACCTGTCAGAGGCAGTTACAGAGCGTGGATTACACACGCCCTCAACTCTATAAAAACATAGCACAACGACAGAAAAAGCAGGACCCTTTGGATGCATAAGAACATGCCGTTACCCTGCCGGAGTTCTTATTGCTTTCTTATTCCCTATTATCTTCTTAAAATCTTTGTTGTATTCTGTAATGAATCGTTTGATTAATGAACAGGCTAAGAGCTTATTTCGCTTTTAGCCAAGTGGTTTTTTCCCCAATTCCTAGGGTTTCCACTATAAATTGCCTTGCTTCGTTATTATTTCCAGTTTCTTAATCATTTTCCCATAAAAAACAAATCAAAACCGAGTTCATTTCTTAACGAACCGGACGACTGTTGGTACCCCTAAAAAGGGATCATAACAGAAATAAAGATGGAAAATGCAATTATTTTTTAATCAAAATGTACCTATACTTGGCTTTAGAGTGGACTCACCAATTGGAGATAAACTTCAGAAATATAAATGTTAATACCCAAAGCATCCTGACTTTGATAAAAAAATATAAGTAAGGCCAACATCATTATCAATACTATGGAAAAAATGGCTAGCACGATGAGTATGATCCAACGCCATATTGAAAATATATATGGTCGGGACACTCTCGTTCCTCTATTTTTATTAAAAAAAATTAAAATAATTATAAAATACAAAAATATTTATAATATATTTATATAATGATTTTATCGATAATATTATGCTTTTAAGGTATCTGATTTGTAAATAAATAAATTTAAAAATTATAAGTGTCCGGATATTGTTTAGGGATGAGAGGAAATTTATTTATAAAATTAAATAATAATGATGTGTACAGAGAGAAAACTGATGTTGAGTAGAGAAAAACATTTTTGGGTGGACATAATTGAGGATGACCTTATAGTGGTGGTTTTCAGTCCAAGGTAGTGGAGTTTGCCAAAATTTTCGAGGTTCGGAGGAATAAGATGGATGAAGTGAAGCACGATCAAGAAAATGTGTAACACTTACATTCACAATGCAAAACCAATGTTTTCATACCGTGCGGGACAATAAAAACCAGGCGGCACAGGTCGATACCGGGTTTATAGGTCAGAACCCGAGTTTTCCAGGTCGATCCGGAAAAAAAATAAAAAAATAGTAATTAAAAAAAAATTTCTACCACCAGTTATACCCGCCGTACCGAAAAGGTACAATAGACAGTATGAAAACATTGCACCGAACTACAAATGTCACAAATGGGTATAAGACTAACTTTAACGGGGGACAAAGTCGAGCAGTTAATTTTTTCAATTCTACGCCCGATCGACTTTGCCAAAATTGATTCAATAGACAGTCAATTTTAGCAAACTCGAATGACATTCAACTTTCCCAAAGTTAACTATCTTTCTAAAACCCTAAATATAATTCATTTATACTCATTAGTAGGGATGTGTGTGGATCAGGTAACCGATCCATTCATCATTTTTTGGAACCGATCCGATGGATACAGATCATAAAAATCATGATCCGATTGCGAATCGGTTTACGGATCGATTTGCGGATACCCTAATATTTTTTTTTTAATTATAATTGACTATAAGAAATTATCATCAATCACTAAAAAAATATTTTTATTTGATAAACATACAAATTATAAAACAACCGAAAAACATATATTTAGAATTTTCAAATAACCGTAAAACAAAACTTGAATTCAATATAAGAATTGAATTAAAAAAATATATGTAAACAATGAATTAAATTTTTCTTCTAAATAGATGAATTTGTAAAAAATAAACATAATTCATTTACATATTCGTGATAACAACCTATAAAAATAAAATTAATTGTAAAATTAAATATATTTTAAATGATAATATAAAATATCAGAATAATTATGGGTGCAATTTACTGTTCATCCTATTTTTTTTTTGATAATTTAATTTTCATCCTATATATTCGAAAGATTTAAAAATGACATAATTGTTGTAATTTTTGTTAGATTTTAGTCATGGCCGTTAAATGACCCGTCAAAATTGTAGAAAAGAATTAACGCTGTGTTTTTGCGCGGGTGTAAAACCTAATGGTCATTGGAGAAACTTGGAGTATTTTAATCTAAAATTTTCACGAACTAAAATCATCTTCCTTTCTTCTTATAAAGTACTCAAAGTAGAATTGTTGCACAGGGCATTGAAGAATCATTTTTCCCTAAAGGATGTCTTGGTCTCTACTAAAATTTCACTATAGTGGTCGGATGCGCTTCTTCCCATTTCAACGGTTCATTGAGACATACTCAACAAGTGTGATTCTTGGTGCCGACTACAAATTGTGTATGTCTTTTCTTGTTAATTTTGCAAAAGAACTTGGGTATGTAGATGAATTTCTCATGAAATTTTGGACTAAATACGGCGGTGTTGGAAGTATTACATGGAAGGTGTTGGCTACGGAAAATGATTGTTCTATTTGTTGTGAGTTGATGAGGGATGAATCTGTACTTGTGTTTTATATGGAGTACTTTGAACATGTATTAGTACCTCAAAATTTTATTTTGGATAAAAATGGTACTGATGAAAGTTCCAGTAGTGTTTTGGATGCAATGGGAGTTTATAAGGAATTTAATGTTGAAGTAGGGAAAGACAAAGAAGAAAATGATGGTTGCCGGAATATTACAAATTTTAATGTCTTAAACAATAGTAAGAATGTGAGGCAGTGTTTTAGAGATGCTGATTATATTTTTTCTGATTCAGAAGAGGAGGATCCTGAGATAATAGAATCATTAGCATCGGAGAACAGTGATATTGAAGAGTGTCAGGCAAACAACAATGACATGGATTCAGATGGGGTTCACAGCCCCACTTACTATGATATGCTAGATGCTAAAGAAGATTGTTATTGCGTATTTGATCCTTCTGCCTAGTTCAAAAATCTTCCATTGTAGTTGGGTATGTTATTTGTTGATAAGGAGCAAGCTAAGTTCGCCATTACATTGTGGGCCTTTCAAGAAGGACGAGAAATTGTATATAATCATAATGATGTTGGCCGTTTAATGGTATGCAAATTTAAATTATAATATTCATAATGTATGTAATTTTTCATTTGTCGATTCGATGTGTTCCAATTTATTTGTTGTTTATATCTTTCAACTTCTAATTCATTTTTTTTGGTTTTTTTTTCTGGAGGCACATTGTCGCCATCCCGAATGCCCATGGAAGATCACAGTAACATGTAAAACAGCTGATCCGGGTTAGAGTGTAAAGACATTCTTAAAAGATCATGCTGAAGATTGTCTAAGACATGACACAAATAGAGCAATCACTCCATCATGGCTTGGTAAAACATTCGTGGATAAATTTATGGATAATCCAACATTAAAACCAAAGGCGTTCTTGAAGGAGGTGAATAAGAAGTTAAAAGTGTCAATTACTAGAGAACAGGCTCTACGAGCAAGACGATATGCACTTAATCACATAAGAGGCATTTATGATGAGCAATTTGCAAAAATCAAGAACTATAGATTACAACTTCTACAATCTAACCCTAGCTCTTCAATACACATCTTAGAGGTTGTTGATGATGAAAATGCATGTATGAAGCGATTTAAGAGAATGTATGTGTCATTTGCAGCTTGTACGAATGGTTGGAAGAATGGTTGTAGGCCAGTCTTTGGTCTAGATAGCTGCCACATTCAAAATGGAGGCCAACTGCATTTTGCAGTTGGAGTTTATCCAAATAATGGTATTTTTCCTTTAGCATATGCCGTTGTGGAGACAGAATCAAAAAACACATGGTCATGGTTATTGAACCACTTGAAGCTTGATCTTGATCTTGATGAGAGGAACATGGAAGAAATTGCAGTCATGTCTGATAGGGATAAAGGACTTATCCCAGCTGTTATTGAAGTACTACATTGTGCTTAGGTATGATAATATATTGCTCATAGAATTTAATTTTTAATAAAATTGTTCAAGTTGTTTGATGAAATTAGAAATTCTACAACTATCGATTCCATAATTTTGTAGATGCGGCATTGTGTTCGTCACATTGTTGAAAATGTGAGAAAACGCCCTGGATGTGGGACACTTAATGTTGCAAACACAGTGTCGGATGTTGCACGAGCTACTAATTCTGATGTATTTCGCTGGAAAATGGAACTTCTAAAACATATTTCACCCTCGGCTTATAAGTACATGAATGATATTCCCCATGGCCAATGGAGTCGAGCGTTTTTCAACAATAACACAAAGTGTGACATCCTTCTAAATAATATATGTGAATCTTTGAATGCAGTTGTGATAGAAGCTAGGAAGAAACCCTTAATACTAATGTTGGAGGATTTGAGAATGTATTTTATGAGGAGGATGAACTCTCAAAGGAAGAAATGTAAACAATGAATTAAAAAAGAGTTCAAGTTTGGTCCTCGAATTTATCGGTTGATAAATGAGAATATCAAAGAAGGAGCTAATGAAGAGTTAGATGCATGAGACAGTTGGATTTGGCAGTGGAGAGTAGAAGGAGGCGAGCAAACTGTAGTTAAGCTTCGAAGCTGGGAATGCTCATGTCGTAGATGGCAACTTACAGGTTTCTTGTATTTTATTTTTGCACTATTTTAAAGTTCAAATATAATTTCAATCGCTCTAAATTTGTCCAGGTTTACCGTGTAAGCATGCTAGCAAGGCAATAGAGCAAAGTAAACATAGTGTTATAACAGACTATGTTGACAATTGCTATAGTTTGAGTTCATATGCCTCTGTCTATGCCAAAGTGATTAATCCATTCCCATATGAAAGTTATTGGTCGATAACTAATGAACATGCACCCTTAACTCCATTGTATAAGAAAATCACAGTAGGGCGGCCAAGCAAACACCGCAAACGTCCTCGTACGGAGCCTTCAAAAAAATATCTAAGTAATTTGGCAGGGGTACGCCGAGTGGTAGGATATTCTCTATATCGTAATAGTGGTCATAACAAGAGATCGTGCCCTAACGTTGCTATGAATGGACCTCTTGATTTGTCACAAGAGAATATGGATGTTTTGAATGCAAGTCAAGATGATAGCGTATCCACATCAGCCGTTAAAGAACAGGTTTTCCACCATTTGTTTAATTTTTTGTATTTAAATAATGATTTTATATCTCTATATTATATTTGAAAGTTGATTACACATTGCACATATTGTAGATACATAAGAAGCCTAGAAAAGATGGTCATGGTGCTGCCAATGTGAACATTTCCAATTCTAGTTCTTTACAAGTGCATAATCAGTGTTTCGTAGGTTGTATATTTGGAAGTGCACCCCTGTCATACAAACCATGAATTTTCTGTCCCATGCCTAAGTTAAGTTGCACTAAATGATTATTCCAATTTTATTTTGTATTTTCAATGGTAAAACTGCTCAAGAAAATATTCTATGGATTATAAATGATATTTTATCTTAATTTGCAATTTCACATTCAAATAGTATGCATAACAAATATTGAATTATTCCATCACATTGTCATTTTTATCTGTTATGCAAATACCTTCTTTTGAATTCATCCGAATGTAAAAATAAGGAAATAGATAGAGACAACATTTCCATAAACAACTCTGAAAATAACGATTCGTAAACAACTCTGAAAACAACATCCAAATCACAAAAAACTAAGTAATACATGTAGAACTTCTTTTAATAACTTTAATATAAAGTGCCAAAATTTGCCACATTATGTAATATTTGTGACTAAAATGAAACATAAAACAAATATGATGAAAAAAGACGATTCAGACTTTAAATATGATTATTTGAAAAAAAATTAAAAGACAGTTATAACCGATTTTCACCTTTTGAGATTTAAAGGGAAGTGACGAAAACATGCCACATTATATAATATTTGTGACTAAAATCAAACTTCAAAACAAATAGGATGAAAATAGAAAATTCGGATTTTAAATATGACTTTTCCAAGAATTTTCCCCAATAATTATCTAAGTTACTAAAAACATGAATTTCAAAAATCAATCTCTGATATTGATTAATTGATATTCTTCCATATCGGTTATTTTTGAAAAATAAGAATAAAAATTAAAATATTATTATTAATGGAAAAAAAAATATTTATAATAAGGAAAAAAATATATTATCATATATAACATTTTTATTTTATAAAATTGGAAAAAAAAAAATATAATAAAAAAATCAGATCGAATCGGATATGAATATTTAAAACCGTATCCATTCCGAAACCGCATTCGATCCGATTAAATATTTACGATTCTAATAATCGAAAAATCGACTCAGTTATATCGATTTTTCGGATCACCGGATTTTCATTCACACCCCTACCCATTATTTCCACCCACTACCAATTCATTCATTCATTCTCAATTCTGTAGGTATGATATTTTATTTAATTTCAATATTGTGTATTTAATATTTAATATTTTAATTTGTAGTTATGTTATTATTATATTACATGTGTTATATATGGATTAATTTATGTTATTATTTAATTGCATAATGTTATTATATAATATTAGTACATTTAATTTCTTTAAAACTTAATTTATTATTTAAATAGATATTAATTGATATAGCTTTTTTATTAGAGATTGACTTGTTTGGTGGATTTTCTCAAGTAGAATCATCTTCGTTTATGGATTTGCTGATTAGCCCAGACCAATCGGATGGACAGCGGCTGCAGCGGATGAGGAAAGGAAAGAAGAAAAGAAAAGAAGCGATCTAAATCGATTGCGATCGAGTTTGCCAAAGTCGACCGTCCTTGGAATCGACTTTCGCAAATGCGAGTGGTTAAATAAAACCAAATCGATTTTGCTAAATTTGATTGGCTGCAAAATTGGAAAAATTAACTGCTCGACTTTGGCAAACTCGATTCCTTGCTTTTTTCATCCTTAGCTTTTCCCAAACTCGAACCACCTCAGAAAGCATAACAAATTCAAAAATCATCCTATTTTGCACAATATCCCGAAAATACTTTCCGCGGACAGAGGGTTGGTCACCCCTTGATATGTTTAATTATTTATTTAATTATTTATTGATATGTTTATTATATTTTATATAATATTATAATAAATAAAATAATTATAGATATGAATAGATATTTTAAAATATTTTATTTTGATATATAGTTTAATTTAAATACAATAATTTAAATATGTAATTTTTAGTAAAACTCGATCGTTTCGAAATAAATATATTAAAAACGAGTACAAAGTAATTGTAAAAAAATATAATAAATATTGAAACATAATACAATAGAATGACAAATTAATAAATAATGAAAATATTAAGATTAATACGTAATATTAATGAGAAATGAATAGTAAATATATAAAGTTGATGAGATATAAAGATAAAATTGAATTTGGATAGAGAAGATGACGTGTATAAAAGAGAAATAAAAATGATGTAGATGAGTGAAAAGTTTTAGAAGTGGTAAGAGAATATGATGTAGATGTGAGAAAATGATGATGTGTAGAGAGATTTATACGACGGAAATGAGTTTGGATACGGATAAGGTTACAGGTAGCCTAAGAGTTTCTGTAACGCCGGACAACGGCGTATGGAAATACGTCATTGTCCGGCTGAATGTCCTCCACATGGACGCCCGTGGTTACTTGGGCGCCCATGTGGCCGCGGAACGTACTGATCCCTTTATTTTTTTAATTTTTTAAATTAATTTTTTATTTTATTTATAAAACATAACTTTTAATAATTTAAATTAATAAATATATTAATGTTGGAATCAATTAAAAGATCAGCAGAAAAAGTATGGTTACAATGATTGAGCAACAGATTAGCTGCTGCGTTATAAAACATGGAAGTGCAGTTATGCACTTGAAATAAAACGCATAAAGACGTGTGTGATATGTATAAATAAGAGCACGATAGATACACTTCACTTAGCGAGTGAAATTAAATAGTCTGTTATGCACAGCAGACTCGTCTTCTTTCCTTTATTTTAAAGCTTGGCTTCTCCTCTCTATTTTCTCAGCATTGTAGCCTTCACTTTTGCTTGACAATCTAAAGATAATTCGTTCCAACATGGTATCGGAGCAAGGCGATCACATTCCCGAGCCTATTGTTCAGCGGATTGAGAACACAGTCGAAGCAGAAGATATGAATTCACCTTATCACATTCATCTGTCGCCAATAACAATTTCTCCCATTCTTAGTGGAGGCAATTATGTTCTCTGGCGACGTTCGTTTATGCTGGCACTATCTATAAGAAACAAGATGGGATTCATTGATGGCTCCATTAGTGAACCAAATATGACAGATGCGGAATACTTCAAGTGGAAAAGATGTAATGACCTAATTGTATCCAGGCTATTGAAATCGATTGAGAAAACACTTGCTCAAACAGTATTTTACATTCCCTCAGCTAGACGCATCTGGGACACCAAAGAAAAGTGATTCTCGAGACCTAACGACAATCGGGTCTGCCACTTGCATGTTGAGATTGGGGCTGTTAGACAACGAACTAAATGTGTTTTCGATTATTACACAGAACTATCAGTATTGTGGGAGGAACTGGGAAATTACAGACCCGATCCTCATTGCCTCTGTGGGAATTGCTCATCTCAGTGTTTTGAGTACTTTGCTGCTATGCAACAAAAGGATAAGGTCTTCAAATTCCTCAATGGGTTAAACAATTCTTTCTCAGCAATTCGGTCTCAACTCATTGGACAACAACCATTCCCTTCCCTTGATGAGGCATATAACACCATTATGTTAGAGGAATTACAAAGAAAGATATTTACTCCAGTTACTTTGATTAACAATCCTTCCAACTCAGATGTAGCTGCTATGTATGGCAAAACTTCGGATAAGAAGGATCTATTCTGTAACTACTGTAAGAAGAAGGGACATACAAAGGAACAATGCTACAAACTGATTGGGTATTCTTCGGATTATAAGTTTAAAGGGAAAGAAAAGCAATCAAATTATTCTAATCAGATTGCTGCTGAAAACTTCCCTAACAAATCTGTTGCAAATATGGCTATGCCCATGCTTACTAAGGAACAGATGGATCGCTTATTATATCTTATCAACAACGATGGTGCGCAATCTGCTGTAACAGAGGAAGGACCAGTTGCAAATATGGTGTCTCTGCCACAACAAAATGTGAATGTTTTTGGAGGTAAAAATCTCTGTCTTACTGGTATAACCATGAGCTATGCTTTAAATATTTATGGAGATAAGAACGACAGGTTATGGATAGTGGATTCAAGAGCAACTGAAAATACGTGCTACAATAAGGAATTATTTACTGAAATGAGATAGGGTAGAAGCGTTTTAGTACGTCTGCCGAATGGGACAGATGTGAATGTTTCATGGTTTGGTACAGTAGCGTTAGGAAATGGTCTAATGCTTAGAGATGTCTTATACATTCCATGCTTTACTTACAACTTATTGTTTGTTGCCAGATTAACAAAAACTGTGAATTGCTGCTTTGTGATGAATGATCGATGTTGTTGGATACATGAACTATCACCATTGAAGATAATTGGAGTGGCTGAAAGAAGAAATGGTTTATATGTTTTAATTATGGACAAAGTTGTTTTGAAAAATCGGATTGAATCAAAAATTAATCCCTATATGGTTGTTTCAGATTCATTGCAGTGTAAAGTGAATGAATCTAAAAGCCATTTATGGCATCTGCGACTGAGCATCCCTCACATAAAATCCTATCATACATAAGCGAATTTGGATCAGGGGCATCTTCTGATAAACCATGTGATGCATGCCATAAGTCAAAGCAGAAAAGAAAGCCCTTCCCGGAACATTTAAAGAATTCCCATGAACCATTTGCTTTAATACACTTAGACACATGGGGGTCCGAATGAAATTGAAGCTACTGGCGGATATAAATATTTTTTTTGTTTCGTTGATGACTACACTAGAACCACTTGGACTTATTTAATGAAATCTAAGAGCCAAGCAAGACAAATCATTCCAGAATTCTGTAAATTTGCAGAACAACAGTATGATAAGAAAGTACGAATAATTCGTAGTGATAATGCTCCAGAATTCAGATTAGTGGAATTATACATGTCTCAAGGCATCATTCACCAGACTTCATTCGTTGAAATCCCCAGCAAAATGCAGTAGTAGAAAGAAAATTACAGCACCTAGTGGTTATGAGGAGAGCTCTCCTTTTTCAGTCTGCTCTTCCAATAAATTTTTGGGGATACGTCATACTGAACTGCAACCTTTTTAATCAATAGGCTACCATCCAGAATATTGGAATTTGCCTCTCCATTTGAGTTGCTTCATGGACATTCACCTTCTTATCAAAATTTACGAATATTTGGATGTTTATGTTATGCATCTACATTAAAGAATAATCGAAAGAAATTCGATTCTAGATCATGGAAATGCATATTTATTGGCTACCCCATGAATATCAAAGGTTAAAGACTTTTTATTTAAATACTTCACAAATATTCTACTCAAGAGACGTAACATTTTATGTAGATCAATTTCCATTCTCTGATAAAGTATCAAATGAAGAATTTGCTCCAGTGACTATTTCAGAGATTCGTCAGACACCAATATTTGATCCTCAACGATGATGTTTTCTCCTGATTCATACTCACCTTCCGCTGCTACTCCACAACATGAATCACCAGGGGATACAACCAACAATGATATCATGCTTGAGGACATTACTCAGTTACGAAGAGGAGACCGAATAAGAAAACCACAAGCTTATCTCCTTGATTATGATTGCAACATTACTCAATGCAGCACTTCCCACCCCATACATAAAGTCCTATCGGACAGAACCTTGAGCACCTCATACAAGGCATTTTTAACTTCTCTCAATAGCATTACAGAACCTTCGTCATATCTTGAAGCTAGCACACAACAGGCCTGGAAAGAAGCCATGTTATTAGAACTCGAAGCTCTTCAGCAGAACCAAACCTGGGAGATTACATCATTACCTATATCTCAGCATGTGGTGGGATGCAAATGGATCTATAAAGTAAAAATAAAAGCAGATGGTTCTCTAGATCGATGCAAGGCACGCCTTGTGGCTCGTGGTTACAATCAGATCGAAGGATTTGATTTTCATGAGACTTTTAGCCCTGTTGTCAAGCAATGTAGTGTCCGGCTTTTTTTTGCCATGGCTGCAAAATCCAATTGGTTATTACACCAATTAGACATCAATAATGCATTCTTGAATGGAAATCTATCAGAGCTCGTTTATATGGAAGTTCCCCAAGGCCTCCCGCTTGAGGGGGAGTGTCTTCCAGTTCCAAGCGGATTTAAGCCCGTTTGCCGATTAAGGAAAGTTCTGTATGGCCTGAAACAAGCATCTAGGGAATGGAACACGAATTTTACCGAAGCCATGCTATCTTTTGGATTCACTCAATCTTTATCAGATTACTCATTGTTCACTAGAAATGAATCTAAATCATGTCCATTCATAGCTCTACTTATTTACGTCGATGACATTATCATTGGAAGCACTTTTGCCTCAGCCATTCAATCAATGGTCGATTATTTAGAGTCACAGTTTGGATTGAAAAATCTTGGAGTCCCTCGTTACTTCCTGGGAGTGGAAATTGCCAGGTCGAAACAAGGAATCGTTCTCAGCCAAAGAAAATATACCTTGGACATTTTGGAAAGTTGTGGGATGCTAGGTACCAAACCTGTGGATACACCCATAGAGCAAGGTCACAAGCTGGCATTAAACAGTGGAAATATACTAGCATATGTGACTGTTTACAGGAAATTGGTGGGGAGGTTAATCTATCTAACATTCACAAGACCCGATATCGCATATTCAGTCCATATTATGTCGCAATTTATGGAAAAACCAACTGATAAGCATATGAGAGCTGCATTTCGAGTCTTGAAATATCTTAAACAAGCACCTGGATGTGGTATTCTTTTATCAGCAAATTCTGAGTACAATCTTATGGGATATTCGGATAGTGACTGGAGCACCTGCCCTGACACCAATAAATCTGTTTCTGGATATTGCGTTTTTCTTGGTGAGAGCCTCATCAGCTGAAGATCAAAAAGACAAAACATTGTGCTAGGAGCTCAACTGAAGCAAAATTTTGATCCATGTATACGTTCACGTGTGAATTGATGTGGATAAGGGATTTGTTATCAGATTTTGGAATTCTAGTGGGCAAGGTTAAGGTATTTTGCGACAATCAATCGACCATACAGCTCGCACGAAATCCAGTCCTACACGACAGAAAAAAACACTTTGCCCGGGACTACCACTTCGTTAGAGAGAAAGAGAAGAAGGCATCATCAATATTTCTTATGTCCCAACTAAAGAACAATTGGCAGATGTTTTCACCAAATGACTTCCGAGGTTGCAATTTCAATATCTATTCTCCAAGATGTGCATGAAAAACATTCATGCACATCTTGAGGGGAGTGTTGGAATCAATTAAAAGATCAGCAGAAAAAGTGTGGTTACAACGACTGAGCAACAGATTAGCTTCTGCGTTATAAAACGTGGAAGTGCAGTTATGCACTTGAAATAAAATTAAAAAAGACGTGTGTGATATGTATAAATAAGAGCACTGCATATACACTTCACTTCGCGAGTGAAATTAAGCAGTCTGTTATGCACAGCAGACTCGTCATCTTTCCTTTATTTTAAAACTTGTCTTCTCCTCTCTATTTTCTCTGCATTGTAGCCTTCACTTTTGCTTGACAATCTAAAGATAATTCGTTCCAACAATTAATATAAAATATTATAAAAATTATTATTTTATTTTGATAATATAAATATAGAATTTTATATCAAATTCAATTTCGAAATATAGATATTAAAAATGAATATAAAACAATAAAAAAAATATAATCTGACATTGAAATATAATACATATAACAATGCAAATTAATAATATTTAAACGTCGACATCGTCAAAATTTTAAAAAATTAAAATTAAAATATAATATCTAATGATAAATTAAATAATAAATATATAAAATTAATGAGATAGAGAGATAAAATTAAATTTGGAGAAAGAAGATAATGTAAATGAAAGAAAAATAATTAATGATGTGGATGAGTAAAATGTTTTATAAGTAGAAAAAGAATATGATATAGATGTGAGATAATGATGTGTAGAAAGATTTATACGACGAAAATGGTTTTGAACGTGGACAAAGTTACAGATAGCCTAACGTCCACAATTTTGTAACTCGTAAATACTTTCGTAAGTTCGATATAAGAAATGAGGTAAAATACTACATATAACTCCCAGACCGAAATCACTGTCCATTATTTGATATACAAACCATACACATAGAAACATACAAAGTCAGACATATACAGACATACATACACATAACACAAGTCATACCTTGTAGCTTCAAAGCACAACCATAATATTCATCTGTACAAATATCACACAACCAGACTTGATTTCTACGCACTTGCTGATATAGAAACAGCTTTAACCTCAACATGCTGCTTATTCCTGTCATTTTCACTAGGTTTAACAACGAAAGCAGCAGCAGCGACAGCTTCTTCCGGCATCTCTTTGTCATTGCAGCTCACTTGATGCACCGCAATTGACCCCGAAAGCTCGTTGCATTCTTGATCATCATTAATAACTTCCCATTCTTCTCTCAGAGTTGTAACTTGAAGACCTTCTGATTTAAGTGTTTCTATCTCGAAAGCAGTGGGGAGAATGACATAATCGTTTAATGGGTTGTAGAAAGGATCATGATCTGCTTTCAACCAATGTTTCAGGATTCGGAATACATGTCGATCGCAGAGTATTCCTCTGTGATCTCCAGCTACTCCGATTCTTGCTTCTGCATGAAGTCCATCTGCCTGTAAAAGTTTAAAATGGATGATGTTATTATAGCTTTAGAGAATTTTCTGAAGTTAATGAATATAGATACCATTGCAGATTCTACAGGAACAGTGCCATCCCCGTCTACATATATGTATTTCCCCTGTAAGCCAAAAGCTTGAGTTAGTATTAAGAACACTCGATTTGGGTACATATCCAACGAGTCAAATAAAGGGTAATTCTTAAGAATTTAGAAAACAGTGCTAGAATTTATTATAAGGGATAATAAGGAAAACTGCACTAGAATGTATATATGATTCGGTACGTATCGATCAAAGAGTTCTCATTTAAAAATAATGGAATTGACTAAACCAAAACATGGTTCTTCTTACAAGGATATTATTACCTGGAGAGAATGCAATTGTAGTAAATCAGAGACAGGGGCTGTCTCACTTCCGTAGCTGTAAAATAACATCTCCAAGAAAGTAAGTTTAAACATCATGGATATTCAACAAGCAAACTAGTGGCCAAATTAGAAAAGAGGGAACTTTACCACACAGAGTGAGCAGTCTTGTTACTGGTGCCATAAATGTTGTAGAATTTAATTTGATCTGGAAGCACCGCTGCACCAAGCAACTTGCGTGTTTCATTAGCCCATTTTAAGATATCCATGTTGAATGGTAAGGAAATATCATCACCATCATACGTCGCCTACAAAGCAAATATTATTGTATATTAAGAAGCAAATTCTCAACTCACAAATATTTGCTGGACAAAAGTAATAACTCAAGATCCAATTAACACATCACAGCCAATAAGATAATTCAAGATAAACCATAAGAAAAATCGATAATCTCAGCTCAACGCCTCTTAAAAAACATCAAATGAAGCTCGAGTTAATCTAGAAAAATCAAGTTTCCATATCAACCGAACACATAACATGATAACATTTATCATGTCGTTGCAACTCACCTTGTTCTGGGAAAGAGCTTCAGCAAAAACCTGTATAGCATCTGATGGTGGATAGGACTCTAGTATTATTGAGGAGTTCCCATCGCTATCACACTTTTTTCTCCATATCTCAAGAAGTGGGATGTGCTCCCAATTGAAATCTGTGCAGGCCATCAGTTCATAAATGGATGGGCATTCAATCAGCTGAAACAGATGAGTAACGACATGTTATAATCTAATAAACATTGTTCATGTAAGCAAAAAGAAGTGAGATGGTAAAGAATTCATACCAATTGATGCATACTCCACTTTTTGATGAAAAAATTCTCTTTCCAACCTTCCACAAAAGATGCCCCGTTCAACAAAGTGGAAGTTATATATCCAGGTGCACCTATTTAGCAACAAAAGATAGATCAAACTTCTGTATGAATGAATCACATCCGAAACTTTGGATTTCACAATTGAACCTCTGATTAGGACCTCTTGAGAGAGGATGTTACTAAATTATTAACGCATTGGGATAATGGCTACTGAACAGAATGAAGTTTTTGGAATAATATAACTGATGTGAGGGTCAGTTGATTTGGATAATACCCAAAAAAATCAAGGCAATTCATATTCTAGTCAATTTGTCTAAACAATATGTGACCACTAAACACATTGAGGAATTGAAATCGAAGATGTTTCTCTGTTCGAATACCTTGAAAAGGAGCAGCTATAGCAATCCAGCTATTCACATACTTTTTGAAGATCTGGAAATCGGTTCAATAGAAAAAAATATAATATTATTTTTTTGAAAAGCTAATCATGATAAAAGCAAATGATGGAGCTCAGCAAGATAATGAAGAGAAAATGAATCTTGAGACACTACAAATGTGAGAGAGAAGTTTACCTCGCTATGTACATACATAAAGCATTTCATCAGAAGACCACCCATTGAATGGCTTATTATGTTTATTTTCTTTCCACCGGAAGCAGTATGGATTGATTCAAGTTTAGATGCCAATTGATCCATTGTATCCTGAAGTCTGAGGAAACAAGGAATGCAAATAAAAGCAAGCTAAATTCACAACCACACCTGATGCATAACATGTAGAAAGGCAAGAATTCAATGAAATCACAGATACAATCAAATTTCCATAACAGGATGACCAATTATGCAGATATTGAAAAGGTTTTATTGTTTGTGATATCAATACTACCTATAGTAGTGATAAGTATCATGAAGTAAACTGTACAGCTAGTTTCAACACTTTTTCCAACACAATAAAATGCAGGCTAAAACACATTTTAAAGAAACATTCATCAACTTAATGCACCAGTCCTGAATCAACCTCATGCAATCAGCATATTTAAAAGTTATGGAGGACAAAATACAACTTTAAGAAAGCAATGTATTGGTTCAGGATTGATAACATGCAGCCATACACATCTACGGTATACGGTGATAATTACAAAAGAAAAAAAATAACATCACATGGACTTGACTGTTACCGATTACTTTGGCGAAAATCATATCCAAACCCAAACAATGTTGTGCCTTCTTGATAACCCCACTTAATAAATTCAATAATCATTTCATGGAAATAATAAACACAGTCACCACCAAGAACCTGCAGAACAATCAAATAAAATAATCATGATCCAAAATCAAGATGCCACCTGCGTGGGGGCTGGAGCATTCCAAACCAACTCGCTTGCATTATAGTAGTTAATATGAGCATTAATGTAGTTACAAAATTGTAAAAAAATCAACTGAACTTAAGATTCAAACCCACCATATCAGGATCTAGACTGTCAATTGCATATAGACCATATCTGTCCTGAGGAACTTCAACATTTGAGTGTGTATCCAAGCTGACAGTTTTGCCTGTTTAATGCATGAATTAACACACAAAATAATAAGTTTTGTATATTTTTATCAAAGTGAACATAATGCAATGAATTCTTCTTTACATGATGCGATTAATCATACAAGTTCTCTATTCCCCATTTAATGGAAAAATAAAATTCCTACCGGAAAAAATACACTAAATTTCCGTTTGAAGATTATAGAAAAATATATTTTTCCAACCAGAAAAAATAGGCATGCGGAGAAAATTGACCTGTGGCAGGATCGAAGCGAGACCAGAGTTTATCTTTTAACTCGTGATCAGCCCTAAGAATCCGAACCCAAACGCGATCACTTTTACCAGTCTTCGCGTTAACTGTGTTGAGAATAGAACCGGCAATTCCCGGTACGAGAAGAACCGGGTTAAGACTCAGGTCAACAAAAGCCTGTTCCCGGCTACTCTTCGT
This sequence comes from Utricularia reniformis, assembly GCA_009725065.1. Classification (NCBI taxonomy): domain Eukaryota; kingdom Viridiplantae; phylum Streptophyta; class Magnoliopsida; order Lamiales; family Lentibulariaceae; genus Utricularia; species Utricularia reniformis. The sequence goes on along the minus strand of RWGZ01001225.1, from coordinate 207,094 downwards.
TATCAGCTTGACGAGTAACTCCACAGACTTGACTACATCCTCCAACAACACCGCCATATCCTGTTAATGAAAGACTCGTACAACAGTTATATCTACCGGTACAAAAGTTTATGAAACAAGCAATCTCTTCCACAAATCGGAGAGGATGATTAACGTAGTTACAATAAAGCCAGGTATCTATACGATAAGAAACAAATGCTTTATGTGCGCCGGCGATTCTCCGGTTCAAAGAACAGATTTTTGCCCAATCTCTTCAGACGTTTTGATCAATGAAATTGGGCTCAACGGCGATTGGATTTACGCTAGTGAGCGGGTCGGTCCATATCCGCCAAAGGTAAATGGTGTAAGGCCTTCAACAACGTTGATGGTCCCGTATGCCAAAATAATGTCCATACAGAGGATAAAGAGTATTTGAGATATTCTCTTTCTTTAAATTTTATTTTAAAAAAAAATTAAATTAAAAGAATTATAAAACAAAAAAATTATAATAATTTTATATAATTATTTTATAAATAATATTATAACTTTTATGTATTTAATGTGTGTTATGGTCCCTTTTTAGGGGTACCAACAGTCACCCGATTCGTCAGCCAACGAACTCGGTTTTGATTTGTTTTTTTATGGGGAATACGATTAAAACTAGAAACAATAAAGAGACACGGCGATTTATAGTGGAAACCCCAGGAATTGGGGAGAAAACCACTTGACTAAGAGCGAATTACACTCCTAGCCTGTTTACTAATCAAACAATTCATACAAAATACAGCAGAGACTTAATGAAAATGACAATGAATAAGAAAGCAATAAGAACTCCGGCAGGGTAACGGTCTGTTCTTATGCGTCCAAAAGGTCCTCCTATTTCCGTCGCCGCGCTCTGTATTTATAGAGATAGGGGCGTATGTAAATCACGCTCTGTAATCGCCTCTGACAAGTTTGTTAGAGGTTGTTGTCGCGCGATGTAAAACGAGGCTGGTACCGAGGCGTGGTCTGCGTGAACGGGCTCGAGGCGTGGTAAACGTGTGAAGGCCCGAAGCATGGATAGCGCGGGTTTGTAACCGTTTGGACCGAACCACGGAGCCAATTACTAGAGAACACTTTATTTCGCCAAGGTTATCTTCGGTCCTCTCGTGGAACATCGGGCCGCTTTTCGTTAGGTGTATAAATGGGCTGCACGAGTTTGCTTCCACCTTTTGGATCGGCCCAATCGTTATTGGGCCTCATCCGTTATAGGGTGTCTGGTCCAGGAGTTCTCATCACTAGCCTCTCGGGCTTGATTGCCATCGTAGAGGTGATACAAAGCCGATCACATGATGTTTACACATTCGTGAGAACATCGGACTGTACCTGTAGGTAGTGAGCGTCCAGGGGAATGATCTTTCCCTTAAGTGTAGGAATTAACTTGTATTTAAAACTCAATAACGTATATTTTTATTATATTTTTATCTCTATTATTCGTTAAATATTAACCTCCAGATTTGCGCCTCTTCACATTCGTCAGTTCAACAAGCGTGATGAGTGTGCTTGTACTGCTATTGTCTGGGGCAATATTACGTGGCAGCTCACCATTGGTTGGGAGAATAATATTTAAACCGGGGTTTTAGATACTGTTTCTCTTCATCGTCATTTCGGGAAGGATGAACTGCCAAATCAAGCTCTCTGTGCCCTCAATCCGTTTCACGTTCAACCCATTTCATTTCGATTTTCGTTAAGACATATTCTATGGCTCCTCATAAAACGAGATACCCAGCCATGTCTGAGTTAGACATTGAGGAGTTTAGGTCTAGGTTTTCGATTCCAGCTCATTATTCCATCTGGAAGGAACGGGAAGATATTCCCTGTTTCCTTCCGACGGAAATGAATGTGTCGGCGTCCACTATTCCGGTCAGTTACGCTTCTTTGAAGTGCGGGCTTAGTTTTTCGTTGCATCCTTTTGTAGCAGCCGTTCTTAAAGAAATTCATTGCTCTACTTTTGCATTATTTCGTGGTAGTTATGTGTATATAGTGGCGTTCATATTTTATTGACACCAACAGAATCGGGCCCCGACCTTAGAACACTTTTTCAATCTGTTCTTGGTGGGGTCCCGAAGGGGTAAGGACCTATTAGGATGCCGCAAACTATATTATATAGCGGTGCGCACTAAAGAGTGCGCTATAGTAATTTGACATCACCACCAAGGTAATTTTCTTTTATATGAAGGTCCGAAACTTCACTTTTTCACATTGTTATCTTATGCAGATGCTGAGGAAGGCCTTCACCACTGCCATCACCATGGAGAAGAACCAGGGTGGCAGTGTTGTGTCCTAAAAAGTCCAAGATCAACTTGACCTTGCGAAAAGGCAAGTTGAAATAAAACATGGTGAATTAGTCACGGTAAGGGAAGACCGGGACCGACTGGATAGTGAGATGTTAAGAGCTGGGACGGAGGTCTCGTTCTAAGTAGATAAAGTCTCTGATCTGAAGAAGATATGACAAACAGCTCAGGGGCGAATTTCTGATATGGAGGCCAAGCTGCGGGACAAGGAGGAGGAGGTCAACGAAGTCCAAGGTCGGGCCCAGGAAAAGAGAAATAAGTTGAACGAACTTCTCCTTCGGGCCCAAGAAGAGAAGGCGAACTTGGAAGAGGAGTTGACAAGAGCCCGCACTTCAACCGAAGGTTCGGTCCGGGAGGCAGTCCTGGGTTTCGCTCGGTCCCCCCTGTTATTCGCTTTAGTGGATAACATACATGGGGTATACACTGCTAAATACTTGGATAACATGCGAGAGCAAGTTATACAGCAGTTCGGNTTATATTCAAATAAGAAATTTTATATAATTTTTATTGTTTAAGTATTTTGTACTTGTATTTGACACATTAAGGTAAAAATTGTGTTTTATTTTATGATTATAGAACTTTTATGTATCCATTGTTTTATCTATTTTTCGGTATTTAATATTATTTAATTTAATTTGAAACGAGTCGAAAATCCAACTTTTTTAATCTTCCCAAGTCGTGTCGAGTCGGTCAGACGAGTCGGTTCCGTATAGGTTTTTATTATAGATAAAAACATTAAATATAAATTATATAATAAGTTATTTATAGTGTTATAATCCTATAACAACACAGAGAATTATCGGACAAAACACCGATAACGTCCATTATTTCATGTATCGATTGGTATCCGACACTACAATCCGGTGCCACCTAAATTTCACATGTTGATTCATATGAAAACATATGTTCCGATTCGGAGCATATGACCGAGATATCAGTCGATTTTCGCTATTTCAGGTGTCGTCCTATATAATATTTTAATATCGTAATTTAATTTGACTGTTCAAAATTATTTTGCTTTGTTTTCTAATGTCTTAAATAAACTCAATTTAATATGTATAGTATAATTTGTAATTCCTTTGTAAAAATAAGATTCAAATAAACACAATTTTATTTTCTATGAATTATTTTAAAAAATAAATATATATAACAGTGATAGCTGACAATACTGACAAAGCTGAAATTGAGCAATTTAGCAAATATTTAATAAAAATAGGCTATTTGGCAAAGGAAAGTTTTGCACTTTTCTATTTAACCAAATATCGTACATATATCGTATCGTGGTTCTACTTAATATAAATAAAACATCAATATAAACTACGTTTATTTGAATGTAAAAACAACAGGTTCATGGCAATAAGTTTTTCTCAACTTTCATCAAAACGCATTTTGTAAAATTTTATTTTTACTCTTATTTAATTATTTTTAAACCAAATTAATTAAAAGTAAGAATAATGAGTCATTTTATGAAAGCACGATAACTGCAACGTGGTTTCAACACGTTGTTTAAAATCAATATTATTTATACTACGATAACTTCACAAACGGTACAATGACCTATCTCACGCTATTTCTCCGGTGTTATTTCAAACATTCCCTTTAATCATTTGATTTGACTTTAAACATCTTTCAAACTTGAAATTTTGTATGTGAATTAACCTTGGTGCTACTAGAGAATATAGAACAAGGAAAAAATGTTTTTATTGAAAAACTTAATATGATTGTGAAGAAAGTTTGAATTTATAGATTGTTCTTTTAGCCGTTACAAAAATGATCCTTGCATTAATTTGGAGTACGTGTTACACTTTTGGGTTGGAATCTATTGAGTTTTATTTATTTTTTTGTAGAATGTAGGCATGTATTGGTTGAACCCAAGCTTTATTTGTTTTAATGAACCTTTTGTTTGTATCTTATTATGTGGATGGTCTTCTTGTATGGTTTCGTCTAATGCTCTTTTTTTTACCTAACATAAATTCATTCATCAGATTTCCAAGTACCTAAAACATCACACATTAGTTTTTTCATAATTTGTTGGATACCAATTTTTCCATCCATGTATGTCAAGAGTTCTGTGCATTTGACTAGCAAATGAGTTACTTCACTATCTTTTCATTTCACAAAGTTGAATTGGATATTAGGAAATTTCTTTGAACTTTTTTGCATGTCTTCAATAACTAGTATATATTTCTTTTTATTGAACAGTAAGATACTTCTTTATTTAATTAACTAATACATTCCTATTTCTTTCCTGGTGTTCTTCATATTTTGGATGAGTTCCGAAGTATCGCTTTCCAATATTAGTCTTTGTATCCCTGTTTCTTTTCCCATCTCTAAGCCTTATCTTGCTGCAATGGCCTCATCATGTAGCTGGGAACAGGCACTTGGACCCTTAGTTGATTTCCAACCCACACATGCTCCACTATGATCACACATGACAATTCCAATTTCGATGTTCGCTATTGTATTTTGATGCGATGAATCACAGTTCACTTTTATCCATCCTTCTCAGGCTTCCTCTATCTAGCATTCTTTCTATGGACTACTCCTATCTCTTGGATACTTGAGTTTGCGCTTTGAAAGTCACCCTTGAAATTGTTGCTATCTCGGATCAATTGTAGAAGTTCCTTCTTTTCCCAAACTTTATGGCGTTCTTTTGTTCGAAATCGCCCAGAGTACCATGAATAAATTTTCAACTCCTTAGTGCTTGGCAATAATGAGTGCATGTCGAACCCACTCCAGCGATGTTTTCTACTCCTTTATCATGGCTTGCGGTCTTGGATATTGCTAAACCTATTGAGAAAAATGGCAATGTAAGAAAACGTGACTAAAAGTTTCATCAAACTCACAAAAAAACACAATTGTCTTCTAAGTCTAGTTTCTTTCGCTTCATAGTTCTCCGATTGGTAGGATTTCAATGATTACCTGCACCCCATCAATTTGACTTTGTTTGGGATCTCTAACTTCCAAAGGTTTTATCGTAGGTCTAGACATCCCACTCCTCCACCTCCGTAGTTACTGAAGCTTTGCTTAAGTCTTTATAGGCTTTCTTAATAAGCACTCTTCACTGAGTACGTGCTATTCTTTGTTATAGTTTAGAATCTAATAAGGAACTTGTTGTTTCCTAGCATATGAAATTTGACCCCCTATTTGCCCCGAAGGCTTGACCCATAGTTTTTGAGAAAATGTTAAAGTTTGTCTGAGTCCCGGTGATACGTGACCGACAACATAAAAACCTTCATTTGTTCTGTTCTCCCTCATGTTTTCATACCGACCGGTATGAAGAATACCGGGCGACACTGTATTTCGACCGGTACCACCCGGTTATGAGTGTTCACTATTCGGTAAAAACCAATTACTGAATCGAATACCGATTTTTTTACAGAACCGATACCGAATTATGAAATCGGTTCAGTATTCGATTTTTTTAATTTCGGTCATTTTGGTTTCGGTTTGATAAAAAAATTCGGTATTCAGTCATTTACCGAATACCGAATTAAACCTTTTGTTTAATTTAAAAATAATATTTTTGTATTTAATTATATAATTAAGATTAATTTTTTTATTTAATTTGATTAAATTTTGTGAAATTCGGTATTTCGGTAAATACCGAAACTATTCGTTATTTACCGAACCGAACCGCCAAAATTCGGTTCGGTATTCAGTAGTTAATTTTTTGACTTATTCGGTATTTGATAATTGAAATTCGATTCGGTTCGGTTCTGTATTTACCGAATGAACATCCCTACGCCTGGTACCCGATTTCCGGGTCGACCCAGAAATTTTATTTAAATTTTTTTTTAAAATATATATATCGGTATTCCGATCGTACCGGCAAAGTATTGTCATACAGGTGCGGATCGGTATGAAACATTGGTTCTCCCTCATCTCCAGGTTTGAGTATGAAATTGGAGTGGTTTCCCCTTGTGAGAGAGACAAGGCTTGGTATCTATTCGTGAGCTCATCTGCCATTGTTGCTTGTATTTCTCGGTGGTACTTCCAGTCAAGACAAGATCAGGGAAAATGTTCTTCTAAAGTCTAAACGGTTTAATCAAATGGATCAAAATAATTCATCACTCGTACCTTGATGGAGTAATTTTTTGTTTTCTTCTTAGTGTAAGGTGCTTGGCTTTTCTAGTAGCCCGATCATTTTATGGAGGTGGAAAAAGAGTCTTGGATGTATGAGTTTGTGTGTATATTAGCAGATCTTCAAAATGTACATACTCTAGTTCAACCGGGCTCCTGTGGTCGGTTCACTTCTCCCACTTGAGGGTTCGATAATTATCACTTTGACAGACTTTTCATTCGACTTGGTGAGAATATCTCTATAAAAAAGCTACCTTACCAGAATTCTTTATTTTTACATAAATTTACAAATCTGATTCTCTAAGTTTTGTGATTCTCTATAAATTTCATAAGTTATGTAATATTTATAAACTTTTAATTATTTTATTGATTTTAAATTTTAATCAAAATTTAGTTTGATGATAAATTATTTATTATATATTATGTTTATAATTTGATCATGATTAAAATATATTTTATGAATAATTATGATTATTTTAAGTTATAAAAATTATAAATTATATAACTAAAATAATTATTATAATTAAAAAAATTACGAAACTTTATCCAGATTCTCTAAAAAATAACGAATTTTGAATTGCGAATCGTGTCGTGTCACGTGTAGTGGTAACATAGTAAAACCGATTTTCGTTGAAGGTCGAGTCGACCGATCTAATATTTTCTTTCATTCGGTCTAGAAGAGATTACCAAAATAATTATTTACATTGGCAATGGAAAAAGTTTTTACAACCTTAATTTCAATTATATCCCTCTTCTCATGTTGGTGAAAACCACATGAAAATATAATCTAAGAAGATTACAATTCACATACACAAGCACTCACAACTTGAATATAACGATAACTAATGAAATTCACACAATGTAACCGATATGCACAATTTCCACTGTTATCACAACTTTTTTGTAATAAACACTAATCTCAATCTTTTCTTATAGTGTTCTGCCTCATGAGATGCCAATAACACACTCCTCAAGTGATGGACGGTTATAGTAAGATTTGAAACAACATAGACATGTCATTTGATAAGTTCTATCTTCTCTTTGTTCTCTCAACACTAATCGACATCATTTTGGATCGTTGTCGAATCTTAATGATGGATTCCTCTAGAAATTTAGGATTCAATTGGTCGGAGAGTGCAGTACAGTCCATAAGAGAAGTGAATCATATTGAAAAGACTTGAGCCAAGTCAATTACCCATGATATCACTCCTCTTATAAACTATACATTTTCTATTTCCACATCCGATGTGGGATATATTTCAACACTCTCTCTCAAGTCGAACTGGACTTGGTTCGGTTCAAACTTGCTTCAATATGCTCAGTAGTGCTCGAATCATAGGTCGATCAATTTTTGTCGCCTAAGTCCGATGCACTTTTTCTACTCGAGTTTTTTTTTATCTAAATCGGTACGAATCAGCTCGAAACTCACTCTGAAGCTCCGATACCATCTAGAAATTTAGGATTCAATGGGTCGGGGAGTGCATCCAAGTCCATAAGAGAAGTGAATCACATTGAAAAGACTTAGGCCAAATCAATTACCAATGATATCACTCCTCTTATAAACTAGATATTTTCTATTTTCACATCCAATGTGGGATATATTTCAACAATTTCTTCATCGATCGTTGTCCCATGTAATCGATCGGCATCATATCTAATATCATCCAATTTAATCATTCATAATCCGATCAACACACTAGTTTTTAATCATTAATTTGGAAGAATAAGTGCAAAGTAAGGATGATTTGATTCCAAATGGGGAACCAATTCCCTTTGCATTCATTCTTGGATTTGAAAGAAGATAGCTGAGATCCAATCATCCTTGGGTTCAATGAAAGTAGCTACTCTACTAATCCCTCCTGATGTGAGTGCTTTTTCAAGATTTCTGGTTTACATATTCGAATCAGAGCCAGATAAAAAACTGTGTTTTTTACAGTATCAAATGTATAACGATTTCAAAGTACGTGAGAAGAAAGCCATGTTTATTAACCAACATAAACACTTTCCACTGATAAAAGACCACCGTACGGTTTGCTGGCGTCTGAATAATTGATGAATGGTACCTGCGAAACATGAAACTTTTAATGTTTTGCGTGCAGTTTTTGACCCGCAGAAGCTACCGGTGAATGCTCCAGGAACTCTTTATTCGATAATATTGAACGTGTTGTCCTCAGACATATTAAGAGAATTGTCTGCTGATTTGATAATTGTCTAGTAAAATACAAAAACAACAAGAACGAGAAACAGATGGACGTTTGGCTGATAAAAGCCTCATCTAAACCACTGGACTAAAGAAATTGCTTGTGTATTCGCATCAAGCTTAAAGGTATCATCAACTTGATCTACTTCTTCATCTTCATCCTCAACCATTGTCTTCTTACGTTTTTTCTTCTCATAAACAATTCCTCTAGCTTTAGCCTGCGTTTCCCTTACTTCCCTCAGGTACAATCTCACAGCCCGTGTCCCAAACGGATTTTCTTCAACTTTCCCACCATTCTCCTCATAAGCAGCGCGTAAACGGCCTACCAGAGCATCAAGGCTTCCCCACGCTTGTCTCAACGGACAAGGACACGGCGCAGGTGGATGAGGAAACCCATAAAAAGGGCAAACCAGTGAGTGAACTCTTGTCTTACCGAATTGGTCAAGGTGACGAAGAAACTCGAGAATATGCGCACCACTGCACCGTAAAAGCTGAAGCGGTGGCTTATGGTTTTTGAGATAGTATCCGAATGTGCTCCAGTCCCTTCGCTTTTGTGACTCGTACCTGCTCAAACCTTTGTGGTTCTCCGGCGCCTGACTGTTCATCTCTGCGAACAAGAAACTGGAGTAGTCAAACTGAGAAAATGGAGTAGAAGAGAAGAGGACAACGAGTATTGTGATATAAAGTATGAAAACGTCGCATCTATATGTCTTATCAAACCTAATATTTTCTCTTCCATGCAAAGCGTAGTACAAGAAAGTAAGCATGATGGGGCAGGGCAGGTTGCGTCAGAGTTATCAGTAAACTCCAAAATACAACATTTGGTCGTAAGAAGGAGAAGAATTGCTTTTCCAGAATCCCAGTTTGATGATGATCTTTTGAGCAGATCTGGAATTAAGGTGGGTTCATGTACAAATGAATCTTTTGATCAGATCTGGATTTAGATTGCAAGTTCAAATGACAGTACCAATAAATGTCACATGATCTCAAAGCTAAAGAATGAATTGATTCTGTAAGTGACTGTGAAATGTCTAATCAAATGCAGGTCAGCCGTGCCAAGAAGAAGACAAACAAACCCAATTAGCAGTTGAAATGAAATACTTCTGGAGTTGTGTTTTGGACCTTTTGGTAGTTCAGAGACCATTAGGTGACGGAAAAGATGGACATTTTTCGTTCTTGAGAAATGGGCCTGCGAGATGAGACCCAGAAGAAAATCAACGTTTGGACACGGAATGATCTTCGCAGGAAAATAATCACTAGTCTTTATTTAATTGAATCAGTATTTGGTGGTGGAGGCCCGCGCATACATTTAAAAAATTATTTGTGAGAAGATATTTTTTTGGAGCATATATTTTGAAACCAATATAATTCTTATTTTAATTTCTTTTTTACTATTGACTCAATAATAATTGATATACAAAACTATAAGAACTTGAAAACATCTCATTGATAATTAATATTATTTGTAAGTATATTTATTTCTTATAGTATATAAAATATATTTTCATTTCTTTCTTTGGGGTTATTGGCTTATTGTTTGTTTTAGTTATCTTTTGAATTTAATATTTCATTCTTTATATGAAATATGTTTGATTTGTCTTTGAATATAAAATTTAAACTCTCATTTGGATAATGATTTAGAAACTTAGATATATTTCATTTGTTTACATATTAATTCATGTTTAAGGAATACTTTTTGGATTTCATATTTTGAATTATATGCATTTATCTTAATATTTTAAATAAATAATTCTAAAAACTGGTATGAACCGATCCGATTATACCAATAGAAGACATTTCTGATTTACCGGTTTAACCGATTTCAAAAACTATGGTTGGGAGAAAATAGGTGATGTGAACTCTAGGACCGGATACCTTGTGATGGGTAAGACCCGTTAATTATTGGACTAATTCAAATGGTGGAAATGAATTCTTGCAGCCCATTTGTACACTTAAGGAAAAGCGGCCCGATGATTAGCGAGAGTACCGAAGATTACCTTAGGCGAAATAAAACGTTTTCTGGTAACTGGCTCCTTGGCTCGGTCCGAACGGTTACAGGCTCACGTTTTCCACGCTTCGAGCCTCCACACGTTTACCACGTTTCGGGCCCGATCACGCAAACCACGCCTCGGTCCCAACCTCGTTTTACATCCCGCGATAACAACTTCTAACAAACCTGTTAGAGGCGGTTACAGAGCGTGATTTACACACGCTGTTAAATCTATAAATACAGGGCGCGACGATGGAAATAGCAGGACCTTTCGGACGCGTAAGAACAGACCGTTACCCTGCCGGAGTTCTTACTGCTTTCTTTTCCTTGTCATTTACATTAAGCCTATGTTGTATTCGTTATGAATTATTTGATTAGTGAACAGGCCAAGAGTATAATCTACTCTTAGTCAAGTGGTTTTCACCCCAATTCCTGGGGTTTCCACTATACATCGTCGTGCCACTCTTTATTTCTAGTTTTTAATCGTATTCCACAACAAAAACAAATCAGAACCGAGTTCGTTTGCTAAACGAACCGGACGACAGGTGGTACCCCCTAAAAAGGGACCATAACAATAGGGGTGAGCAAAAATTTTGGAATACCAAATATCATACCAAAATTTTGTTATTTCAGTATTTGATATTCGGTATTTGGTATTTAGTATTCGATTTGGTAGTTGATTTTATGAAATTATGGTATTTGGTTTGGTATTCGGTAATAAGAATGCAAATTCGGTAAATACCGAATATCAAATTAATTTTTTAAAATATATATTTTTTAAAATTTTTAAATGAGAGATATATAATTCAATTATTAATATTGGATTGAATGTAGGGTTTTAAGACATTATTCTAATTTACACCTATTATTAATATAATAGGTGGATGAGTCCTTGATTCTTATAGAAGTTTTTTGAGTTTGAAAAGTGTGGATGCACTTATATGCACTCAAAATTGGCTCCGTGTACTACATTATGATGATATTGAAGAAGATCAATATAAGCAAGATAACTTTGAGAATAGTAATTTAGTAATTGAGAATAGTAATTTAGTAAACTATCAACTTCTCATTTATTTTCTAATAATTATTTTTCGTATTTGCTTTCAGAAGTTTCATAACATTCTACACTTATATTGGAGTAGAAACTAGAAGAATTGAAGATTGTATTATTATATAAATAGAGAAATTTGAACAATTACTCAATATTTATCTTTTTAAAATATTTTTATATGTAATTGATCGAAACAATTTTTTTATTTGCTTTTAATTTTGGTATTTTGTTACCGATACCGAAATTATTTCGGTATTTCGGTATCGGTACCAAAAAATTATTGGATCGGGATCGGTATTCAATATTTAGTTTGGTTTGATATTCGATATTTAAATATTTAGTTTGGTTTGGTATTTGGTACCGAATGCTCACCCATAGGAGAAAATAGCTTATTTGATTCCTAAATATTTATAATTTTGATCAATTTAATTTTTAAAATATTTATAATATTTATTCTCTAAACTTTAAGCTTTTCACAAATTTTATTATCTAAATTTACAACATTTAGCAAATAAATTTAGAAAATGATAAAATCTATCTCAATATTTAGAATATAATTGTCAAAATTGAAATTTTTGGAGATAATTTATTCCATACATACTAAACTTTTGATACTCACTTTATCAAAATTTTAAAAGTATGTACAACGTTTTGTGATCTAATACTTTGAGTATCACAATTGCTACAATAGAAAACTTTGGGGACCAACATTCTTAAAACAATGAAACTAATACATTAATTAATTTATTAGGCATTCTTAAGATAGGAAATCATTATTGGGAATCAAGTTTGTAAGTAATAAAAGTAACTAAACCTTATATTTAGGGTTTAGTGTTGTCATGATGTCATTGAGCAAATTGATCCATTTTTTCTTGTCTTGCACATGGGTTTGGCTGTATATATGGATAAGTATGTTTGTTAAGTGTTATTTGATGAAATAAATAGGAAGAAACAGCCTAGGAAACGCAAGAAATCCAGCAGTCAAATTACATCCGCGGGTCTTGAGAGTAAGTGTAAGAAAATGAGTCTATGTTGTCTAATAAGTATTCTTAATTCTAAAGAGTAGTTTTACAGCAGGTGTAGGACATATTTAGAGGTATTAGACAAGGGAAATCAGGGAAAAACGAAAGGTAAGAGAAATGATTGAGAGATACATGCAGTTTTGCCACCATATGCATCATATTACTGCTGTATGTTGTGAATTTTAATGTGACCGCTATGAATGTTGAATTATATGATTGTTATATGTTCTGAAAGCTAAGTGTGTCTATTTTCAAGGAAAATTTACGTTGTTATAAAATGAAATCAGACAAGAAAGTTATGTTATGATTTTTAAGAACAGTACAGTTTTACGTAAGAGCAGGACAATCATGTTCATTGTCTGATTTTGTATGTTTTGAGAGCTCTGATGAAATTTGTTATACTTTATCAGTATTTAGAACATTGAAATGACTTTCAAATGAGTATTTTTATGTAATTTCTCGATGTCATTTGAGCTCTGAAAATGGCAAATGTTTACAGCATCGACATACTGTTTTTCAGGTTTCAAAACTGTTTTTTTATGTCATGTATGTGATTATGTGTTTATGTGAAAATTCGAGAACTTGTGGACGCACAACTTTGACAACATGTTATTTAGAACATTGGTTTAGTCGACATATGAGCTAGATACAGGAAAAGATTTATCAGGATGTGGCCACATACAGAGTAAGCATGAGGTGAAGCCGATCCTCGGAAGTGTCGATGGTTTGGTCGCACTTTCTGTTCACTTCTGAGGTTAGGGGACTCATGTATCATGATCATTAATTCTTGGTGATGCGTAAACCAAGGGTTGAGACTGGGCCAGGACTGTTATCTTGCAACCACAGACACAGAAATAAGAACAACAGTCTGCAAGATTATATGTTTATTATTATATTGAATGTCATGAATTACATGTTTATATGATTTTATAGCATTGATATTATTCTTGCTTATCTTTCATTACTCTCATGACCTCTTAATGAATTAGTTTACATAGGTAGCGAAGGCGAATAGTAGTATATTCGGCTGTCAAGATAAAGTCAAGATACCAAGTTGGTAGATGTATAAAGTCTTGTAAATAAAACTTATTATGTTTTATGTTGTGTGTATTGTTAGGATATCATATATGACTATGTAAATTAGTTTCCGCTGTGTTTTAAAGAATGATATATATTATAGTTTCAGGTAAGGTTTTGTGTTCTATTTTTTAGAGCACAACATGCCATTTAATTAAGTAAAGTAAGTGTATAAAAATTAAGTTAATAAGATAGATTGAATTAGTAATGGACATGTCACTATTAGAACTAAATTTGTTTGTTTCCCTTTTGTTCTAATTCAACATAGTCAATCGCGAGCGACGAATTTCAACGTTTTGCTGTATTCATTTCAAAAAATCGGCCTATCCAATCTCAAAGAACCAAGCAATTGTCTGCTCGAACAAGGTTATGCCAACTAGCTTGGGAAATACAACACATGCAAATAAGATATTGTTCGAAAAGAATACATTTATTAGATTTCTTTTATTAGCTTAAAAGAATACAACACACGCAAAAAAAGAGAAATACATTGCTGGTAATGCACATTTCTTCTCTTCGGACTAATGGTTGGTATCAAGCAATTCGACCACTCTTGATATCTAGGTAATCCAATCCAGTTTGGTTTCTTCCCTTACTTCCAACCCCAGCTCGGTATCATGCCTTTGTCTGGCGATAGGGTAGTTGACACCCAAGTCTTCATATGCTCTAAGTCTAGAACTTGTGACGAACACCATCCCGATTAGTATCCGCTTTGTCGATCAAAACACCTTTATGATCGGTACCATTTTGTGTCGACCATGCAGATTGGCCATCATGTCTCAGCCATGACCATTTATGACGTCGAACATCTCCCATGTCGACCACATATGTCGATCACATCCTAACTTGTCAACAATCTATCCACCGTACCCTAAAATGGTCATTCCACACCCAAAAAATACTCCACCCATGAGGAGTATTCTCTAAAAATCGGTGAAACTAGAATTGAACAATTGCAAGCTCCGTGACGATCGACACTGAGCAATGTTGTGCCATTGATGATATCTTCACTGAGGAACATGCCCATATTTCCGTTTCATCCTTTTGTCGTTGAACTGCTGTGGACGTTGAAGATGCAAAATTTTGTGGTCTAATTTTACCAAATTAACAAATTTTGTGGACGATTTTACCATTATTTTAAAATTTGAGGACTAATTATTAAATGTGTAAATCACATTTGTTTGCTTTTATAAATTTTGAGAATGAATACTTGAAAAGTTCAAAGTATAACTCCAAAAAAACTATGAGAATAAATTTGTCAAGTTTATTTAAGTTTGGGACTAGGGACACTATTTATGAATACATTTTTAAAGATTAGAATATAGTCACACAATTCTTCTATTTTTTACGAGAAATTATATTTACATTTTTTAAAAAAATCATAACATATTTATTTAATTTTATGAAATATTTCACATTTAAACTATTACTTAATAATAATTAAAAATTTTGAATGACATGCTTTTAACTAATAATTTATAAATTAAATGATTTATTATACCTCTATTAAATAATTTTCTTAGGAAACAAAATTTTATACAAATTTGTATTTTATAGAATATTAATTTTATTTATAATTAAATATGCATGACATAGATTTTTTTATATTTGAATTGTTATTTTTATAATAAAAGTATTGTAAAGAATGCTTAGTGTACATTATTAAAATTCAAATATTGATAGTGCGGAATGATTATTGTGGTGTCTTCTCATGTGAGTTGATTTTATGTAATAATTCGTCTCCCCAACCAATAAAAATCCATCAACAAATAGTTACGCTCCAACAAAATAAGTTGTCAATATTTTTAGCATTGAATACTTTTACAATATATTTTAAGTAGAAAAATACACATATAAATTATAAAATCAATCTGGATAAATATATTTGCAATTGATATCCTTTTTCCTCAATAAAAGTCCAAATAAACTGGAATTATTTTTTTTGAAATCAAATGTCCATATAGAAGAAATACGACTAAACTTTATTACAATATAAGATAAGTGAAATATATTATAAAATTTATATAATATTTGATTAATTTTTCTTAATCATAGTATTTCATTCTGTATTCACAATCATATAATCTTTAGAAAATATATTCGAGGGTAACCTCATGTCCTCCAAATAGATTGATATCATAATTTGTCATAGTGAAAATAGAAACTTGTACATTTTTTTTGATCCCATACCAAAAATAGATATAATGGTAGGCTAACATTAAACTCTACCCCAATCAACCAATGAAAATGTAATTTTTAAATATGCAAGGTAGGTCCTAGGAAGAAAATTGTTTGTTTATGTAATTAATATGTTAATATAATAGTAAATTATACAAAGATTCAATTATTGCATGTGATATAATGATGGTAGATTGTACAATTGTATAGTTTAGGATGTCAATGTTGTTGTCTTGAAAAACTCTACTCTAGTCTACTATATCATAATTATATTTTTATTATTGTCATTGAATGATTGGTTTAAGGTTCAAGAGTATTATTTGCCCATATAAACCCACTTTTATTTCGTGTTTCATGTAAACAAAAATAGCGCAATTCCTCCACATGAAAGATAACAAGCTGATTTGTGAAGGTTTTTATTTCCATGAATTAATATATGATCACAAAAGTGTGTATTATTTTGCAGAGAAGATCAAATCTTAGATTGAAGCTGAGGAGGTTGGCGATTAAGCGCATACCACCAAAATATGGAAAGAATAGTAAATGATGAATATTTAAAGCGAAGTAAACCCAATGCAAGAATTAAGAAGATAAAATCATCTTGGTTTTGTTTTTGTTTACCGTATATGTTTGCAACATACGCAACGTTTTCTTTGCTATGCTTGAGTACTATTGATCAAAGAGAATGGATTACTGAAACACAAAAGCATTTCATTGGCAAGTCGCGAGTTTTGGATCGTGACCATGAGGTAAGTTCCATGGTTCCAAAGTTGGAAGGAGTTTGTGACTATGAGAAGATTGATTTTGAGCAGAAAAAGTCGAATGATAAAATGATGATAATGTTGAAGAAGGAACTTTACCAGGACGTGATGGATTTTCAGAGTAAAGCATTTGGGACCGAGACTCTTAGAGAGCTAATGACAATGAAATCAAAATGGGATTTAAAAGGGTCATACTTGCCAAGAGTTACAGTCATATTGAATCATTTCAAGAGGAAGACACTTTGTCTACAAATCGACTCCCTACTTGCACAAACTTTTCCTTTTACACATTTATGGGTGGTTTCATTTGGAAGTTCTATGGAGGAAGCATTGAAGAAGACCGTGGAGAGCTATAACGATTCAAGAATAAGTTTCATCATCTCAAATTATGACTTCAAATACTATGGAAGGTTTCAAATGGCTTTACAAACAGAAGCCGATCTTGTATATATTATTGATGATGATATGATTCTAGGGATGAGAATGTTGGAGATTTTGTCTCATGTGGCTGGTACTAAAAAGTATTGCAATGCTATCTTAGGGAGTATTGGGAGGATTTTGCCTTTTAAAGAAAAAGATAACACTTTCCCAAGCTATAGAAAGTCTAGATCAAAAAACGCTGGTCTTTATTTACCTGATCCTGCTTATGATATTATTCTTGAAAAAGTTGTTCGAGTTGATTTTCTCTCTAGTTCCTGGTTTATGTCTTCAGAATTAGTGAAAACCTTGTTCATTGAGAAACCATTTACCTTTATGACTGGTGAAGATCTTCACTTGAGGTATGTAAACTAGATGAGTTCAAGTTTGAATAATGAATAATGATTAATTTCATGCTTTGTATGTAGTTATCAACTTCAAAAGTACCGGGACGTGGGCACTTTTGTTCTTCCGGTGGATCCTTTTGACAAGGAAACATGGGGAGATAAGGAGCACAGATTGGCTTATATTTCCGAGACAACTGCTATCTTTAAGGATATTGTTAAAGTACGGGATGCTCAATGGTGGAAAGCTATATCACATGGTTATGTAACACAATGGGCATTCATGTATCCAGAGAAGGTTGATGTACTATTTTACGCTCATTCTCTAGATGAAGTGAAATCAATGGCTCTTCTAATTGATAAATTTAAGAAAGTTGGTGATAAGAAGGCTTACCTTGTTGTTTCGGGAAAAAAGTTTTGCCCATGTGAAGAATCAGCTTCGATTATGAAATGGGATAAATATGTTTGCACCGAGAGGAGGTTCAGTATAATTGATTTAGGTATTAATTCATTGTCCGAAGAATCAGACTTTGATGTTCCGATTATTCAAGCTATTTACAGTAGCATGAAAGGGATCATTAGAATCCATAATCCTTCTATGGTGGTCACTGTTTCTAGTATTAATAATAATGTCAAGAAAGCCTTGCTATTAGCTATTGAAACCAATGCAAATAGAACATCTCTTGCTCTTCTATCGAAACTTTCCATTCCATATTCTCTCTGGATTGTTGACCTTCCATCTACAACCTTTACAAGTAAGTTTTTTTCGTTATTTAGAAATCAATGCATAGTTCATTTCTCTTCAATCTAACTTTTTGTTTGTGCAAATCAACATTTGTAGATTGGAATAAAATGAAGTTGTGCATCAACATCATCACACAAAACCGAGCTCATTCTCTATTAAGACTACTTGGTTCTCTTAACAATGCGTTTTACCTAGGAGATACGATCTCATTAACATTCAACATCGACAACAAAGTGGATGAACCAACACTACATTTAGTGAAATCTTTCAAATGGGAACATGGACCCAAGAATATCCGTAGAAGGATCATTCAAGGAGGTTTGATTCGGGCAGTGAGCGAGAGTTGGTATCCATCATCGGATGATCATTTTGGGTTACTACTTGAAGATGATATTGAGGTCTCACCTTTCTACTATCTATGGATCAAATACACAATTTTGACATATTATTATGATCCCAACATTTCACTCCCAGAACTCAGTTCCATATCATTATACACACCACGACTGATTGAAGTTGTTAAGGAGAGACCAAAATGGAATGCCACAAATTTTTTCAAACAAATCCATCCAAACACACCTTATCTTCACCAACTCCCTTGCAGTTGGGGTGCAGTGTTTTTCCCAAAGCACTGGAGAGAATTTTATGCTTACATGAGCATGCGATTCATCGAGAATGCAAAGGAGAGCCCAGTACAGATTCCTCTATCAAGGACAAATGGATGGCAAACTTCATGGAAGAAATTTTTCATAGATATGATGTACCTTCGAGGATACGTAACTCTTTACCCTAATTTCCCAAATCAAACGAGCTTCTCTACTAATCACATGGAACCAGGGGTACATATCAAATCACACTTCAATGTAATCAAGCACAATAAGGTCGACTTCAAGGTTCCGTTGATGAAACAAGATTTCACGCAATTGTTGCCAAATATAAAATTACCTAAGACTTGGAAGCTTCCTTCGCTTAATTTGTTCAATCAACTAGTCTCACTGAAGGATCTCAAGGCCGCCGGTGCGAAGCTAGGGCAAGATGTGTTGAAATGTCAAGATAACGAGATTGTGATGGTGAATCAAGAAACGGGTATACCTTCACATTGCTCAACCTTTTGATATGGTCTAAGTAGAGCTTTGTTGTGTTGTAAGCAATAATAATAAATACTTAAAAATATAATAACACTTAAACTCGAAGACATAGATATTGAATTAATTTTATTCTAATTCCATAGCAACAAAGGTAGTAAAAAGTATTTGATGCAGAAACGAAATAATATAGTAATACTTTTAACACAAAATTGAAGGATGGAATCAAACATCACACGTAATAACACTTGAGAAATAATTGACAGAAAAACCTATTTAAGGACTCAAGAGTAATCGACAAGTTATGCAAATGCGACATGTGGTTCATAAACTTAAAATATAATAATCTCTTTATTATCTAGGTCAAATAAAATTTGAAGGATGTTTCGTAAAACCTAATCTTGTGAATTGAAATCAATAACAATACGACTTCTCATGACTAAACAATTACATAAGGGTGTGAGTGGATAAGATATCATATCCGATCCCCAATTACGATATGGATTAACAAAATGATTATCCGAAACCTATGGGCAATTAAATATAATCATTTTTTTATCATCTAGGTCATTTATAATCTCAAGACGCTTCATAGTATCTTATATTGTGAATTGAAATCAATAACAAAAAGACTTCTCAAGCCTAAACAATTACCTAGGGGTGTGTGTGGATCGAATATATTTTTAAGATCCGATCAAATTGATATAGATAAAAAATGATGATACAAAACTTATCGGCAATATTTGAACGGTTTACGGATATATTTGTGGATACCCTAAATTTTATTTTTGAATTTTAGTTGATAAGCAAGATTGTTACTTATAATCAAAAAAGATATTTTAATTGCATAAAATGACATTACAAACTATAATGCAACAAACATGTGTTCCTCATCTTTAAGTTTCCATAAATTATAACTTTTAAATATTGAATCTGGATTAAAATAAAAACACATATACAATGAATGATTTTTTCAACAAATTGCATTAAATCACCAAAAATTACAAACGTTATTTTGGTCTTTCATTCCTATCTGATCAGGAGATATTTATGTAAAAACTATTTTACTCTTAAGTTTGTGAATGCTGACTTGACGGAAGTTAATGTAAAATTAAAAGCGGGTAAGGAAATAAATGGTTAGACAAACGAGAAAAGATTTAACGTTAGGGCATCAAATTTGGAAAGTTAACATAATAATATAATATGAAAAACTCTAATAAATATATAATTCAATATATTAATAAATATCGGATAGGAGCAAATTTTTTAAAAACCGTATCTAATTGGGAACTGTATCCGATCCTATTAAATTTTTAGAGTTATGATATTTGGAAAAATAGTTTGAATACGATTCGGTTACTTTAGATATTCAAATCATCAGATTCTTTTGCACACTCTACAATTACCCATGAGTTTGTACAATTTTATTTAACATATGCATGATGTTTACATTTTAAAATCAAACCATAGAAATACTCATATGAATGAACTACAACTATACTTGTTCATTCTCCAATTGAAATTACAACATATTTTATATAATTCTACACGTGATGAGTGAAATCGGTTTTATCCTCACTTAAATACTGTGTTGCACAAATTCGTAGGGTGCATGCCTTGCAACGCACCCGGTGCAGGGTGCGCGAATCCTAGCGGGTGCGTTAATTTTTCATTTTTTTAATCCTACTGGGTCCGTTGGATTATTATAGTAGTATTACTTTAGGATATTTCACTCGTTAACTGAAGTTAACGTGTTCATTTTTTTACATAATCGGTTTAGTTTCTACGTAGGGCTATGTAATTTATTCGATGAAGCAGAAACTCAAACTAGAATATTCAGCATTATGCAATAATGATATAAAAAACTTAAAGTTATCAAGTGTAGAGGCTTGTCATTTTCTCATTGAAGTTTTAACATATGGTGTTTTAGTCGTTTTTTGTTGAGAATGTGTATCACATATCGAATATGAGATATCATGAGTAATTACTTTGACGAATGATATTATTAATTGGGTTATACAAACATTCTTTTTATCCATTAAATTTAGAAAAAAATGATTTTGCTCGAATGTTACCTTTTGATATTCGTGTATTATATTCTATAAAGTTTTGCATAGTTTTATACATGATGTGAATGTTCGAGTTTTGACGATATTTATAGATTACAGATACACATGCATCACATGAAATTGCATTTACCGAATAATTTAATATATATTTTAATTAATTTAAATTAGCGCACCCTTGCACCCCGCACCCGCACCCGTGCAACCTAGCTTAAATACTAGTTTAAGAATAAAAAAACAACACCTTGATTTTAGAGTGATATCCGATCACGAATCTTGATTTAGAATGTATTGTTTCAGCAATCCAATATAGGACCTTGCAGTGTTCACTAACATAAAAAAGTAGCAATGGTCTTACACTTAGAACTTAACTAACACATCAAGCAAGTAGCTAACACACAACGCGTGTATTAAACAAAATACTAAGAGTTAAGGGTAAAGAAACACTCAATATTTTTGTTCACCACTGAACCGTTGTATCCACCAGATCTGGTCACCTTTTAGATCTGATATAGATATTAATACTTTTGAACTGTTTTCTTTTCAATCAACCGTATAGACTCAAAGACTCATTAGTAAGCTTTAGGTAAAACGAAGCAATGTTACATGTAACTAGATTTGGTTTTCTAGAACGACCAGAACATAGATCCAAGGCTACAAAAGAAGTTTTGAGGTTAAAAAGTCTCAAAAACTTCAAGCCATGAACCTTGACGTTTACAGTTTCTGTATGATTAAAAAATATTCAATACTGAAGGTTTCCAAGGTCTAACTCACAGATCTAAAACCAGAAGATAAAGATCTTTGTTCAATAATAATCAAAAGACAATCATCAACCCTTTCAAGCTCCACATGTGAACAAGACAGGTTGCAAGCGCTCAATATCCACTCAATAACCGCACAGTTGCAGTTTAATCCAAAGTATATCCAACATTCAAGCTCAAGAACATGAATTATCATGTTCAAGCTCCTTTAATCCATCATCATTTAACTTTTCAATTTCTTCAATCCAAGTATACCCAAATAAGTCTTCAAGTGCCACTGCATCTTATTGCTCCTTAAACGTGTAGTGGGTCCACTTAAAATACGAAGCGGTGGTATTGGATTCAAATATTTAGTCGAGTCAATTTTTCTTGTTTCATCATTCTCCTTCTTCTTGAAAGGATTCGTCTTCGAATATGAATTATCATGAATAGGGTACAAGTCAAATATATTGAACGTGACACTAACATTATACTCACCCGGAAGTTCCAAAGGCATTGTCATACTCGTTTATTCAAGCAACTACTTGGAATGGACATCTCTAGGTTGTACCCGCGATTCTCGTTGTGTTGGAAATCATTCCTATCACATATGTACCCAAACCCAATATCCAAATTTTAAAATCACTTGTTTACATCCTTTGTTTGCATTTTACATAACATACATCTTACGCTGTTTTTCTCCCTTCAAAGTCACCTCAACAGGTAAAGGCAATAGATCCATAGGGTTCAAAGGAATAAATCCATAAACAATTTGAAACATAGACAATTTGGTAGTAGGATGAATAGTTTATTATAATTAATAAGCAAACTCAACATGCGGTAAGCATCTTCCCACGCTTTAAATTTTTCTTAATCATAACAAACAACAATGAAGATAGTGTTTAATTAATTACCTCATATTTTTCATCATTTGGGGATGACATGTTTTAGAGAAAAGAAGGTTTGTAACTAACTTGCCCCAAATTGTCCTCCAAAAGTGACTGAGGATTTTTGTATCCCGATTTGATACAATGCTTTTGGGCATGCCATGAATTTGGACTACTTTGATCGGTTCGGGGGTCCACTGCTCTCACTTGATGATATGACTACTATCACCTTGATAGACTTTCCTCACTCATATGGCCAAGTCGATTGTGCCACATCTTTAGCAACCCCAGTCGGTCATCAGTCGATCGTCACTCATGTGATCGATCGGTCACTAGTGTAGTGAGAGACGATCGGTCCCCATTTGTGCCGATCAGTTTCTCCACGTTCAAGGTCCACAACATGATTAATTTAACGACGACCAAAGCTCCATTTGTCACTTTCCACCGACCGCTCCCGAATGACGTTTGGTACCCCTTGGAATCTAATTGTCCGACTAATATCAGGTTCTTATTCAGTCTAGGTATATACATCACGTCCTCCAGTGTCCAAGAGTATACATTTGAGGATATGATTGGTATGTCACCCCGATCGGTGATCATTAGGAACTCCCATCGGCAAGATAAACCTTCTCGAAATTCTCTGCTTTAGAAGACTTAAATAACTTCTGATTAAAACAGGAATGAAACGATGCACTTGAGTCAACCACCCATGACTTCACTAGACTCTCCAGAAAAAGTACAAGTGCTTCATCAGATTCAGCCTCTACCGATATTGAATTCTCCTCCTTCTATGGCTCTTTGCATTCTTCGGGCCATTACAGCAATCGGGCTCCCCCCGATTCTTTGATTTCCCTCAGTTTTTCGACCAACTCATGCCCTCACCTTTCTGGCCTCGGTTTTTCTTCCTACCGTTGGAAGAATATGCAACCAATGCATTAATGTTGGTATCCCCTTTCTGCTTTCGTCTCAATTATTCACTGATGAGCCGAGTACATATATCATGAAAATTTAGCTTCCCAGGTTGATTACTGATGATGTCAATCGTGGTCGACCAGCTTTCTGGCATAGTACCAAGCATGACAACGGCCAGCGTGTCGTCATCCATGACATGTCCAACCAGCGACAACTGGTTGGCCAGGTTATACAAATCATTCAAATGTTTGGCAGTGGTGTCACCATCAGCCATAGTCATGGTATACAACTGTCGTGTCAAGAGCACATGATTTGTCAATGATCGTACATATTGGACAACACCTTCATCATACCGTACGTTGTTGTCTGTTCGTGGTAGTTGAACGCCACCTCCTTTGACAACGATAGTTGAATGATCGCCAACGCCTTGCAATCCGATTTCCGCCAATCTGCATCATCCATCTTTGCCAGTTTCTTTTCTTCCAATGCTTCCCCTAAATCATTCCGATAAAGAGTATTGCGGGTTTGCATTTTCCAATAGGCAAAATCAGATCCATCAAACATCCTTAGGCTTCCCTTATAGTCACCTATCGCCGATTGCACCACTACCATCCCATAGCCATCACCAATTGTTGGGGATTAAACACATGTGCGAACAACCTTGATATATTAAGTGGAACCATAGAATTAAAGTAATAGAGAAAACAACGACACAAGAAATTTAACGTGGAAACCCATGATGGGAAAACCACATGACCGACGAATAGCTAAATTCACTATCACTTAGAAGAATGCAACATACGCACACGAAGAGGAAATTCAGAATACAAGAATATTGAAGTGTTTGACAATGAACCCTAATGTCTTCTTATATATGAGGTGATTGAAATAATTAAGGTAATTAGCAAATATTTTTAATATTGATCATATCCATATATATGATATTCCATAATCAAATATGATATTACCTGAGTGTATCTTCTTGTATCTATCCTTACTCGGTGGCTATGTAATATTTTCGGTATTTTTATATGTCTATCGCGAGACGTTTTTGGGGGTATTCTTGTAATTTAGGCATGCTGGACCCCATATAAGGCTTCTGTAAGTGTTTTGAGATGTTTTGGGTTATTTCGATCCCAGACGGGGCCAGGGGTATTTTCGTAATTTGCCACCCGGGAGCACAACGGTCGGGTGCGACGATGTTATGTAGCTGCATATTCACTGTTTGGAGGCAAAGAGATGATATACGAGGTTTTCCGGTATTTTCTCATCACATTTCCGACTAAACTCTCGCCCGAGATGGGTTCTCGAAACTTCAAGACGGTATGGCATTTATTACAATATAATTAGAGTTTATTTAAGTGTTTTGGGCTAAGTGAAGTAAAACTGGGCTCATTGGCTCAAATAAGTTAAGTTGGGCTGGATTTCTCTATAAATACAAGCCTAGTGCATTTGGAGGGGGTCAAACTCTTATCACGCATCCCAAAGCAAAGTGTTACCTTTCTGCACCCTGCACCCGCGACTTATTGCTTATTCACCTGAGTCGCGATTTGTCGCATTACCGAGTCACGACTTGTTGTTGCTAGTCGCGACTTATTGCTCTGCAGCCCGCACTCGCGAGTTGTCGTCTCTCTGCCAGTCGCGACTTGTTGTTGTTCCAGCCTGACTCGCGAGTTATCGCTCTTTGACCGGAGTAGCGAGTTGTCGCCCTGCCGATTCGTGAGTTGTTGACCACAACTCGCGACTGCACCCTTTTTCGGGCACAACGGAGAGTTTTCGAACGTTTTTCGAGCCGTTTTCATCTGGATTATTGCTACCACATCATTGTACTTGTATTCGTTGAATATCATAGTGAAAACCAAGGTAGAGTTTTGCTCTCTCGAGGACATAAGCCCACACATTGTGGGTCCAACCTCGTATATCGCTCGTGTTCCCACAATAATTGAACTCAAATTATATAATAAATTGGATTATCATAATCAATCGCTTTAAAATATTTTTAGACGAGATCAAAATCATATATATGTGTCCATATATATTGATTTGATATGATCTTGTTTCATTAAATATCTCCTTCCATATATGATGGCATCCTAGACCAATGGGTCCCACCATGTCTCAGCTCGGTCATCGACCAATCGCTTCAATATAACATCTTCGGATCGATCCCTTTGTCACCTCAATATTGCGTGCTTCGGTCCTCGACCGATCGACATCAATACCGACAGTCCTATGAGTGCGCTCGATCGACAACAATGTCGACTATCATCCGAATGTGACCAATCGACAACAATACCCATCTCCACACTTAAGAGGAAGTGCATCTGCAACAACATCCTCTTTACCCCGCTTATACTTAATGACATAAGGAAATGTCTCAATGAATTAAACACACTTAGCATGGCGACCGTTGAGTTTACCTTGCCCCTTTGTATGCTTCAAAGACGCGTGATGAGTATGAATGACGAATTCCTTTGGCAATAGATAGTGCTGCCATGTGTCCAAAGCTCGAACTAAATCATACATCTCTTTATCATATGTTGGATAGTTAAGTATTTCACCACTTAGTTTCTCACATAAAAATTTCAATAGATGCCCATTTTGCATTAGGACTACACAAATTCTATATGAATATGAATAATCAACTAAAACAATTAATGGTGCGGAACATAATTTTTCTTTCAATAAGACAAAATCACTCTCTTTATCTTCTCCCGATTTCAACCCCACATGTATTTCCTAGACTTTAATAATATTATTTGGGGTAAGCAACTCCCCCAATCTTTTCTTGGTCAAATTCTATTCTTTCGTTGCTCACAACATAACCAAGAAATGTTACATTCATACAAACCTAATTTACTTTTACATGCAACTTTCCATTCAACAATATTTTTCATTCTAATATGATGGTATCCACTTCTCAAATCAATTTTATAAAACACTCACAAACCATTTAGTATGTTATCTAAACGAGGTATGAGATTGCAATACATATAGTGATTTTGTTGATAGCTCAACAATTTGTACACATTCGCAATGACCCATCCGCCTTTGGTACTAGAAGGACTTGAAATGAGACAGGTTCAAGCTCTCTCGCACTAATAATTTTGAAAGTAAGTGCTTAACTTGTCTCCAATTTCCTTGGATTCATTAGGATTGCAGCGATAAGCTGGTCTATTTGGAATTGCCAAACCTGGGATGAAGTCAATATTATGTTCGATTCCCATTATTTGAGGTAGCCCTAAAAGGTCTTCTGGAAATACTTATGCATATTCTTGCAATGAAGAAACAATAACAATAGGTAGATTGGAGTTAAACTATGAATGTTAGGATTCACATATTTATACATCAGTATAAAGATTAAACATCTTGCATTTAAGGGTCTCCTCACATCACTATTTTTTGCATACACGTATTTTTTCTTTTAATTTCTCTCAATTTGATTGATTTCTTTTCTTTTACACCTATACTCGAACTCGCATTACCTCCCTTTGTTTTTTTCTCCATTCGACTAATATCTCTTTTTTTCATCGAGTTGAGATTTTATTCTCAATTACTCTTCATAGGCTTGTTGAGGTGACAAACAAATAAGGGTGATCTACCGAGTGTTCATGAAAAATAAAATCTGTTGTGAAATCCGCCATGTGTGACCTTTTGATCATATTTCCATGGTCTGCCCAATAAAATATGACCTGCATGCATTGGAACCACATCACACAAAACTTCATCTGCGTATCTTCCAATAAAGAATGGAAGTGATACTTGTTTGGTTACCTTAATTTCACTGCCCTCATTCAACCATTGTAAATTGTAACGGTGTGGATGTTTCTGAGTTGGCAATGCCACTTTTCAACCATAAACTTGCTAGCAACATTTGTGCAACTTCCACCATCATTAATCATGGTGCATACTTTTCCATTCACTAGACAACGCGCATGAAATATATTTTCTCGTTATTGATCCTCATCATTAACATTCATATTCAAAGCTTTTCTTGCTACCAAGATAATAGACGATAGAAATTTTCTAATTTCTTTTTTTCTCACTCTCGTTTTTTGGTTTTTTATCAAATGAACTCTCTTGCCTTTTTCCACTCATGTTTCATACAAGGGTTCTTATTGAACTATTCAAACATCGTTAATGATTTCGAGTTGATGTAGCAAAAGGTGGTGGGTATAAAAGGTGGTTTTTGGTTTTCTACTTTGTGATAAATGTTCATAACCCAAAGTTCTAAGGATAGATGGGCTAGGAACGAAACTAGAAGAGATTGGTTAATGAAATAAATAAATAGGTTGGAATATAAATAAATGACAATAGCAAAGTGATATCAAAATTTTGGGCACAATTTTAATTAGGATGATGACACAGGTTTACTAGTTTTTCTAGCTAGGAATATTGAATATATGAATTATGAAAAGTCCTCACAATACAACCCACAATCAATAATTGAATGTAATCATCATTTACACTAGAGATTGAAAAACACAAATTTATGGAAAACTTCACATATAAACTTTTTTTCTTCAATTTTGTGGCATGGGTCCGCTTGAAATACGAAGTGGTTCTGTTCTATTAGATATGTAGTTGAGTCCATTTTTCTTGTTCATCGGATCTACTACTCATACAAGGTTCTATCTAACTCACACTTAAGGGGGCGATGATCTACAGCTTGATTCGAAAAGTATAGTGTGGGACGGATGAACATTCATGATAATAGCCTAATTCCATGTAGATATTTGTCCCCTCTAAAGTCCATATTCCTAAGCTCCTCAAATGGGAGTACGCCACGCCCTAGAAATAAAGACGATTAGTAAAATAACACATAAACGGCTCACACATACTGAATTTTTCAGCATTCTCAGTACACAATCATATAGTACACATAGCAATGTCATCAACATTGTCATCACACTTTTTGATGACATTGCTATGTGTACTAAAATAAACATCACATTTAAGCAAGGTAATTCCAAACACATTAGGGTCACAACATTCATCCAAGTACAGCTTAAGCATAAAATTGTGAAAAATCTAGGAGTTTTGTATAGATATCATAAATTTGATCAAAATTAACAAACATTGTTTTGTTTCAACAATATCACTTACGAAATGATGTCTAATTTCTATATGATTGCTCCTAGAGTGGTTCATTAGATTCTTGGCAAGGTTTATATCCCGAGTATTGTCACAAAACACATGCACAATTTCTATATTAACATTATAATAATAAATTTGCGATTTTATCCACAATATTTGCGTGCAACTATTAGAGAGTGATACATATTCAACCTTAGTTTAGAATAGTGTGAATGTACTCTATTTTTTACAAAACCATTATTCTAAGGACCTAGAAAGTGGCAAAACCCGCTAATATTTGTTCTATTTAATTTGCATCCATCATATTCAACATCATAAAAACAGAAACATTCAGAATATCAAATTTTGTATAGAAAAGACCAATGTTTGCAGTTCCAAGTAAGTATCTAAAAGTTATTTTAATGCTTTTAAATGAGACACTTTAGGGTCTCATTGAAATCTTGCACACATACAAACACTAAAAATAATATCAAGTCTAGACGATGTCACAACAAAAGTGATCCTATTATGCTCCTATATTGATTTGCATTGGTATTTTCAATGATTTGGCACTTTGAATGTCAAATTTTTTCAACAGTTCTTTAATGTACTTAGATTAGCAAATAAATGTATCAGTTTCAAGTTGTTTAATTCAAATTGCCAAATTGAAAGAAAGTTAACCTAAATTTCTTATTTAAAAAACAGTTAATATTAATTCAAAAAATTGAGCATTAAAATTAGTATAAACTTAGGTTGCACAGGTGTGGGTGCGGGGTGCAGGATTCGGAGTGCAAGGGTGTGAGGTGTGTAAAATTTTAATTAGGGTACGTTGAGGTGCGTTATATAATTTAATACAAAATATATTAAAATATTAATTAAAACATTTAAAAATTAATAAATAAACAAATTTACAACCATACAATTTTTTTTAGCATTAATCGATTTATTCTTTAAACTTAAGTTGTCCTATATAAGTTCATTTGACATATACATATTTGTGATACATTCCATATTCAATTCGATAAAAGAAAAAATAAATTTAATATTAGATTATATATGCGATTTAGAATATATAATAGTATATATTTATTTGGTGCACCCAACATCACAAGTGAACTGATGTATAATAATATTTTTGTTTTCTATATATGATGAATGTATTCTCCATTACTACCTACGTTCACCAGTTTGGAAATAACCTACATATTATCTAAGGCTGGTTTGGTCTGGAGAAAAATTAGTGTGCCTTCTAATTCTTAATTCATTACAAGAATCATGGTCCCCTTTAGTGATGATGCTGCACATAACAACACCATTGGAAGGTCAAAAGATGGAAACCATCAAGAACTATCTCATTAATGAGGAGATAAGAAGGAAAGACTTAAAGAGAAATGATCCATAAAAAGAAACAGTGGCAGTGACTGAGAATAGAGGACGAAATCAGAACATGAATTATAATTACAAATGAGGAAAGTCTAGGGAAAAGTTTCAAGAAAGAGGAAAATCTCAAGAAAGAAATGGTGGACATAAAAAAGAAACTCGTACATGTTTCTTTTGTAAATAAGTAGGTCATTTAAAGAAAGAATGCATATATTGGTTGAAGTGTAATGGCCTAAGTACATCTGGAGCTAATACCAGTAAAGAAACCACTAACTCCACAACAACGATAAAGGAAGTTCTGGTAGTATTAGCCACATGAAAGGGTTGCTTGTATTAGAAATCAAGAGTGGATCATTGATTTTGCAGCCTCCTACCATACTACCCCTTACAGAGAAAGTTTTCATTCATTTTAGGCTGGAGACTATGGAAAAGTTAAAATGGGAAATGAATCACTTGCAGATATTAAAGGCATCGAGGATGTTCATGTCATAACAGATCTTGGAATTGAACTAATTTTGAAGGAAGTCAAGTACATTCCAAATCTAAGAATGAAGCTCTTATCAATCAATGTTTTTTTATCTTGCAGGTTACTCAAGCACTTGTGCAAATGGGATGTAGAAGCTATCCAAAGGCTCTTTAATCATTGCTAAAGGATATCTAGCGAGCTCCCTATACAAAATAATACTAAGGGTTGATCCTATGTGTATACAAGCAGCTACAAAAATGGAAAGATTGGAATTGTGGCACAAGCGCATGGGGCATCTATCCGAAAAGGGATTAGAACATTTAAAGAGGAAAAGTCTAATAAAGTCAGATGGAATGAACCTAAAAGAGACATGTGAAACATGTCTGATAGGAAAAAAACACAAAGTCAGCTTCAAGTCAACTCAAGAATTAAAAAAGGTACCACTTGAAATTGTATTTTTTGATTTTTGTTCAGTGAATGTTGTTTCTTTAGGTGCAGGAAATACTTTGTATACTTTATTGATGATTCTACAAGGAAAAGCTAGGTATTTCCTATAAAGACAAAAGATGAGACATTCGAAAAATTCAGAAATTAGCAAAACTCAGTAGAATGAGAGATTGGCGAAAATCTGATATGTCTAAGAACATATAATGGAGGTTAATACACCTCCAAAGAATTCGAAAAATATTGCACCGAGCTTGGGATAATGAAATAGTGGAGAGCTTAAATAGGACACTAATGTACAAGGTCACATGGATTCTGAGATCATCCGAATTGACAAGGAATTTTGGGCTGAAGCTAACCTAACAATATGCTATTTAACTAATAGATTACCTACTGTAGCCATGGACTTTGATATACCAGATTGGAAATGGACTGGAAAGAAACCTAAATATGAACATAAAAATCTTTGGCTGCAAGGTACTATTTTTGGTTCCAAATGAGGACATAAAGAAACTGGATGATCACGCCGTGAAAGGAATTTTTATAGGTTATGGGGATAAAAATTTTGGTTTTGAAATTTGGAATCCCCAAACCTTGATAATTATAAGATCTAAAGATGTTACATTCCTATAAGACAAGACAAAAAGAGACTTATTAAGTCGAAAGCATCAACATGAAGCTCAAGACACTCAGTACTTGGATAAATAAGATTCATAAATTTTACCAAACAATACTCCTCCAGAAGATGAATCACCAGAGCAGGTCCTGGAAGGTATCCAGGGGATCTTTGAGACATCCGAAACAGAAGAACCTACTAAAACAGAAGTTCAGTATGCCAGGTGATAAAAAAGGCAACATGTTCCTAACTCAAGGTATCCTCGGACTGAATATATAACTCTCACTGAAAATGGAGAGCCTAAAAGCATCCTAGAAGCAATAGAACACAAAGACCACATACTATGGTGGAATGCAATGGAGGAAGAAATGAGTGCCCTAAGTAAAACCAACACTTTCGAGTTAATAAGAGTGCCTCCTGGGAGAAAGTTGTTTGAAAACAAATGGATTTATAAATTAAAATCATAGGCTAATGGAACTTCAAGGTACAAAGAAAGGATAGTAGTTAAACGCTTTACTCAAAAGAAAGGGTTGGACTTTGAAGAAATCTTCTCCCCCATCGTCAAGCTCACATCCATCAGAATTGTTCTAGCTAAGACTGCGTATCTAGACTTGGAGTTAGAACAATTAGATGTGAAAACTGTGTTCCTAAATGGTGAACTTGAGGAAGGCCTATACATGAAGTGGCCTGAAGGCTTTCTGAAAAAGGGGACTGAAAAGTTTGTGTGTAAGCTGAACAAAATCTTTATGGACTCAAGTAGGCACCTCGGATTTGAAAAAAATGTTGGACACTTTCATGACTAATGCAAACTTCAAAAGATCAGCACTAAATCTATGTGTATAGCTTCTAGTAAGTCCAAGCAAGGAAGCAATCAAAAAGCTAAAACAACAACTATCAACATAGTTTGAAATCAAAGACATGGAAGCAGCAAAAAGGATTCTTGGAATTGACATATGGAGGGATAGAAACTCAAGGACTATTCAGTTATCTCAAGAAAAGTATGTTGAACAAATACTCAAAAGATTTAGTATGGAAAATTCAAAACCAGTAAACATGCCTAGCTTAAATGAAATACAACTAAGCAGGGAGCAGACATCTGAAATCACTAATTAGGAAACAGAGAAAATACCTTACTCCTCGGCTGTGGGAAGTCTAATATACCTTGATGTATGCACCATGCCAAATATTGCTCATGCAACAACAGTGGCAAGCCATTATCTTGTCAACCCGAGAAGAACTCACTAGGAAGCTGTCAAAATGATAATAAGATATATTGCATGTACAAAAGGAACAAAACTATGTTATGGGAGACAAAAAAATCTGGAGTTAAAAATGTAATGAGACTCTGATATGGGGGAGACGTGATACAAGAAGGTCGACGTCAAGATTCATCTCTATACTCATTAGACGAGGCATCTCCTGGCAGTCAAAACTGCAAAAGAGCGTAGCACTGTCATCTATTGAGGCCGGGTACCTAGCACTCGTAGAAGCAGGGAAAGAAGCTATATGGTTAAAGAGGTTCTTGGAAGAACTGAACTTCAAGGAGATAACACATACACTTCTATGTGACAGTCAAATGGTCATAGAACTTAGCAAAAACTCTACATTTCATGCCAGATCTAAACACATCGACGTGACGTTGCATTTGATAAGAAAGCATTAATCATTAAACAAATTACCTTAGTGAAGTTAGCTACTAATGAAAACGCAGCATACTTCCTCACCAAGACTTTAAGAACTCCAAAGCATCTACTCTTCTCTTCTTTGGCAGGGATGAAGCTTGAAGAGAGGCGTGAAGAATAGTAAAACCCTACGCATTTAATTGGAGGGGGCATTTGTTAAGAATTGGATCATGGGATTCATCCAAGTCTTTATTATCCAGTCCAATACGTAAGGGGTATGAATATGTGGGCTCCCAACAGGGCCATATATGCAAGAGCCCAAAACAATGAAGAAATAGCAATTACATGTTGATAAAAGGAAGAGATGATGAACTCAACAGGTGCATATTTCCACAACAACGATTGGTGATCGATTAGCAGATGCTGTAAACCCTGTAATCATAAGACACGAAGGGATTAATTCAAGCTCTAAAGGAGTCAAAAAACTCATAGCAAGAAAAGAACGAAGGAACAAGGAAGGGATGATTAATATCTGTGTCAAGGCTGTGCTCTTGGCTTTAGACTTGCATCTGTAACCTTTAATTTTTACTGAATTGGATCCAGTGATTGGATCCCGAGGTTTTTCTCTGGTTTCCTCATAAAAGATATTGTGTTCTTGACCTGCAAAAACAACAACAAATTCAAGAAAAAAAAGGAAGACTAAAATTGATACTAAGAACACGGAGCCTATCTTTGTGTTTTTCATATTATTCGTCTTATTCTTCAAACAATTTTTCTTCTTGCCTTAATAATATTAGCAAATTATATATTTAATATTATTTAGTACATTAATTATGTATAACCCAAATACATTCTCGCTAAATCCAATGTTTTAAATCTCCGGTATATCAATATGTTATATAGGAAATTTCAGAAGTGCCGATCCAGACTTGTATTTTGAAAAAATACCAACAAGTGTTATGTACATGTTTTCAGCGGTTGGAATTATGAATAATATGTATTGAGAAAAAATTCAAAAAAATATATATGAAGTATGAAGCTTTTAGAATTTTTGTTTTCTTATTTTTTTGAATTATGAATAATATATATTGACAATAGTTAATTAATTGTGCATTTTTTCCATGTTAATAATTTAATTTATTTATTATTCCTTTACATATCCAGTATACTCTATACATATCCGGTATACCCGATACATATCTGTTATACCGATTCCATGAGATTGTCCAGTATACCAACCACTACTGATTTTAAAAAATTGTAGCGGTTCCCGCAATAAAAGTAGAAGATAGGGAGAAACAAAGAAAATAGGTATTGACACCTATAGAAAAGTAAAATAATGAGAATAAGCTTTACAGTGTGAATGAAACATTGATTTTACTCATTTGAGGTATTCATTGTTTTTGTGATGTATTCAGATTCAGTTGTTATTACGTTATTTTGGGGTAAAAATATTGTTAAATTGACTATCACAATATCTATGATAGAACTCTAAGTGATATTGTAATATTTTTTCGTAACATTAATTTTTCTCATCTATTAACTAAATTACGTGAATTTTTGGAAATGAATGGTCAATTAAACTTGTTGAAATGATTTGTGCAATACATGTTGAGTGAAGGTTTAGAATATGCATTATGATATTTTTTCTATCATTAATATTGAAAACTTGTCTCATTTCCATTTTTTATAATAAAATTTCATTTAGTGGGACATAGACTAATATAATTTGCTATTAGGTCCCTATATTTTATATTATTTAACATGATAAAGAAAAAATAAATAAATAAATAAAATAAAAATACAAATGATGAGTAATATTGTAATAGTTTTAGAAAAATGTTTATTTATGTTTTCGGCATTCATTAGGATACTTATTTTGGAGATTCTCCTGTGATTTTAGGGCTCTTGAATTATTGATGGGACATTTTATAAATGTATAAATGTCCTTTCGGCCAACCTGAACGACCCAAAAATTGTTCTTAATCTGTTATGGTCTAAAAGATCGAAGTATCTAAAAGTCATCGGTCCGAGATTATCATAAACCTGTTTTTTTATTTATACGATTAAGTGGATCGATTAGAGAAATTATCGAAGCAAATAACAAGAAATTTAACATGGAAAACCCCTGAAAAATGGGAAAAACCACAGTGCTAAGAGTAAGAATACTCATAGCATATCTATTACGAAAACGATGTAATTACAATATGCGCATCTTAGAAAATGACTAAGTAAAGAACAACTATACGTAAGAGAGCGGTGCTGCTAACATGAGCAAGCATGCGATCAAAAGGCCCTCTACATCTTGCGGATTCAATCGCTTTTTATAGATGAGGAGTTGAAAATCGCCATGTAACCGCTCTAACAAAATAACCGCTGCCCAGCTGCCCGCTCGTAACTGCTGCTCTACCCGATCACCTCTCGTAACCGCTAGTAACAAATTAACCGCTTTGGGGCCGATCCTATATTTCTTAATGGAGCGGTCGTGGCCATCCTCCTTCGGTCCTGGCGGCTCAGCGGCCCTTCGAGCCCTCTGAGTCTGATCCAAGAGTATATTGTTATCAAGGTACGAATCCTGGCATGCGTAGATTCATTTTTTGTCATATGGATCAACCCAATATATCTTGGGCTTACACATGTTTTGGGTACCGGGTCTCGAAGTCCACATCACTA
Source organism: Utricularia reniformis (assembly GCA_009725065.1). Lineage (NCBI taxonomy): Eukaryota > Viridiplantae > Streptophyta > Magnoliopsida > Lamiales > Lentibulariaceae > Utricularia > Utricularia reniformis. Next base: position 170,947 of record RWGZ01001225.1, on the reverse strand, counting down.
GCCCCTCGGGCTTTGTCACAATCGAAAAGGTTATACAAGTGTTAGACATGTAACCCGATCATAGGTAAGGTGGTAGACATGTGTCATAGGTTACAAGTGTTAGACATGTAACCCTATCATATAACCATCTAATGAAAAATGTGTTAGACATGTAACCCGATCATAGGTAAGGAGTAGGGACTGTTCCCAAACCAGCCTCCACAAGCATTCCTAGGACCGAACCTATACTTTATGAATTTTGTGTTGAGTTTATATTTGAATTTCAAATTGAGAACGGTTGGTGCTTTGTGGGGCTTTTATTCTTTTCATTAAAATTTTCTCACGTCCATCTATATTTTGCTAAAGGACAGGAATAATGAGAACCATCAGACTGTAGTCGCCTGCGCTAGTACACGTGTCTACCTGTCATTGGTCAATTGAAACATATATAAGATGGGTTTTGGACACTGTTTCTCTTTTACTGTCATTTTGCAAAACTTGCAAGAAGATTACCTATCAGCTGCGCTCTTATTCTCTTGCGAAAAGCAAACCTTTCTAACCAAATTCAAGGTAAAATCCATGGCTCCCCGTAAGGTTAAGTATATTGTAATGTCTGAAATCGATTCCGAAGAGCTTCGGGTTAGGTTCTCAATTCCTGCTCATTACCCAATAATGAGGGGGAAAGAAGGTGATGCATGCTTCTTAACTGCGTAGATTATAACTCCTCCGAATTCTATTCATGTTAGTTATGTGTCCCTAAAGTGCGTCTTATGGTTCCTGCTACACCCTTTTTCAGCATCCGTGCTTTGGGAAATCCATTGCTCGATCTATGCCCTATTCCAAGGTAGTTACATATACATTGTGGCTTTCATTTTATTGCCGCAAGCATGGCATAAACCCGACCTTAGAGTTATTTTTTAATTTATATTTAGTAGGGTCCCAGAGGGGAAAAAGGTTATTAGCGGACCGACGGTTATATAATATAGCAACCCGGACTGCAGAGTGTGCTTAGTGGATAAGGAGGATTCCCTTCATGAATGGGAATCTGTTACGTTTGTGTACGGGTCCCGAAGGAGTATTTATCGAAGGTATGGCCGACCACACATCATGAGCTGATCGAGTAGTTGGACCGTACCCGGTTCAACCCTTCACATCAGTATATTGCTAACACTTTAGCGATGTTTCCTCCTTTTGAAAAGCGCCTTAAGCGTATAGGTATCTTAAAGGGAGAAAAAATTAATAGAAATAGGCATAGCGGTAGGACTGATGCTCCAGGTCCGAAGAAGATATTTTCTACTTCCAACTTGTCGGAAGGATCATATATTCTGATCCTCATCAGCTTCTTTTGCAGATTCCACATAAACAATGCCAAGCTCGCGTTTGAAGCAGATGGTGGCACCGTCACAATCGTGAAGGGATCGAACTTTAGCTTCTAGATCTGGCTTATCAAACCTGTGTAGATCTAGAACTGCTCCTCTATCTATCCTAATGTGTAACCTTATTGCTGTAGGGAACTATTCTAGTAGAGGACGTTCTTCTGAACGCAAGCCTGGAGTAGAACGTTTCGTGGCCTCCAATTTCTCTTGACAAAGGGAGAGGAGGGTGGAAGTAGAGCCCCCGACACCATTGAAGAGACTGAAGAAGATTGTAAAGGGTAATGCTCCGACTGAACAAAAGAGTATCATTATAGCATGCCCCATTCCAACTAAGAAGACAAGCTTTGATTTGAGTTTGTCTAGGACCTAGTGGAGAGTGTTAAGAAGAGCGGGGGAAAGAAGATAGCCTCCTGGAGAGAAGGTCTCCTAGAGGACTTTAAACTTTACGGGAAGGACCCTGAAAATTTACCTTTTGATGTATTGTGGCCAGAATCAGTCGAGGCCTTTTTGGATATCGCAACAATTGTAAGGTCTTATTTTATATATATACCTAATTCTCTTGTCTTGCATTCTCACAGATGTTGCGGAAGGGATTGACGATAGCGGCCAACATCCATAAGTACTGAAGTGACATCGATCTCCTAGGAGATTCAGGATCACTTGCTTTGGCTCAAAGCAAGTTGAAATAAAGCAAGAGGAACTGATATCGGTCCGAGTGGAAAGGGAAAGATTAAATAGCGACCTCTTAGGAGCGAGGACTCAAATATTGCTCCTAACGTCTCAAGCTTCTCAGCTGGAGGGGAAATACAAGTAGTTCAACAAGAAGCAACTTCCGCCGCCTCACGAATAGTCGAGCTGGAGGCCCATACACAAGAAATGTCTGGGAAATGAAACAACTCCAACTTCGGTATCAAGAGGAGAAGAGTGAAATAAGTGAACTCCTCTTTCAGTCCTAAGAAGAGAAAGCAACCTTAGAAGATGACCTTGTTCTGGCCCGTGCTACGATGGAAGAATCGGTTCGGGATGCACTCATAGGATTTGCATGATCCCCGCTGTTTTTTCCTTTGGTGGATAACATATACGGAGCCTCAATTTGAAAATACATTGACAACATGCGGGGTTAAGTAACGATCCAATTCGGCCTCAAACCGTATGATGAAAGATGGCTTCAATAGACCCATTAGAGAAACATGGTGAATTCAGGGTGATTCCTTCTTTGGAGGAGCATGTCCTAGAAGATTATCCTAATTTTCATCTTTTTGAAGAAAGTGAGAGATTGGTCAACCAGATTGTGGCCGATCAAGAGGACAGACAAGCTCATCTCGTAGCCTGGATCGACGAACACATGGAAGGGACCGAAAGGGAAGAATGACAAGTAGATTAGAAGTAGTTTTGAACTCTCCTTTTTTTGTGTTTTGGTATATTATTACTCTTTGAATGTAATAACCGCATCCCATGCATGTTTTCATATTGGGTCTAATCAAGATTAATAGCGCTAGGTTCAGGCCTATCTTAAGCGTTTTATCTGATACTAGGGTCTTTTATTCTACGTATAAGTTCGGGCCTACAAACATCGGTCTATGTATTAATTTGAGTTGGAACTTGGTTAGCATTATTGAGTCATTAGTTTTCTATTACAAGAATGGATCACTCTTATTTCGTCCCTATGTTCATGATTGATTCAAGCGACATGGCCCCGGTTCTCCATGAGTCCCACAGACAGGCATTAACACATCCCCGGTTCTACGAGAGTCCCAAGATGGATTTTACATAACTTTTGATCGAGACCAATTCCGTTCCAGATTTCTCCTATAACAACAAAACAACTAATGAACAAGAACCATCTTTAAATGGAAAGGGCCTCTGAATAAGGTATTTAGTTCGCGGTAAGTTATGGGGGCTTTACGACCTGTTTGAAGTACCTGCCATCATGCATGAGCATCTGACATAATAAGAGAGCTCACTACCATGTGGGAGGCTTAGAACTAGATCAAAGCGATTACCAGTTCAGACTCGTCCAGAATACTTAGTCTTCAAGATCGGTTCCTTTAGCAATGCAGATTAGTTTACATTATGCATAGTAATTTTCTTATCATGGCTAAAGAATAATGTTTTTGAAACTGAATTGACATTAATGATCAAAGGTTTACAAAAAATAATGTAGCAAATTCATAACATTCCAGATTCGGGGGATCTCATCACTATCTAGAGTTTCTAACTTGTAAGCCCCTGCTCCTAATTTTCTCAACACTCGATAGAACCCTTCCCAATTTCTACCCAGTTTTCCTACGTTCCTTTGAACTCTTACCTTTCTAAGGGCGAGGTCACCTTCGGAATACTCTCTGGGGAAAAGCCGCTTGTTATGGTCCCTTTCTATGGTTCGCTGATAGGAGTACATGTGCGCGTAAACAACATTTTTTTTCTCTTCAATAATTTACAGATCTAGCGATCTTCATTCATCATTCATGTGCTCATCATATTGAGTTATCTGGGGTTATTGAATGACCACCTCAACTCGACAAACTGCTTCAAACCCATATACTAAAGAAAACGAAGATTCAAGTGTGGTAGATCGGGGTGTAGTTATGCATGCCCACAAAACTTCATAGATATGATCGAGCCATTTCCTCCATAGATCTTCAAACTTAGTATTCAATCCCTTCAGGATATCTCGATTAGATATGTCAGTGAGCCCGATAGTTTGAGGATGAGCGACTAAAGAAAAATTTTGTGTAATACCGAGTCTAAGGCAAAATTCCTGAACCATCCGACCATGGAATTGAGTTCCATTCTCTGATATCAACGCCTGCTATTCTCCAAAGCGACTAACGATATTTTTCCATAAGAAATTCCTCACCGTACATTTGGATATCGTGGATATAGCTTCTGCTTCTATCCATTTGGAATAATATTCTACTGGCACAAAGCAGAATTTTCGTTGACTCACTTATCTAGAAAACGGTCCCAAAATATCAATTCCCCATCTATCAAATGGACAGGGGAGCGGGGTTACTAATAGGGTAGCCCCTGGCTGTTGTGTGACCAAAGCATGATACTGACATACAGCGCATCGCTTGGTATAGTTCTTGGCATTTTCAAGTAATGTCGGCCATAAATAACCATATGTGATGATGCGATGATACAAAGATCGAGCCCTGAAATGTATACAACATACTCCTTCATGAACATAAATCATGACAGTCTTGGCTTATGTGGGAGCTAAACATCGCAAGAACGGTTCCTCAAAGTTTTTCTTAAACAACTGTTCATCTTTTAATACATATTTTTTGGCCCGAAATTCAATTTTCCTAGCTTCTGAATTATTTTCAGAGAGATAACCATTTGTCAAATATCTTATCAAAGGATCCATCCACGTGGGTTCTCCCTAAGCATCAATATCGTCAATACGTAGGTCCTGGAGTTCATGGGATAAAGCCCCAACTTCTTCAATAGACGGTTCGGTCACTAAGATTTCGACCGAATGATGAAATTGAATATGAACTGACAATATAAAGCCCCATGTTCGGTATGCTTGCAGCCAATATGGCTAACGCATCTTGAACCATGTTCTGTTCTTGTGGTACATGAACAAGCGAGAACTCACTTAACTTCTTTGATATCTCTAGGACCTTGGCATGTTATAGCTTCATCATAGACTCATGTGTCTCGAATCTTCCCGCAAATAGTTCCACAACTAACTTGGAGTCTGAGAACATTCGTATTTTAGCGACTCCCATCTCTCGGGACAAATTCATTCCGGACAATAGAGTTTCATACTCCACCATGTTATTCGTTCCTGAAAATAAGAAATTAACTAAAGAATAAATAACATCTCCCAATGAAGTAGTAAGGTTATGCTAGCTTCTTTTCCTCCGAAGGTTGATCAATCAACGTATATTACCCATCGGTCATCTTCCTGGTTCAGGCATTCAGCAGATTGGGTCGAGCTCAATCAAGTAGAGTACATTAAGACGAATATCACAATTAACAATCAACACTAATTGGCCATAGTAAAAAAGAAATTTTGCATAAGTTAAGATTGTATATACCATTTAATAGTACTATACTGATGTTAAGAAACATGAATGATGCAAGGAAATGAAGTTAGATTAGAAATAATATTTTTATAAAATAAAAAGTATAAAGCCCTATTGTAGACCCAAAACATAGTTCGTTTTAAATCTTTTACTAGAACACAAAATCATACACTAAACATGACTAAGGATGAAGAGGGCATGATTTAATAGATCAAGGAAAGAAGTAACTTGAAGAAGTAATTTGCAGAAGATAATGTCGGAAGTCTAGTACGACTGATGCACATGCTGACTGCCGCTTTCTTTCTGTGAGTTGAAAAATGAATTTTAAAAGTTACAAATGTCAGGATTCTACCCTAGAATATTAGAAATATAATCTAAAATTTCTTTCAAAACATAGGTTGAACATGAAAATAGACATAATCCTGAATATACTCATTAAATACAAAAATTTATTAGCATAGTAAATCTCTATAAAGTTACTTACACTTTTTCAATAAAATTTATCTATGTGAGAGCAGATCATGTACCATTTAATACTCATCATCTCATGTACCTAAAAGGGGTGTGACCATTCAATTGACTTGCTTTTTTGAATTAAAAGTCAATCACAAAATATATTAATTATAATTTTACCAATGAATAAAAATATGATATTAAATCCTAATATTCAAAGTACAATTTATTTCAACAAATAGCTGACAAATATAACCTTGATGTTCCAACACAAAATTGACACATCGTACCAAACAATAAACACATGTAATTTTGAAGTATCAATCGTTTGCATTACTCTAAAAGGCAACATTATTGGGCGCGTGTGGAGGGACCCTACCATCAAACATGACCCATTAACTCACGACATGTTTCTTATGCAAATCTTTCTTAAACATACAAACCCCATAGAAAGGAAATACAAACATTAATTAATTTGCATTGGAGGATGGTCTATCATGTCAATTAGTATTTTATGGTTCCTTTTTAGGAGTACCAACAATTACAGTGATTTGAGGTGGAAAACCTCAAAGAAAGAGAAAAAACCTCACGCCGAGAGGAATCCTCTCGACTAATTCAATAGATAATTCCAAAAAGTGGTGATACAACAATGATAGGAGTAAGTAAGAAAGGATAGGGGAGCAACAAGGAAGACATAAGCGAACATCATGCTAGGGTTGGTAACTTTGACTTGGAGGAAGAAAACAATATGTCCTTTGATATCCAAATCTTCTTCTTTAGATAAAAGCGAATGGCCAACGTCCTCCCTTGATTTGGCTTTAATTATGTTACCAAATCTCCATGAAATCCGTTAATTTCCTTATACGCACACCTGCCTTAGATATGCTTATTTCGATTACGAAAAGGTCTACATCCACGTGGTGGGACCAATCGACTGGATCGGGGACCGATCCAACACTCTTAGACCTAGCCTATCATTTTCAGCTTAGGCATCTTTCATCTGGACCTGGCCTGGCTGGGCTTGATTGCCTTAGGCTTTAACCCCATAATCTTCTGAAATAACATGTCGTCTGATCTTGGATCAGCTCTCATATGTTGACTGGGGCCTTCGTGTGACATCTAGTAATTCAATTCCCATCATTATGGCCTTGGTTTCGTTTCAACGATAGTGGTTACAAACGGAAGCCAACCCATGTGGAATCGGTTTCCTCTGTCTCTCAATGAGGATATATGATTGACTGATCTGATACTTAGAAAAATCCTGAATATCACTTTTGCTATGACAACGGGTATGGGACTGACCCAACAAGAGGCATTGACTACTATATTATCGGTCCCATTAACCCTAACAATTTGAACCAGCCTCAGAATGGCTTGTATCGATTCGTATTTTAAAGGACACTTCACCTTCCAGTACTTCAGACGACATGATGCATAATGTCTGCCACCAACCGCCTCTCCAATCCATGTGTTACTGTTCTAATGGCCAGAGCGGGGTATATATGACAAATTTTTTCTTCAAACATCACACGTTTCCCCCTATTTGTACAGACTCACGAATCCTATCGGTGAAACTCCTTATTGTCTCTCTGCCATAATACTTCGATCGTTCTTCCATAAACCCACGGTAATTTTCTATGGCTACTCGCAGAAGTCCATATCCATTGATGTCATAACTTGACACCCAGGAAATTCGGGTAAAGTTTTCAATCCCTTCTCACTACCCCATAATGCGGGGTAAGGAGCAAGATCTATGATTTCTCCTAGAGGAAATGATAACTTCTTCAAACTCTATTCCTGTGAGTTATGCAACTCTGAAAAGTGGCATGCATTTTCCTCTGCATCCTTTCGTAGCGGATGCACTTCGGGAAATCAATTTTCCGATCAATGCACTATTTCCCAGAAGCTTCATGTATATCGTAGCTTTTATTTTTTACTGTCGTAAGCATGACATTGAACCCACCTTAGAATGGTTCTTTGTCCTCCATATGGTTGGTTCCCGAAAGGGGAAAGGGTTGTTAGGGACCCGTAAGTTGTATTATATCGCAACTCGTACATCGATGTACGCTCTCGTTGACAAGGAAGACTCTCTTCATTTATGGGAGTCTTGCTATGTCTGAATTGGAATACTAAGGGAAGAGAGCATGGGTGTGACGACCTGGATGGGGTTCCAAATCGGAAAGCTAGATCGGAACAGATTCAGCTCTTTCCCAAATGATAGCGGACACTCTGGCTCTCTTCCTTCATCCAGAAAGATGTCTGAGATGCATCGATCTTCTGAGGGAAAATAGGCTGATCGAATCGTCCAACATACTGTTCAACCACCAGCTTAGAATCAAAGAACATTCAAACTTTAGCCACTCCAATCTCTCTGGCCAAACTCATGCCTGATAGGAGGGATTCATAATCCACAACATTGTTTTTGCTAGGGAACTGGTATTTAACCACAAAATGCATAACATACCCTTGCGCGGTTTTGAAAGTAATGCCAGCCACATTTTCCCCAAGGGTCGAACCATCAACGTGAACTGTACATCGGTCCTTATCTTGGTTGAGGTAAATTGACGATCGGGTCATCTCGACCATGAAATGCGCAAGGAATTGAGCCTTTATGGCCATTCGAGGCACGAATTCCAAATCCATAGTGCTAATTTTGATTGCCCATTTCAATAGCCTCTCACTCAAATCAACTTACTCCAACACAGCTTTAAGAGGTTGGTCTGTATAAATATAGATATTCCTACTATCAAAATAATGCTTCAACTTGGCGATAGCCTTCTTTAAAGTGAGTGTGAACTTTTCTAAGTTCGTGTATTGGGCCTCCACTGTAACGACCCGTCTTTCCGCTTGCACAATATTGTCCGCTTTGGACTAGGCTAACCCTAATGACACCCACCTAGTCCTCACGGTTTTACTTTTTCCCTAGCACCCACACTTCCCAGTGGGTCACCCATCCCTGAATTGCTCCAGGGTGAGCACGCTTAACTTTCCAGTTCTAACGTTCCGCTTGCCACTTTGCTAGGGAAAAGGCCTCGTGCAATGGAAGATGAATCATTATACTTAACATACGATCGTTCTCCGTCTATAGCCGATGTAGGGATTCGCCTAAGGTGCCCTCTCTCTCGCACCTCCCGAGGGGTCCTTACATTCACCCCTCCTTATGGACTCAGCGTCCTCGCTGAGGTTTGCCCCAACACACCGACTATAACCCGGGTCCTGCTCTGATACCAAATGTAACNCCTCAAAGAAAGAGGAAAAAACCTCACGCCGAGAGGAATCCTCTCGACTAATTCAATAGATAATTCCAAAAAGTGGTGATACAACAATGATAGGAGTAAGTAAGAAAGGATAGGGGAGCAACAAGGAAGACATAAGCGAACATCATACTAGGGTTGGTAACTTTGACTTGGAGGAAGAAAACAATATGTCCTTTGATATCCAAATCTTCTTCTTTAGATAAAAGCGAATGGCCAACGTCCTCCCTTGATTTGGCTTTAATTATGTTACCAAATCTCCATGAAATCCGTTAATTTCCTTATACGCGCACCTGCCTTAGATATGCTTATTTCGATTACGAAAAGGTCTACATCCACGTGGTGGGACCAATCAACTGGATCGGGGACCGATCCAACACTCTTAGACCTAGCCTATCATTTTCAGCTTAGGCATTTTTCATCTGGACCTGGCCTGGCTGGGCTTGATTGCCTTAGGCTTTAACCCCATAATCTTCTGAAATAACATGTCGTCTGACCTTGGATAAGCTCTCATATGTTGACTGCGGCCTTCGTGTGACATCAAGTAATTCGATTCCCATCATTATGGCCTTGGTTTCGTTTCAACGATAGTGGTTACAAACGGAAGCCAACCCATGTGGAATCGGTCTCCTCTGTCTCTCAATGAGGATATATGATTGACTAATCTGATACTTAGAAAAATCCTGAATATCACTTTTGCTATGACAATGGGTATGGGACTGACCCAACAAGAGGCATTGACTGCTATAGTATCGGTCCCATTAACCCTAACAATTTGAACCAGCCTCAGAATGGCTTGTATCGATTCGTATTTTAAAGGACACTTCACCTTCCCGTACTTCAGACGACATGATGCATAATGTCTGCCACCAACCGCCTCTCCAATCCATGTGTTACTGTTCTAATGGCCAGAGCGAGGTATATATGGCGAATGTTTTCTTCAAATGTCACACGTTTCCCCCTATTTGTACAGACTCACGAATCCTATCGGTGAAACTCATTATTGTCTCTCTGCCATAATACTTCGATCGTTCTTCCATAAACCCAAGGTAATTTTCTATGGCTACTCGCAAAAGTCCATATCCATTGATGTCATAACTTGAACCCAGGAAATTCGGGTAAAGTTTTCAATCCCTTCTCACTAGCCCATAATGCGGGGTAAGGAGCAAGATCTATGATTTCTCCTAGAGGAAATGATAACTCTTTCAAACTCTATTCCTGTGAGTTATGCAACTCTGAAAAGTGGCATGCATTTTCCTCTGCATCCTTTCGTAGCAGATGCACTTCGGGAAATCAATTTTCCGATCAATGCACTATTCCCCAGAAGCTTCATGTATATCGTAGCTTTTATTTTTTACTGTCGTAAGCATGACATTGAACCCACCTTAGAATGGTTCTTTGTCCTCCATATGGTTGGTTCCCGAAAGGGGAAAGGGTTGTTAGAGACCCGTAAGTTGTATTATATCGCAACTCGTACATCGATGTACGCCCTCGTTGACAAGGAAGACTCTCTTCATTTATGGGAGTCTTGCTATGTCTGAATTGGAATACTGAGGGAAGAGAGCATGGGTGTGACGACCTGGATGGGGTTCCAAATCGGAAAGCTAGATCGGAACAGATTCAGCTCTTTCCCAAATGATAGCGGACACCCTGGCTCTCTTCCCTCATCTAGAAAGGTGTTTGAGGTGCATCGATCTTCTAAGGGAAAATAGGCTTATCGAATCGTCCAACATACTCCTCAACCACCAGCTTAGAATCAGAGAACATTCAAACTTTAGCCACTCCAATCTCTCGGGCCAAACTCATGCGTGATAGGAGGGATTCATACTCCACAACAATTTTTTTGCTAGGGAACTGGTATTTAACCGCAAAATGCATAACATACCCTTGCGCGGTTTTGAAAGTAATGACAGCCACATTTTTCCCAAGGGTCGAACCATCAACGTGAACTGTACATCGGTCCTTATCTTGGTTGAGGTAAATTGATGATCGGGTCATCTCGACCATGAAATGCGCAAGGAATTGAGCCTTTATGTCCATTCAAGGCACGAATTCCAAATCCATAGTGCTAATTTTGATTGCCTATTTCAACAGCCTCTCACTCAAATCAACTTACTCCAACACATCTTTTAGAGGTTAGTCTGTATAAATATAGATATTCCTACTATCAAAATAATGCTTCAGCTTGGTGATAGTCTTCTTTAAAGTGAATGTGAACTTTTCTAAGTTCGTGTATTGGGCCTCCACTACAACCAATGAATTACTCACATAATAAATAGACTGATGGGTTTCCTCCTTGATTAACCAAGGTTGCGCTCACTGTGGATTCTGAAACGACCAAATACAATCCCAATGGTTCATCGGGGCTTGGACTAACCATTACCGGAGGCGTGTTCAAATATTTCTTCAACTCATCAAAGGCGCGAGCACATTCTTTGGTCCATTCCAGTTGGTTGGCTTTCTGCAGTACCCGAAAGAAAAGCAGAGCATGATTGCTATATTCGGAAATAAATTGAGTTAGGGCCGCTAGCCGCTCAATCAGCATTTGGAATTCTCTCTTTGTTCCGAGGAGGTTGGATATCCTTAATAGCTTTAACCTTATCGGGATTCACTTCAATGCCTCTTTCTGAGACATAATACCTGAAGAAATTCCCGCTCCTAATCCCGAATCAACACTTGTTTGGGTTGAGCTTTAGGTTATACTTGCTGCAAATTTCAAAACAGTGAGACAAATGGTCATCATCATTAAGGAATTTTACAATCATATCATCTACATATACTTCCATGATGTGGTCTATCAGCTCCCTAAGAATTTTATTGACCAAGCATTAATATGTGGCCCAATCATCCTTCAATCCAAACGACATGACACACAATAGATACCATATTCGGTCAGAAAGGCGGACTTCTTCTGATTTTTTAAACTAGGAAGATCTCGTTGTACCCGCAATAAGCATCCATTATGCTCATCCATGCACGATTCTCCTCTCTAAATACAAGATGAAGTGGATAGGTGCTGAAGACCCTCTTCACGCGTGCTGCCTTGTATTCTCTGCATTTACTCTTCATTATTATCCTTAGTCATTTTCTCAGCCTATGATTTCGTTGTAACTTCATTGCTTGATTAATGGAGTAGGCAAAGAGTATTCTTACTCTTAGCTAGATGGCTTTGTCCTCTTGTTTTAGGGTTTTTCCACGTTAAATCACTTTGTTCATTGCTTCTATATACACTCCATTATCGTTCCCAACTTAAACAAATCATAAAACAAGCTCTGATTATGTCGGATCTGTTGACTGTAAATTCCCCGGTCTTTTAGACCATAACACCTAATGATCTAAATCTTCTCGGGGGAGAAACGCCATCTTTTCTGCCGAACGGGCTTAGCACCCGAACCAGTGTTTATACGGTGCTCACTAACTGCTCACTCAATTCCCAGAACATCATCCGAGGTCCAGGTGAAAACATCCGCATGGTTCCTAAAAAATAATCAGCCGCTCCTCCAAGTAGGGAGCTAGTCCCGACCCAAATATGGGTAACCTTATCTTGCTTACCTTCCACCATATTTATGGCTTTGAAGCCGACGGGCTTCATAGCATGTCGGGGATGCGGGGACTCTTCCAAGAGATCCACTCGGGCCCTCTTGATCAGGGCGAGCGTACGGCAAAAGCTCAAATAATATTGTGTGGCCACAATTTGATCCCCCTTTACTCAAACTATTCCCTTAATAGAAGGAAACTTAAGCATCATATGATATGTGGACGGTACCGCTTGAAACTGACATATGTGGTATGTCCGATGATGGCGTTGTACGCCAACTTCACCTCAACAACAATAAAATCATGGACCTCTATCCGATCCGAGAGTTGGCTTTCTAGCATCACCATACCACATGATACCACTCTTCTTTGGTCAAAACCCCAAAGGGTGATGTTTGCTATTGCAAGCTTAGGGCCCGAAGCCTCTAGTGTCTCAGCCACTTCCCGCTTCATCAAATTGTAGGAAGCTCTGGTATCAATCAATATCTGATTCACCATGTGGCCGGATATGATCCCAGTAATAATCAGCAGATCCTAGGATTCATTATTCCTTCTCGATCGGCTTCAAAAATATGATCGGATCCTCCACAATGGACCAATGCAACGGCATGCCCTCGTACTTAACCAACGCAACCGATTCTTCCTCCATCCCATGAAGTCCACGGGCAATTCTCTTCTTTTCATGGATCGTCTCCCCGATCCAAGTTCCACCGGAGATAACGTATATTTTCCCAATAACTTTTCGCTCACACGTATCATGAGCTTCATTTTGAGGGGGATTAGGTTTCCCCTCCAGGGGGGAAGAAGACCTTTGTCTTGTCTCATGCCTTCTTCATTCAGTGGCACTCTGTACCTCAGCCCTGAAAATGCCTTCTTCGACCTTGCCCACGATCCTCTCGACCGTTTGGCCCTCTTGCATATTCTCGCAGAGGGGACCTTCGTTCTTCCACGATTGTTCTGTGAGGACCACGATTGTTCTGCCCCTCAGTCTATACTGATGCTTGCTTCGACGCTCCTATTGGGTCCTGCCCTTCCTCCATCATTGCGGATACAGTCTCATGTAGGAGGGGGCATTTCAACGTGGGGTGGTGTGTGTTGTGTTGTAACTTACAGTACACACCCCTCTCAGCGTGGGTTGTCTCTGTAACCTTTTTGTCAGTGACAACCCCCACTTCCCGGGGCTGCCTCTTCTGCTGAACAAACTTGGGCTCGGGGGCATGATCTAATCCTCAAGCGGGGTTGCCCTCGGATGACTTCCTCGGCATGGCATTGAGCATCTCATCCACCTTGATGTACTTTTTAGTTTTTTGTAAGAGCTTGCCCAAGGTGGGGGAGGACTCTTCACCAAATTGGCCGAAAAGCCACATGTACCGAGTACCTGCTGAGGAATATAAATCGTATCCCTTAGGTCAAGCTTGATCCCCCGTGTGGTCATGTTGAACTTCTTCATGAAGGACCGAAGACTCATCTTGGAGGGAATGTATCGAAGCTGATACAGTTTCTGACGTCTTCGGGGTAGACCGACATTCGGACCAAATTTCTCGAAGAACGATAGAATGAACCCAAGATAGGATTGGATAGATCGGACAGGGAGGTTTTTGAACCATATGCGGGCGTCTTCTTGCAATCCCACCACAAATATATAGGGATGGCAATAAAACCCAATCCGGTGGATATCCTACCCTACCCTACTCGTGAGGGTTGGATTTTTGGTGGATATGGGGAGGGTAAGGGTTTAAAAATGATAAACCCGCTGTGGGGCGGGGTGGATGTGGATTTCTACTCAAACCCAAACCCATACCCATCATACCCGCTAAACATAATGTAATATTTAAAGTTTTTTATATCTAATATTTTTAAAATATCTTATATGTCAATATGTTTGTATTATGATATGTAATTATGATTAAACGTATTATATTTATAAATTATCATACTAAGAATTTTTCTTATCAATTTTATAAAACTAAGTTTGTTTGGATAAATGCATTTTGGTGTTATCATCATATTTTCGTTTATTTTGTAACTAAGTATAATGTAAAAGGGATGTCTAAAATTTATAAATTGTGTATTTTACACATGTTTATAAATGAACATCAACTACAANATAGTTCCACATGTTCTAGGTGTGATGATTTTGATTTCAATTAAACTTGAATTCATGTTGTTAAAACATGAATACATGTTGTTAGATCATAGAATAACTTGTATATAGAATGATTTATGTGATTAAACTATAGTTTAAATGCTTTGACATGAAGTCATGTTGTAATAACCCGGATAATTCGAGATTGATTTAATGAGAATTTAATAACCAATAAAGATTTAAGTTTGGGTTTTGATAACGAAACTCCGTTTAAGATGAGAAGTATGTAACAAATCGCATTTGTAAGAAAATTAATAAATTAATATAAATTTTAAGGTCGAATTCGTTAATAGAAAAAGACTACATATATATATACCGATTTCACGTTACTATTAATTAAAGACATGATTTATATGAAACATATAACATATATATATATATATATTGATGAGGTGGAAAAGATTATGATGGGTTTAGGGTTTTGAAGTAAATATTCTTTATTGAATATAAGAACCCGAGAGAATGGCATAAAGAGGATGGGGTGGCTGGTGGCTGCAGAAGGACAAAATGGACAAGTATCTTCTTCAACATCGTCTTCATCCCCATTCTCCAAGGGCTACTCATTTACAAACTCCAACCCATATTGTGAGTTGTTTATCGAAGATAGTCGGAATTCAATTCTTGCACGCATATGGAAAAGAGGTGTCGGCTTCTACAAATTTATGTTATTGACATTTCTACTTTTGTGGAATAAATTATATTAGAGCTCATTATCTACAGATTGGCGTTGGTTGATTGCAGAGATGGGTACAAGCGACGGCGTGAAAGGGAAAGAGAATGTAGAAAGCTTTTCTGATATATTACCGTAAAGGAATCAGTTGTTGCACACTTATTTATCCTAATACATTTATTGAAATGTAAATGCAATAAATAAAAATATACTAAAGTAAAACATTTTTCTTCTTGATCTGTTGCTGCCATTTTCTTACAGCATTCATTCTAGCCTTTCTCTTTGGTCAGACTCAATCTTTTGTTTCCATCTTCATTCCAACACTCCCCTCAAGATGAGAGTGTATATTCTTCATGCTCATCTTGGATATTAAGTATTGGAACTGCGAACTCCCTAGTGCTTTCGTAAAAGCATCAGCCAGTTGTTGTCCCGTTGGAACATATGTGATTTCAATTAATCCTTCTTTTTCTTTTTCTCTCACAAAGTGACAATCTCTAGCAAAATGTTTTGTTCTATCATGTAGAATTGGGTTACGTGCGAGTTGAATCGTAGATTTGTTGTCGCAAAAGACCTTAGCTGTTCCTTTTTCGAGTTTAAAATCTGCCAATAGGTCCCTTATCCACATCAATTCACAAGTAAGGGAGGAAAGTGATCTAAATTCCGCTTCAGTTGAGCTTCTTGCAATGATCGTCTGTCTTTTCGACCTCCAACTAATGAGACTTTCACCTAGAAATACACAATATCCAGATATCGACTTACTTGTGTCAAGGCAAGTGCTCCAATCACTGTCCGAATATCCGATAAGGCTGGTATTATGTGTGGCCGGCATAAGGATTCCTTTTCCAGGTGTCTGCTTGAGATATTTTAATACTCTGAAAGCTGCTGACAAGTGTTCTTCAGTAGGTTTATCCATAAACTGGGATAAAATGTGCACCGAATATGCCACATCGGGTCTTGTAAATGTCAAGTAGATTAATTTCCCAACTAATTTCCTATAACCTGTGTGATCTTTCAGTGGCTCACCATTGTCACGCCTCAGCTTATGGTTCTGTTGCATAGGCGTCGCGGCTGGTTTCGCACCCAAGAGGCCATACTGTTCGAGCAAATTCAAGGTGTATTTCCTTTGACACATAATAATGCCATTATGTGAACGTGCCACTTCCACTCCCAAAAAATACCTTGGGACACCAAGATTCTTCAGCGCAAACTTTGAACTTAAGAAAGTTATAACAGAGGTGATCTGAGCCGATGAAGTACTCCCTATAATGATATCATCAACATAAATAAGGAGGGCTATAAATTCAGAAGTACCTGATCCGGATTTTGTGAAGAGAGAATGATCCGATAATGATTGGTTAAATCCAAACGATAAGATTGCTTCTGTAAATTTGATATTCCACTGTCTAGATGCTTGTTTCAATCCATACAATGATTTTTTAAGACGACATGCTAGTTTGTGATTAGGAACAATGGCAGGAAGACACTCCCCCTCAAAGGAAACACCCGGGGGAATTTGCATAAAAATTTCTTCGTAGAGATCACCATTGAGGAAAGCATTATCAATATCCAATTGATGTAGATACCATTGAAATTTTGCAGCCAGTGCAAAGAAAAGACGCACCGTGGTTTGTTTAATTACTGGACTGAAAACATCATGGAAATCGAATCCTTCCACTTGATTAAAACCTCTAACCACAAGCCTCGCCTTGCAGCGGTCTAGAGTTCCATATGATTTCGTTTTGATCTTGTATATCCATTTACATCCAACCGTATGTTGGGATAAAGGAATGGAGACCAATTCCCAAGTTTCATTGCGTTTTAAGGCTAATAGTTCATCAACCATGGCCTACTGCCAAGGAGGCTGACTACTATCTTCAATGTAATTTTCTAGTTCCTTTAAACCAGTTAAATTTGCCACAAAGGCTCTGTAAGAGGGACTTAATTGATCCCTTGATAAATACTTTTCAATGGGATACGGAGTATTGCCAGAGATCAGATTACAGTCATAAGCTTGAAGATATGCTGGAGGAGCACGAGTTCGTGTACTTCTGCGTAGAGAAATAATTTGAGTAATAGGAAGGCAAGGGGAAAGCTCAGTCGGTGATGTTGTATCTGGTTCATACAATGCAATAGGAGAGCTTGATGATTCCGGATAATTAGTAGCAGTGGAAGGTACAATGTCATCAGGGCAAGAGAGAGTAGAGTCCTTATTATGTGATGGTACAGGATGTGAATACACAGTGGGAGGTGCAAAGTCCTGTCACGGAGATACATCAGCGTAAGGGAATTCCGATTCATAGAACATGACATCTCTTGAATAGAATATTTTAGTAGTCTCCAAATCAAATAATCTGTATCCTTTTACTGTCATGGGGTAACCAATAAAAATACATTTTCTCGAACGAGAATCAAACTTTTTTCGATTGGCTTTCAAAGTCGAAGCGAAGCATAAACATCCGAAAACCTTAAAATTGCTATAATCTGGAGAATGTCCATGCAGAAGTTCAAATGGTGTATCAAAATTCAGAACTCTAGATGGCAATTTGTTGATTATGAATCCCGATGTTAGAATGGCATATCCCCAAAACTGAATAGGAAGATTTGATTGAAACATCAATGCTCTGGCCATAACAAGGAGATGCTGTAATTTTCGTTCCACAACGGCATTTTGTTGTGGTGTTTCGACACATGATGTTTGATGAACAATTCCAGTTGACGTGTAAAAGTCGTTTAATGTATATTCCGGTGCATTATCTGTTCTTATAATTTTCACTTTTCCTTCATACTGTGTTTCTACCATCTTACAGAATGCTGGGATAATAGACTTTGCTTCTCCTTTGTTTTTCATCAAATAAATCCAAGTGGTCCTCGTGAAATCATCCACGATGCATAGGAAATATCTATATCCTCCCAAAGCTTCAACCTCATATGCTCCCCAAGTATCAATGTGGATTAACGAGAATGCTTTGAGAGAGCTTTTAATATGGTCAGGGAAAGGTTTCCTTTTATGCTTCGCCCTATGACAGAAATCACAAGCTTTCTTCGAAAAATGCAAAGATGATAATTCATGTATTCGTGATAATGTAATAGTTGAAGGATGTCCTAATCTCAAATGCCAAATATCTGATTTAGAAAAATCAGTAACAAAAGCAGAAGCATCAGTCATTAACATATCAGTCTTAAGAGATGCAATATTATCTTCATTTGCAGCAAGCTTGTTCATTTCCAAAAAGTAAAGGCCATTCCTCCTTTCAGCTACACCAATCGTCCTCGAGGGAAAAGTAGCATGTATGGAGCAACGTTGATTATCCATCAAGAAATAACAGTTTATGACCTGTGTCAATTTAGAAACAGACAATAGATTGCATTGAAAGGATGGTATGAATAAAACATCTGTCATTATTAATCCATTACCCATCTTTACTGTCCCATACCAGGAAGCACTTACTTGAGCCCCTGTTGGTAACCTCACAAGGACTTCACGTCCTCTTTTCATTTCAGTAAATAATGACCTTTCATAACACATATGCTCAGTTGCCCCTGAATCAATTATCCATATTCCCGACTTCTTTTCTCCAATCATGCCAAAAACATTAGCAGAAGTAAAGCCAGAGAGGCATAATTGCTTACCGCTTTTTGAATGGTCTTGAGTAGCTTGTGTTGTATTGGAAACTGATATCACATTTGCAGCTGAAATATCTCCAATATCCTCTTTGACTTGAGAAACCTACCCATTATCATTGTTCAGTAAGGATAATAGTTTATCTAATTGAGTTTTTGTGAGCATTGGCATTGCCATATTGTTATTCACGGGTGTGGGCAATAATGGCTCTGAAGCTACTTGATTCGAGAAATATTGTGCCAATTTTTCTTTCCCTTTGAATTTATAATCGGCTGGGAAACCAACTAGTTTGTAGCATTGCTCTCTAATGTGTCCTCTTTTTCTGCAATGGCTACAGAATAAGTCTCTTTTGTACACCGATTTGCCATGCATTGCCATAGTATCAAGATTTTGAGGATTGATAATCAGACCAGAGACTCGTCTTTGTGACTCTTCCATCATAATGATGTTGTATCTTTCATCCAGTGAGGGAAATGGTCGTTGGCCGAGTAACTGAGATCGATTGGCTGAAAACGACTCGTTCAGTCCATTCAAAAACTTGAAGACCCGATCCTTTTGTTGCATCGCTGCAAAATGCTCAAAGCAAGCTGGAGCACACTTACCACAAATGCAGTGTGGATCCGGGCGATAATTTCCAAGTTCTTCCCATAAGACCGACAGTTCCGTATAATAATCAAAGACAGATCGGGTTCCTTGCTTCACAGAGCATATTTCCGAGTGGATGTGACATACCCTATTATCATCCGTGCGAGAGAATCGTTTCTCAACAGTCTCCCAAATCCTTTTGGCAGATGGTATGAGCATGTTCCATCGATTTGAGTCTCCCAAATGCAGTGTGGAGCACACTTACCACAGTTTGGGCAAGAGCATGTTCCATCGATTTGAGCAACCATGACACGATTAGGTCATTGCAACGCTTCCACTTTGGATACTCCGGTTCGTTCATGATGGGTTCTTTAATCGACCCATCCACAAACCCCATTTTGTTACGAATCGAGAGCGCTAATGTGAATGAGCGACGCCATATAACGTAGTTGCTACCGTTCAGAGTGGGGGAAACCGCTACCGGAGACAAATGGATGTGAAATGGTGAGTTTACATCCTCAGTTTCTATAGCGCCGTCGTTGTTATTCACAATTTTTCCCTCGAGTTCTTTTTGCTCCGATACCATATTAGAGCTCATTATCTACAGATTGGCGTTGGTTGATTGCAGAGATGGGTACAGGCGACAGCGTGAAAGGGAAAGAGAATGTAGAAAGCTTTTCTGATATATTACCGTAAAGGAATCAGTTGTTGCACACTTATTTATCCTAATACATTTATTGAAATGTAAATGCAATAAATAAAAATACACTAAAGTAAAACATTTTTCTTCTTGATCTGTTGCTGCCATTTCTTACAGCATTCATTCTAGCCTTTCTCTTTGGTCAGGCTCAATCTTTTGTTTCCATCTTCATTCCAACAAATTACACGAAACCTAAGCAATGGAGTGTCTTCAAGCAAGGCCTTATTGCTTCGAAAAGATTGGGGATTATGACTTCGGTTTGCAACTATGATATCTACAGTGGTAAAGTTAATACGTATTATGGGGGATACAGGAATTGTGTATCATGGTGTTAACTGTGTGGAATCAAGTAGATTTTGTGTTCTAATTGTTTGGGTTGTTTCCTCATATACATAGAAGGCCATTTTCAGGTATATTGTAAAATAATACAGCTGTTGGGAAAGGTGAAAAGCA
Source organism: Utricularia reniformis (assembly GCA_009725065.1). Taxonomy (NCBI): domain Eukaryota; kingdom Viridiplantae; phylum Streptophyta; class Magnoliopsida; order Lamiales; family Lentibulariaceae; genus Utricularia; species Utricularia reniformis. The sequence continues at coordinate 150,135 of RWGZ01001225.1, read as the reverse complement.
GGAGAAGGGGAATAACGACAATAACATCCTTGAAGTGTTTTTGGGAACATGGGTTCGGTGAATTGTGATTCAATTGGGACATGAAGGAATAGTCAAGCTTAATATGGGAAATATTGCAAATTCTCAAAATGAATTATGATGATGTGGCTGAAACATATTCTGTAATCTTCAAAGTTGGCTTGGAATCAGACTACCGTTAGGTGAAGGAAGTAGGCAATAGGGAGGATAATGTGGTAGATTGGTAGCTTCGAACACACAAAAGGAAATAACTATGCATAAGAGCGATGGGCAAAGTACGATTTGAAGGTACGCGGGATGATCAATCAAATAATAGAAGGTCCATGCTATTTTATAGTTTTTACGATGAAATGTTTAAATTAAAATGTTTTGAGATACGTTGTCCATGCGGGTGCGAGCACCCGCCGGGAAAGGGTGTCCTTATATGCTATTTTATGAAATGTTATGAATGAATAAGACTCGGGGTGAGGAAGGATGGACCGTCCGACCGAACCAGGCATCGTGCCTCGCACACGAATCGCCAAAGGAAGGGCATGCCTAATGAAGTGAATGAAATGTTCAAGATGAAATGGTATGTACGGAATGGGCAGAACGGATCCGAGCGAGAAAAGGGGTTGCTCCCGAGTACTCGTTCGGGGATGGGAAGCATATGGCTCGTCGAGTCGACTAACAGCTAACGGTCGGCTTGGGCGAGACATGTCACCGGGCATGTAAAATAGCGCCGGCAAGATAAGTAAAAAGACACATGAGAAAATGATAAGTAATGTTTCAAGTAATGTTTAAAGTAAAGTTCAAGTAAGTTTTGCGAGATTTTAAAAGAAGAATTCGAAAGATGAAAGATGTTTTCAAACGAGTATGAAAGATGTTTTTAAGTGAGATTTCGAAAGACCTTCAAGGATAAACGAGTTTTAACGATTTTTCATAAAGATATTACAAAAAGCTTCAAAATGAGTTAAGTTTCAAGTATTATTATTTTTTTATAAAGATGTTTTACGATGAGTGTTTAAAGAAGTTTTCAAAGTAAGAAGAGTTTTCAAAAGAAAATGTGTTTTCAAAGTAAAGATAAGTTTTTAAAGAGTTTTAATCGAAGTTTCTATTATTCGATTATGACCGCTCTACAGTTTGTAGGAAAGGAAGAGATTAAGGAAATCGTGGAATGAGTTAGTCGTCGCCTGATACCGAGAGTTATTATGAAGTCGGGAGAAAAGTGAGCTTGTTAATATGTTACCAAGAGGAAGATTTGAAATGAATGAGATATAGTTGTACAAGTTTATTTATGAATTTTATTTTGATGTTGTAAGTTTAATTGATATTGTAATATGATAAGCGCCTTGTGTTCCAAATAAGAATGGAGCACAACATGTCGCGCACATGAAACGTCTAGGCCCGATTTCGGGGTGTGACACTCAGAGTCCTGGATAGTGCCCATTCATAGCTCAAAATCTACTACATTGTCAATCGGATCATTAGATCCGGGAAAATGCTAGTTAGTAGCTCTAAAAGTGGGCAGCCCCTCGGGACCGCGGAAGGATCGATCCGTGACTTTGGTCAAAATTTCCTCACATAAGGAAAGCATCAGTCTCCTAATGCGGTCGAGATGCCACCCGATCGTTGTGCCGATGCATGGGCGACGTGCATATTGTTCCACCAATAGTCATCCCTACTTCAAGGGATGGGTGCCTCCATAGCTTCGTAAAAAGTTTGGGATTTCTCTTGAGATCGGATCCAATGGCCCGCTCCGTCCTTAGGATGTCAATCTCTGGGGTTAGATCACAAATACGATGCTCTCTTCTGTCCTGATCAGTTTCGGGGACTGGAGTTGGCTGATTCTTGCCCTTTCCTCTCGGTAATGCCCCGTCGCATTTCCTCCTCTTCAACCGCACTTCGTGGCTCAGGACCGTTCACATAACCGCACTTCGAGTAGCAGATGGTTGTCCTATCTCGTGGGATGAGCGTGTGGTTATCTCGACCACAACTTTCCTTATTAGCACCTCCATATCAACCATTGCGAATGTAGGAGGGAGATTCTGGGGCACATCATCATTATCGCTAGTAGGGTATGCCTCCATGTTATGTTTAATCCTCGATAGGTAGAGACGTCAATGGGTATTTCCACAAGTCAATATCAAGGACGGTGCCAAAGTGTAATTTTTCCTTTTTAGGGGGTAAAAGAGACAGAGTTTTATCAAAATTAATTATCAAGATCATGTTTTTAGTTTTTTTTTTAATTTTGGAGACAACTTTAAGCAATAAAGTAAATAAAAGAACACGATGATTTAACGTGGAAAACCTCAAATGAATGAGAAAAACCATAGTGCCGAGAGGGAATCCTCTCGACTAATTCCAAAAAATGGCAATACAACAATGACATGACTAAGTAAGAAAGAACAGGGGAGCAACAATGCAGAAATAAGCGGACAACGAACTATGGTTGGTAACTTCGACTTGGAGAAGAAAACAGTATGTCCTTTGATCTCCAAATCTCCTCCTTTATATAGGAGAGAGTTCCGACGTCCTCCCTTGATTTGGCTCTAATTCTATTACCAAATCTCCATGAAATCCATTAATTTCCTTAATATGCATGTTTACCTTAGATACGCTTATTTCCATTACGAAACGGTCAACATCCACGTGGTGGTGTTGATCAACTGAATCAGGGACCGATCCAACACTCAGTAGACTGATCTCGTACTTAACATTTTCAGCAAAGGCATTTTTCATCAGGGTCTGGCCTGGCTGGGCCTGATTGCCCTAGGCTTTAACCACATTCTTTTGAAATAACCCGTCGTCTGACCTTGGATAAACTCTCCTATGTGTGCAGCGACCTTGTTACATCCGGTCCTTCGATTCCCATAAGATGTTTTCAAGACATAAGGGTCATTTGCTTCATTGAATTTACAATGCTTACGGCAAACTTCCTTCTCTTACCATCAAAATAATCTAGGTCTGCAAGTTCAGTTCTTATATTCCAACTTGTGAGGTTACTTAAAACAAAACTAAAGTTACTACAAAGGAAGCAACAATCACACATAATACTGAAATACAAGTTCTGAATTCGCCAAAGGGTTGCATAAAAGAAATCAAACAAACCATTCACAACATAAGTCTCAGATGATACCAGAAAGCAATATGAAATAGATGATATGGAGAAACAAACCATTTCTTACATTTTCAAGCAGCAATCTCTTCTTCTTCTTCATCATCATATTCTTCTTCTTCTTCAGCAGTTGCATCTTGATATTGCTGATACTCAGCAACCAGATCGTTCATGTTGCTTTCAGCCTCTGTGAACTCCATCTCGTCCATTCCCTCACCCGTGTACCAATGCAAGAAAGCTTTACGCCTGAACATAGCAGTGAATTGCTCACTTACTCTCCTGAACATCTCTTGAATTGATGTCGAGTTTCCGATAAAAGTAGATGACATTTTCAGACCCTTAGGTGGAATGTCACAAACACTTGACTTCACATTGTTGGGTATCCATTCAACAAAGTAGGACGAATTCTTGTTCTGGACATTGATCATCTGTTCATCAACCTCTTTTGTGCTCATCTTCCCACGAAACATAGCAGAAGCAGTTAAATAACGGCCATGTCTTGGATCAGCAGCACACATCATGTTCTTGGAATCCCACATCTGCTGGGTTAGTTCAGGCACTGTGAGAGCTCTGTATTGCTGGGAACCCCTTGATGTCAAGGGCGCAAAACCAACCATGAAGAAATGAAGCCGTGGGAATGGGATAAGATTAACTGCCAGCTTCCTGAGGTCAGAATTGAGCTGTCCAGGGAACCGGACGCAGCATGTTACACCACTCATTGTAGCTGATATCAAGTGGTTCAGATCCCCAACTGAAATAACAGAATTTCATCAGAAAATCTAGGAATTAGATAAAAGAACACTAGTAATGAAAAGAGGCGTACATGAAGGAGTTGCGAGCTTAAGAGTACGGAAGCAAATATCGTAGAGGGCTTCGTTATCTAAAACCATGCACTCATCTGCATTCTCAACAAGCTGATGAACCGAAAGAGTAGCATTGTAAGGTTCAACAACAGTGTCAGAAACTTTTGGAGAAGGGAACACCGAAAATGTCAGCATCATGCGATCTGGATACTCCTCTCGGATCTTGGAAATGAGAAGGGTGCCCATGCCAGAACCAGTTCCACCGCCCAAAGAATGACAGACCTGGAATCCTGCTCATAGAAAGCCAATTGCAAGAACGCATGAGATCAGTGATGAACGGGGCAACGAATAAAACGAGAACCATCACTGCAACAATGTATTCTTCTGTAGTTACAGACCTATTAACAAACAAAGGATAAATTTGGCAACCAACCTTGCAAGCAATCGCAATTCTCGGCCTCCTTCCTAACGACATCAAGCACAGAGTCAATCAGCTCCGCTCCTTCAGTGTAATGCCCCTTGGCCCAATTATTACCTGCGCCTGACTGACCAAAAACAAAGTTGTCAGGCCTGAAGATCCCACCAAAATGACCAGATCTGACGGAGTCCATAGTTCCTGGCTCAAGATCCATAAGCACAGCGCGCGGGACGAACCTCCCTCCGTTAGCTTCGTTATAGTAAACATTGATTCGCTCTAGCTGAAGGTCAGAATCACCGCAGTACTTTCCGGTGTTGTCAATTCCGTGCTCATCGCAAATCACCTCCCAGAATTTGGAGCCGATTTGGTTACCGCATTGCCCACCCTGAATGTGAAGGATTTCTCTCATTCTCAATACTAAGAATCAGAAACCGTCTGTTGCAGGAAGAGTTCAATTGCAGATGGCGGAGAATGAAGGTAGAAGCAATGGTTGGTTTCTAATAAAGGAGGCAAACCCTAAAAAATAAAATATCCTCCAAGCCGTTCATCTATTTTCATCAACGGCTAGTGTTACCGTGACGGCTATTATTATTTTTAATTGCAGAATCAAATATATGGCCAGACGTCCGGCCCATAAATATATGGGACACACGTCCGGCCCATATATTCTCACATTATATAATGACTTAATTGGTCTCGTTATCTATAATTTTATCCGCGTCCAAAATTACTTACAGCATATAAATCTCTCTAAATATCATCATTCTCTTACATCTACATCATATTTTCTTTCTACTTCTAAAATTTTTCACTCATCCACATCATTATTTATTTTTCTTTCATCCACATCATCTTATCTCTCCAAATTTCATTTTATCTTTCTATCTTTTCAATTTTATTTATTTATTATTCAATTTATCAATAAATATTACGTTTTAATTTAATATTTTAAATTTCAATGATCTTGACGATTAAACGTTATTTATTAACTTGTATTGTGTTTTAATGTTTCGATTAGATTTCTTTTTTATTTCTCTTAATATTTACATTTTGAAATAATCGAAATTTTTATAAAAGTATATATTTAAATTATCGAATAATAATAATAATTTATTACATTATTATCGAATAATAATAATTAACCGAAGTCGGTATTACATTTAAATACCGACTTCGGCCGATATTTTGGCAAAATACTGGTCGATACGGGTTTTTCGGGTCGGGGTTTTGCAGGTTGGGTCGGATTTATATTTTAAAAATAAAATATGGATATTTTATAATTTAATTTATTTTAATATTCCGGTACGGATCCAGTAGATATCTGTTATACCCGAAATGTATCTGGTATACCGATCCAATTAGCTTGTCCAATATACCGGGAGTTACCGGTATTTAAAACATTGATTTAATAGTATTTACTCATATCTAAAATATTTATTCGAATATAAGTATTTTATTATATTATATAAATAAAACAAAATAAAATAATAAAAAAATAAAAAAAACAGTTGTATGGGAGCCCATGCTGCTGGCGGACGGTACCGTGGACAAAACCGTATTCCACGGTTACATCCAGCCTTAGAAGTAGGGGTGTATGCATCGAGTAATCGATTCGATAATCATTTTTTTGATTCGATTTGATGATACATATAGGAAAAATGAATCGATTCCCAAACCGATCCAAAAAAATGTTTTAATTATAATTAAAATGTAATATTTACGGATCGATTTACGGATAACATAATATTTAATTTTTAATTATAAATTATTATAAGAAATTACCACTAATCACAAAAAAATATTACTTATTTATAAAACGTACAAATTATAAAACAACCAAAAAAACGCATGTTCGAAATTTTTAAACATGCATAAGTAAAACATGAATTCAATATAAGAATTGAATTAAAACTAATGTTTGCAAACAATGAATTTTTTTTATAAGTATATGAATCTGCAAAATATAAGCATAATTCACTTAGATATTCGTAATCACAATCTATAAAAATAAAATTAATTGTAAAATTAATTACATTTTAAATGATAATATAAAATATCCAAAGAATTATATTATCATCAAGTAATATCCAAAGAATTACATTTTATAATTAGTTGTTGAGTTGTTGTAGTTCTATAGTTGTGAGTTAAGGATTGAAAGAAGAAAATTTAGCTGATTAGCTATGAGGGACTGATATAAGTAGTAAACAAATAAGTAATATCCAATTTTCTTCAAATAACCCCGTCATTGTATTTGCTATTTGTTAATGAGCTACTTCCTGAGTGTTGGAGTTATAGTTTCTTGTTCCCTTGTAGTTAGAGGATCAAGAGTCGTTCAGTTAGTAGGAGCTAATGTTCTATTCTTCCTTTATCTTTGTATCTTTTGTTTTGCTGTCTTTTTTCCTCTCCTTAAAGTAGCTTGGCTCGACCAGAAAGGGAGAGGGCTTATGTAATTCCTTTGACNGAAGGAAGAATGTCGGGATCGGAAAAAATTCGAAGAAATCCCCACAGCTTTTCGTCGGAAACCCAAAACCTAAACCCCAATGTCGAAATTAGGTTTTGCGCGCAGGAGAAAAGAAAGAAGAAAGAAATGGGCAGACTTAAAAGGTTTAATTCGCGTTAGCGTAACGCGAACTTCTTTCTACTCGCGTTAGGCTAACGCGATTCGCGTTATCCTAACGCGCGCCGAAACAAGCCTGAGGCAGTTTCTAAACCTTGTAATCGCGATTGGCTAAATCGAGCTCCTTTTGGCGCTCGATTTAGGCTATCGCGATTACAAAAAAAATATTTTTTTTTTAAATTTTATTTTGGCAAACGCGAGTCGCGTTAGCCAATCGCGAATTACGTAAAAAATGCAATTCGCGATTGGCTAACGCGAATGGTGGTATTTTACAGGCACTGTTCCGGATCGGTGGTATTTTGCGCTAAACTCCCCAGTTCCAGTACTGTATTAAGAAGATATCCCTATTGATCTATTAAATATAGATAGGTCTTGACCCGAGATCGAAAACTCAAACTCAGTCGTTACTCCCTACAAGTTTCCAAATTGAGAATGGTGAGAAAACAAACCTTTTACTTTCTTTTATGATCAAGTTAGTGTGTTTTTTCTGCGCACACTAATGAAAGGCGCTCACGCAAAACACACGAACTGAACTAGGTTGGTATTTCAGGGGTCGCAGGTTTCGAGCTGGAAAAAGGCTTAAAAAGCACATCTCCAGTACACTTAACTTACACCTTATTTCTACTTTCACATTCATTTAAAGCACTTACGAACAAGTACTTTTTTGGAGATTCTATTAACATAAGCATTGAACACTTTCGACTGGCCCTGCAAACATCAAAGAAAGATAGTTAACTATTTTTCTATCTCCACTAAAAAAAGACAAAGAACACCAGACATGAAAACAAACGTCTACAGACACTTATGGAATTGAAACCAACTCAAATCAAAAGAGTCTGTCGACTCTCTCCCTGATCACCCAGGGTGGCGGCTCGCACAATGATCTCTTTCTGTTCTTCAAGCGCCCGATGCCAGTTTTCAAGAAAGCGTATTTCGTTCTGAAGACGAAGCATATGATTCTGTATGATAACATGATCGATGGGTAAGAGTCTATCGAACCAACGACGATGAAGAATCTTTTAGGTTCGGTATCGCGTTTTGTGTTTGTTGTCCATTGGTGCGGAAAGGAGATGCTGATGCCTACCTATATACTGGAAGGCGCAATCCATCTTCTGTCTCAAATGGTGATCTATAGGCTCGTAAACTCGCTACTTGGAGTCATTTGTTTCAACAAGACCTAAAGACTATAAAGTATCAAGGCGCTATGAACATTGAACTGTTCCTGTGCATTGAAACCATCCGAAAGACACTCTAGATCTATATGTGGAATTGAAGAAGTAAGAAAAACTTGTTGAAACCAATCCCTGTTACAGAAAGAGCTGCGGATCTGATCCTAGAAGTTATGTGAGTTGCCGGTACTCTTTCATCAGCTGTGGGATGCTTAGACGGTAGGTAGTAGTGCTTGAGTAAGCGGTGCTCCCTTTCTGTTTGCAATTACCGCTGCGGAATAGTCATCCCTAGAATAAGCAATTTTCTAATTCAAAAAGGGCTCTTTTTAGCACTTTTGAGTAAGTGAAGACGAATAGTCGACTTTGCATGTTTGACTGCTTGCTTTAGTGCTTCCCTTCTACTAAATAGATTGCTCTAGAATGCCACGCCACGCCCCTACTCTTGTTCTCGACTCCGATGTTATTGAAAAAAAAGTGGTAACATATCGCCATTGCCAGGAGCATTGATGCCGAGAATCGTCTATCAAGAATAGGTAGGAATGTCCGCAGGGGTTGTTCTCTTTGCAGGATTGGAGCTTTTAAGCCACTCTATGGCTAGCTATTAAGGATTTTTTCCATTCATCTCCGGCACATCAAGAAAAATAGGCTACACCAATGGCCAAAGGAATGATAGGTAGCTTAGTAGTAGTCCAGGTTGCGAGATATCTCTGTGACTAAGTCATTCCTCGTCTCGTTGAGGAGATAGCGAAACCGGCTAGTTGGTAGTGGGGGATAAAATCAAAATGACATTCTTGACACCCCAAAATTTAACAACTATAGCCATCCCCTTTCCTTTGCGCAGTGTATAGCGGGAGATCAAGCACATTTCAACATAGGAGATCGAGACACAGCCCCAGGGGCTGCAATTGAAGGATAAGAACTGTATAAGCCTGAGGCAGGGCATCAACCATCAACCAAAAGGGATTCCCTTAGCTCAGGGCAATTGAATAGCGCCTGGAGAAGGCGAGGTTTGTAACCTCCTCTGTCTCCTTTCTGACGACTTCCTTTGATTTTCATTTCATTCTCTTACTGCTTTTGCAGATCCGAAAGATTGTTATGCATGGAAGATGGAACTCTCAGTCCTAGTTGCTGCCTTTCCCTTCTCCCCCTACCACCGATTATTGTTGGTCTGCGGCATGCCAGAAAGGAAGCATTTCGCTGTAGTTCAAGATCATTGATTGAATAGATCCCGAGACCAAAGGAGCGAGTGAGATAGCGATTATCACTTTCAAAAAATGCACCTATTCAATAGGTCCCTCAACATGCCTCTCGACAATGTAATGCTATCTCTTTAGCTTGATGTCCATCATCATCCCTTATTGGAATGGAAAAAGAGTAAAAAATGTGAAAGCTCTTTATCGAATAAACTAGTTATACATGTTTGGTCAATTCATAGTAGATTCTCAGAACCTCTTTGAAGATTTCTTTTCATCGAGCACATTCCTTTTTATCAAAGTCGTTTATGGCTGAAGGACAAGGGGGTTATACCATCTCATGGTAGATTGGCTAATTATTGGGCCGAGCTGGATTTGAACCAACGTAGACATATTGCCAACGAATTTACAGTCCGTCCCCATTGACCGCTCGGGCATCGACCCAGGAAGAACCCATTTTAGGCTTATTGGTAATCCATGATCAACTTCCTTTCGTAGTACCCTACCACCAGGGGCCGCTTCCTTCTTGAAAGAGAGATGTCCTAAACCACTATACGATGGGGGCCGATTTGTCCAACCGCCCTGATACTAGAATCATAGTATCATCCATTTTTTAAATAGAAATGCGCTATTGCCCTACCTACTTATTCGTATACCTTATGATACTACAACTTATTCCCCTTATG